>OZ020502.1:29746015-30326428 GCA_963971365.1 Lasioglossum villosulum
TATACACAGTTTTTATTTCTGCTGAACTATATACATTATAATTTAATCGGCGGATCGGGAAATAACAATCGTGAATAGAAATTCTTTCGGGGGTCTGATTTCGTGATACCGATGGGGTTTGGTATAGCTCGACGGGTGAGCGCTAGGGGAACGAGCTTCCAAGTGGGCTGGGGCTGGAGGAGTGGCGTGGGCGATCTTCTTTGGGACCCGGTGGGTCCTTCGCTTCTTCCTTCGGAGTTTGTTTCTTCTTCGTTGAACCCTTGGAACTCTCCGTAAGAATAGAACGCCCGGCGGATTTTGTCTAATTGGTAGCGCCTACCCGCGCGTCTGGATTTCTTTTTCTTTGTGGTCTGCGCAGTCATGCCAGACTCACCCGGTGTGCAGTTTTATAATAATTTTAATAATGAGAAATAGATGTACTCTGTTCGTGCCTGTATCACGCACCGGACCAGAGTCAGCTATTGGGATATATCTATATTCCGCTTTTGTTTAGCTTTAGGTGTGACTTTATGCGGGTGAGCGTTTGTTTTCTCCAGTGAGAAAGATATCCATCTTGCGGGGATTAGAAGAACCCCCGTAGGTTTTTTAAATAGTGAAAAAGGAAAGGAGATCACGAGAAACAATTGAAGGTGCAAGTATGCGCGGTGAGGAGTCGGACAGCGCGCTAGCGGGTGACGGCCGGCCACGCGGTCGGTGCGTCGCGGCGTTCCATGCTTACTGCATGGGGACGTGACACCTCCCCCCGTAGGGAAAAAAAATGAAATTCGGAGGATTTCATTTTTGTGCTGAAGTTCCTACGAGGCTTGAATTTTTGATAGTCTGCACCTATCTGTGTGTAATATTTTGGTTTTTCCTTCAATGGATAGCTTGATATTGTTATTTGGGAGGATTTCCAATATTTTGTATGGTCCGGAATATTGGTCGCTGAATTTGTTAGTTTTTTGGGCCAAGGTGAAGACGCTGTCGCCTATTTTCAGCTCCTGTGGGTGGATCTTCCTGTCGTAGTAGAACTTTGATCGTATCTTGGCTGTTATGAGATTTTCTCGTGCTTTGTTTTGAATGTCGTGGAGATTTTTGATGTGTTGGACTAGGTGGGATTCATATGTTTCTTCGGGTTCCTCTTCCAAGATTTCGTATGCTAAGGGTGGGCGAGCGATTTCTCCATATACCAGATGATGTGGTGAGAATTTTGTACCTTCGTGAATGCTAGTGTTGTAGGCAAACATTGCTGCGTCGATGCAGTCATCCCATTGCGTTTTGTTATTGATGTATTGTTTGAGGTATTCAACGAAGGTGTGGTGAGCCCTTTCCAATGAGCCGTTGGATTGTGGGTGATATGGTGACGCGCAGACATGTTGTATTTTAAATTTCTTGAGGAGATTTCTAATAGTTGAGCTGGTGAAATTTGATCCTTGATCCGTTAAGAGACATTTGGGGGTGCCAAATTTGTATAAAAATTTGTTTAGGAATGCTGTGGCTACTGTTTTTGCAGTTCCATCTTCCATTGGGATAGCTACCGAGTATTTGGTTAGCAGATCTTGTATTGTGAGTAGGTATTTATTACCCCTGTTCGTGGTTGGCATGGGTCCGACCATATCCATTGCTATTTTGTCGAATGCTTTCCCGGGTGTGTCCGTGAGTATCATTGGTTGCTTGTGTTTTACCCGGACTAGTTTCTTTAACTGGCAAGTTAGACAGTTTTGAATGTAGTCTCGTATATCTTTTTTCATATTGTCCCAAAAGAAATATTGGCGGAGTCTGGTGTATGTTTTCGTCATTCCCTTATGTCCGGATGGGGCTGACGAGTGGAATTCTTTTAATATCTGGTTTCTTTTCAAGATTGGTGGGACTTTGACGAGATTTCTGCAGACTGTGACTTGGATTGGTGCGTGAAGGAATTTTTCCTCCAATTTTCCTTGTAGAGCTGTCCAGTTTATTCTGTCCGATTTGGAAGGTTTACTGATTGAAAATGAGCTGAGGGCTTCTTCGTAGATAGTGTTTTGTAGGTTTTCGAAACATTCCTTCAGGATGTCCTTTTGTATTGGTTCTTCGGGGTTTTCTGTTATTGGGACGGCTATATAGGTTTTCCTATTCACTTTGCGGATGTCCGGTTCTCCGAGTTTCATATTATTGTGGTTCGGTAATTTTGCTAGGTCACGGAGTTGTCGAGCTCCTTCGTCGAAAGGTTCCCCTTTTGTTGTTGTAAAATATATTATGTTGTCTTTCCTCATGTAGAGGCAATCTCTGGATTCTTTGATATTCATGGTGGGGAATTCGTCTTCGTAATCGGAGTTTGTTTCTGTATGGTTGCCGTGGTCGGAGTCCGTCTCTGCGAGGCTGGTTTCGGGTTCGGAGTCTGTTTCTGTGTGGTCATCCTCTGGCGGATACTCATCGATTTGTGGTTCTGGGGAATGTCCTCTTTTTTTCCTACTTCTTAGGTTGTATCGTGGTCTTGATGCTGGTGGTGGTGATTCGGATGAGTCAGAAGGGTTCTCGCTTTCTTCCGTGGTGTCTGGGTTTCTCTGGGGAGGTCTACGTGGGGGTTGCTGGCGTACTGGCCTTCTAAGGGCCGTGTCTTTGAGGGATGGACCGATGCTTCTTTGGGGGGTTTTTCGTGAGATCCTGTTGGATCGCCTGAGTACCGGGTTTCTGGAGGCGGTATCCTCGGGATGTGCTCCAGGGGTTCTCTGGGGGGGTCTCTGTGGGGTTCTGCTGGATTGTCTGTGTGCCGAGCCTCTAAGGAGGGTCACTGATTTTGTCTGCAGTTTTCCTGGGTCTTCTGGGGTGTCTTCGGGGTTCTCCTGGAGATTCGCTGGGTACCGAGGCCCTAAGGTCGGCTGCTGGGTGTCTTCGGGAAGTCCTTCCGTGTTGAGGGGGTTCTGTTCCTCGCTTTTCCTTTCGGTGGGACAGTGTGGGGGTATAGGTTGTTCCGAAGATACTGTTGATGGTTTGAGGGAAGATTTCTCCTCGCTGAGGAGCTCGGCCAGCCCAGCCCATGGGTTTTTATCCTTTTCACTTCCCTTTGCTATTAGGATTTGGGGGTTTCTAGAGAGTGCGTCCGCGTTATGATTTATTTTCCCGGGTTTGTACTTTATTTGATATTGGAACTCTGCGAGTTTTAGCCTCCAGCGGACGAGCCGGGATGTAGGGTCCTTCACTTTGTGAAGCCAAACTAGTGGTTGATGGTCTGTTATCAAAAGGAATTCTTTTCCGTATAGGTAAGGACGAAAATGTTGGGTACAGTAGACTATTGCGAGCAATTCTTTTTCTATAGTAGAGTAGTTCATTTCTGCGGGGTTTAGTGAACGAGATGCGTAGGCGATCGGGAGATCTTTCCCGATTTCCCCTTGACTCAAAATGCCGCCGATGGCGTGATTTGAAGCGTCTGTGGTTACCATGAATTGATTGTTAAAGTCGGGGTATTGGAGTATTGGTTCCTGACAGAGTGCCTCTTTTAATTTGCGGAATGCTTCTTCCTGTGCCTCCTGCCATTTGAATTTTGTCCCTTTTTTTAATAGTGAAGTTAGTGGTTTTGTAATACCGGAAAAGTTTTGGATAAAGCGTCTGTAGTAGCCACTAAGACCTAAAAATTGTTTAATGTTACGGGGTGTACGAGGTCTTGGGAAATTTTGGATAGCAGTAATTTTACTGGGGTCAGGTTTGATACCTGTTTCTGAAATGACGTGACCTAGATAATGGACTTCTTTACATAGAAATTTGCATTTGTCTGGTTGAAGACGTAAATTTGCGGATCTCAATCTTTTGGCTAATTTGTTGAATTTGATTAGATGTTCTTGGAGTGAACTTGAGTACAGGACAATGTCATCCATGTAGACAAACATTTCCGTACCTTGTAGTCCCGTTAATACAGAGTCCATTAGTTTTTGAAATGTAGCGGGAGCGTTTTTGAGACCGAAGGGCATTCTTGAGAATTCGTAGTGACCATAAGGGGATGAAAATGCTGTTTTTGCGGCGTCAGACTTTTCCATTGGGATCTGATGGAATCCTGAGGCCAAATCTAACACGCTAAAGTATTTTGCTCCTCCGAGCTGATCTAAAATTTCTACTATGTTGGGGAGGGGATATGCGTCTCCGATTGTTTTCTCATTTAATTGGCGGAAATCTATGACCATTCTCCATCGTTTATTTCCGGCAGAGTCTGGTTTCTTTGGGACAATCCATACAGGCGAGTTGTATGGGGATGATGATTTTACGATAATTTCTTGTTCTAATAATTCTGAGATTTGTCTATGAATTTCTTCCTTGTGGATAGGGGGGAATCTATATTGTTTGATATTTACGGGACTGTTATCGGTCGTATTGATGTTGTGTGAAGTTAAGTGAGTTGCGGTTAACTGATCGTTTTTGCAATAGAAGATGTCGTGATGATCTTGAATTAATTTTTTGACGTGTGCTTCCTCTTCGGTATTTAAATTAGTGGTGTCGATTAGTTTAAAAATCTCTAAAAGTCTCTCGGAAGTGGAGTCGATGGAGTAGCAAGGGGCTATGGGGGCTTTCTTTTTTTCTCGAGGGGTTTTTTCGATGACCTCGATTTCTTCGAGTTTTAAATGGGGGACTTCTGTCTTGAGCTCTGAGTCTGAGGAATTGAAAATTTTTATAAAACTACGTCCGTTTGTATTCCGCACCAGGCATTCTCCTGCAAAAATATTAGGTCCAATATCCAGTCGTGGGAGGTATCCTATCTCTAATTCGTGATTTTTGATGAAAACGGGAATCGTTGTTATGCTACGTGGGGGCACGGTGATTTTGAGGGGGGCGGAAAACGGAATTTGGTGTGTACCAGTGGAAAGGCAACGATTTTCGTAAGATATGGTGGCACGGGCTTTTTTCAGGAATTCTGACCCTAGGATCGCGGGGTAGGGGATAGGGAAATTGCTGGGGACTACGTGGAATTGGTGGTTAATTCCGTGGATTTGAATGTTTAAGGATCCTAATGTTTCAACGATTTGGGGGGTTATGCCACTTAATCTTAGCGTTTCCGCTGTGTTTAGGGGGAGTGATTCTATGTGCTTTGATTTTATCAAATTTGGTTCTGCTCCGGTATCGATGAGAAATTCCGTTGTTCCGATGGGAGGCGCTAGGTCGATTTTGATGACCGAATCGAATTTCCCTTTTATGTGGAAGGTTCTCTTTCTGCTGGTATGATTCAGGTTGGACGTTCTGAGGGTCCCTCTCGCCGGTCGTCCGTCGGTGAGGGGTTTGCGTAGTTTCCCGGACCGATAGGGTGATTTTGGGGTTTACGGAAACATTGAGAAGCAGTGTGTCCTATTTTGTGGCAATAAGTGCAGTTTTTCGGGGGTGCTGACGTGTTTTGATTAAAATTTCTAGGTTGTGAGTTCCGAGGGAAGAACGGGGGTGCAGCAAAATTTAATAGGGGTGGTGGTCCTGACCGTAATCGTTCCTGTTCCATTTCGTTTGAGACTATGATTGAGAGGTTGTATGCGTCGCTTAGAACCTCGTATCCCTTGAGTGTCAGTAATATTCGCATAGTGGCAGGTAATCCACGGACGAAACAATCTAATGTGAATTTATCTATGTTGGGGTCTGGTGGCCGGTTTTCCTGACGCTCCGCATCTCGTATAGAAATTTTTAAATCTTTTACTCGTTGAATATAATCGATTATATGCTCCGCGGGTTTTTTAAAAATGTCTGATAGTAGGCCACGATAGAAGTATGAGGACTTCTGGGGAAGAAGTTTGGTTCGAAGTGCATCTATCAAACTGTCAACTTTAGTGAATTGTTCTCCCTCAATTATGCAATATGCTCGACCAAAAATTCTCGTCCTTATGGCTTTTACTAATTCCGATTCTTGTGCTGGTGAGAGGGCATCCCGTGCTCGTCGGCAGGCTTGGAAAAAACTATCGATTGGCAAATTGGTTCCCGAGAAGGTCGGGATTTCCGAAATTATGTCGCGGAGACGAAGGGAGAATGATTGGGTTTGTGATTCCGTGATTTTAATTGGTGGTACTGAGGGTGTCGCCGGTATGGAAGCTTCGGAGAGTTGTAGTTTCAGCATTGAAATCTGGGTGTTTTGAGAGTGGATAATTGACTCTAGTTTCTGTTCTTCTTCTCTTCTAATAATTGACTTCTCGGTTTCTAAAAGGTTCTCAAGATTATTCCGGGTTGCCCTAATTTCTTTTCTATTCTCAGCGTTTCCTCCACTCTTTTCCCTATTTCCGTTTCTTTAGTTTCTAGCTCTAGGATTTTCCTCTCTAATTCGGTTTCTTTAGCTTCCAGATTTTTCTGGATTTCTTTGACTCTCTCCTCTCTATTTTTCGTTTGTTCCATTAATATTTCCAGTTCCGCCTCGCTAAGGGCTTGTGACCGTGTTGTCGGCATTTTTAAGCTTTTCCAAAAAAAATTTTCGCGAGAAAAAAGGAAAAGATCAGAGTGTATTCCAAAATAGAGTCTCCTCCTTAGGTTCCCCGTACCAGGGTTTCCCCGCAATACTTCCGATATCCCACCGCTGTCACCAAAAAGGCTCTGTTACATTCCGCGACACTTCCTTTCGGGAGTGCCTGTAACCGAGTTCGAGAAAAAGACGAGCGGTTGTCCTTTCCTTGAGGTGGATATCGTGATATCGGGGAGGGGGAACCTGGTCAGAAAAGAAACGGAAGAAACCTATATTCTGGTATACACAGTTTTTATTTCTGCTGAACTATATACATTATAATTTAATCGGCGGATCGGGAAATAACAATCGTGAATAGAAATTCTTTCGGGGGTCTGATTTCGTGATACCGATGGGGTTTGGTATAGCTCGACGGGTGAGCGCTAGGGGAACGAGCTTCCAAGTGGGCTGGGGCTGGAGGAGTGGCGTGGGCGATCTTCTTTGGGACCCGGTGGGTCCTTCGCTTCTTCCTTCGGAGTTTGTTTCTTCTTCGTTGAACCCTTGGAACTCTCCGTAAGAATAGAACGCCCGGCGGATTTTGTCTAATTGGTAGCGCCTACCCGCGCGTCTGGATTTCTTTTTCTTTGTGGTCTGCGCAGTCATGCCAGACTCACCCGGTGTGCAGTTTTATAATAATTTTAATAATGAGAAATAGATGTACTCTGTTCGTGCCTGTATCACGCACCGGACCAGAGTCAGCTATTGGGATATATCTATATTCCGCTTTTGTTTAGCTTTAGGTGTGACTTTATGCGGGTGAGCGTTTGTTTTCTCCAGTGAGAAAGATATCCATCTTGCGGGGATTAGAAGAACCCCCGTAGGTTTTTTAAATAGTGAAAAAGGAAAGGAGATCACGAGAAACAATTGAAGGTGCAAGTATGCGCGGTGAGGAGTCGGACAGCGCGCTAGCGGGTGACGGCCGGCCACGCGGTCGGTGCGTCGCGGCGTTCCATGCTTACTGCATGGGGACGTGACAGACTGCGCTTCTTCTTTGCGAAATTTTCTCGCATCTTCGCTGATTGCAGAATCCTTTTTTTTTGTTTGGTTCGAGAAGAAATTTGGGAAGCTTTACGTAAAATAAAAATTATCTAGTAATTTCAATCATCGAAGAAATTCTTGCATTACGTCGCCGATATTATTTCTATTTCGATCGAACTTTTTACATATTTCATAAGACAGGCATACCATTTGAAAAAAAACACCCGAAGCTCATGAATAATGTTATCTGCGCCATACGTCGTATTTGGAGAACGTCGAGACACGACGATAAAATACCTTTGACACGGGAATAAATTACTAGCTAGTTAACAAACACGTCTGCCGGACGCTCTGCTTATGGTTGGCTTACCGAGAACTGTCCACTTTTATTTTACAAACGCGGAAAAATATTGCATCATTGATTGAACGTGGATATTTATACAAACTCACTCTTCGTATGTTATAGTTTACTTACGTCTGAGTCGATGAATGTATACAATTTATATTTCAAGCTAATTCTACTAATTCAACCCCTAATCAGACAGATCAGGTTTTTCCGTTAGCAGGCAGACGCGTTCTGAGAGACGCGAATCATATTACGGAGCTGTGCTACTGTATCGTTCACATGGTCGACAGGATATCGGCAGTGTTTAATGAAACGTCATATTCCGCATACCGTCGATAACGATCGGAGTAACTCGCGGAATGTCGAGTAAGGCTTTATTTAATCGTAATCGAGATATCGATCGCGGCGTCCCGCGGTAATGGAATTCTCCCCGGAGATGAAGAGATCGCACGGCTTCCTGTCATTCGCTGAAAACCCCCGCGAAATTAATTGAACCTCACGGCGCTACTGACATTCAAAAGCGTCCGGATACCGAAATAGAATCTTCCAAAATGTACCAAGAAATATTTCTCACAAAAACGTTTGAGAAATCATCAGGAATTATGTAAAATCGAATGCATTTAATAAGGATCACTAAATTCTTGTGCAGAGCAAAAAGATTACCAGAGTTTTCGCATTTCGAGTTCTCATAGCTCTAATTCGAGCCATTCAGCCGACGGATTCCGCGTTTAATAGTCCGCGCGTTCGTTGAAACAATGTTCGCTACCAAGAATCCCGTCCAATTCCCTGGACTTCCTCTTTCGTGACGATTGATGGCCGAAAACCCAAATCTACTTGTTTCTGCGCGGCTAGGAACCGTCTACGAGCGCAGCTGTCAGCCTCTTTGCTCTAAACAGAAGTCGTGAGAGCCGCCGAGGGAAGCAAGGAGAGCATTAATAAGATGCTGAGCATCGCCGGACTCGGAATAGTTTCTCGGAATAGTTGTTGGACCGTGTGCTAGGTGAAAACGAGACAGATTTTCGAATGTTACGGCTTTGTGACGCATTGTAGTCCCAAACTGGGTTTTAGCAGCACAAAATCATTACAAAAAGTCTAAAAGGCCTAGCCAGTGTTCAAAACTTCGAGATTTTTCAATGGCTATCGAACCATTCGAAAGCTGACCAAGATAAACGCCTCCGAATAAAATTTCAACCCTTTAGCTTTCTCGCGTGTACCTCTAAAAGCAGTTTCGATCGTCTTAATCGGCTAGACTCTTTTTAAAGGTATAAAATTCCGTTCAATTAAATTCCATATAGGAACAGTCTCGTTCCGCTAAAACGGTACCACAACAATACAACTCGTCGACATCGACCCACACAGAATTTCAGGGTTGATTTAAACGGCCCCGGAATTATCGCGACCATTGTGCGCACTTTGATATTCCCGGCAGCAGTAGACCATGTTCTCGACCGAGATATTGCTACTCGTAATTCAACGTTGTTTGTGCGTCTACGCTTGTTCGGCCGGTGTGTCCGTCCCCTTAAATTTCGGGGGATGTCTGGGGCCGGTGGAGCGTTTTCGTAGATAATCAGACGGAAGCCTGATCAAATTGGAATTCCCAACATTGCTCCAGTCGTATTTCCGGAGGTCGAGTCGCGCAGACAGTCCTTGCCACATAAATAATCCATAAATCTCGCGATGCTGTCGCGGACCAAATTGAGTGACTTTATTAGCTGTTCCGTGAAAAGGAATTAAATTCACTTACTAAACATTGCAGATTCTTACGTTTCAATAGAATGTCGGCGGTAGTTCGGCGAGTAGCAAGAATCAGGGCTTGTATTTCGTGGTCCCTTTTGTTTCGCGAGGAGGTACTCGGTCTTTCGTGGTTCGGTTCATTAAATTCGAAAAAATCGGCCTTTCAGCGCGGCCCAGTTCGGCTTCCTTGCTCCCTAGCCACAGTGCGAGAAAGAGGCATAATCGAGGTTTAACGGATTCGTGAAGAGAGGGTTCTCGGCTTTCGCCTCGCGGTCGGTGCCTTTGACGCCTACTAATGAGGGAGCAACGATTAAGGGATCGGACTTCCATGAGGGAACGTGACAGCACACATGACTACCAGTGCAATTTTCAAATTGCAAATCATAGTTGGCATTTACAAGTCCTTGACACGTCCACCCACAAAAAGCCAATTTCATCATTTTTATTACAAAGTTCTTTGAGAACCTGCATTCCGATTACGATGCAACAAAGTGATCTCTCAGCGGTACAAGTTCATCGCACGACGAACTCTGATTGAATTGCTTCACAATTTCACTGATTGTTTCAAGCCTAAACGATCTCACTCCGTCTTCTTCAATCGTGCAGCCTTCGTCCGCTGCCCACTCTTCACCGACGCGATTCAATCAAGCCTAACGACGTTTAATGCTCGAAAATTACCATGAACGCGCGTTTCAATCGTCGGCCAACCTCCGCAGAGAAATGACGCGCCCGACAGAAAGTGCCCAATCAAAACATTCTGGTTAAGCGCATAATTAAAAATAAACATTTTTATACATATTAAAAGGAGAAAGTCTTGCACGGTAATAAAACGTTTATAACAACCACGTAAAATGAACAACAAGGGAACGAACACGTTCCACGAACGAAAGCAATAAGTATTTTCGCTCAGACCTAGCACTTTCCGGTGTTTCCACGAGGTTCCCTGCGATTAACGTCGCCGGACCGAATAACGTAAATTCGACGTCACCAAGCAGGATCGATCGGCGACAATGCGTATTCAGGGTTCACTATACCTCGGGGAAACTCTGTTCGAAGAGGGCCGGTATGCGCCTGGTAAGTACATATTCGTGTTCGGCCGTCGGCGTTGCCCTGGCAAACGCATATCTCCCGATAGAGACGAGAAAGAAGAAAAGGAGCTGCGATTGAGAATCGTGGCAGCTCGCGGATCGGTGCCCGATCCCTTTAATCAAATATCTGTAATTGTTGCGACGCGACGGTCCCATTAGCGTCAGCTCTTTTCATGCCTTCCGATCCCTTCGTCGCGTTCACGGCTATTTCCTGCAGGAAATTATGATCTTCATGGACAATGGGCTTTGGGGGCGTGAAGAATCGTCGGGGACGTTGGGATGATGGTACAGTGAAAATGAGGAGCCCATTGTGCCTTCTATGGATCTATAATTTAGCTGTTGACAGAAGTACCTTTACATTTTTCCTAAACCATTCGGTTTTTCAAGAAGATTTAAAAACATTCAAAGTGTTTTCTTACATTCTCTCCTCCCAGGCATGGTAACAGACCAGAAACTTTTTAAATGCTCGGTAAAAGAGTATGCGTCGCTTCCGGGTAGACGGTTCTCTCGTAACATCCATCAAACGCATCGAGGCGAAGAGCGGAATCGTTACGCCGCTGACTAATTTATGCAAATCGAGTGATTTCCATCGGAACATGGCGCTCGGAAGTTTTCCACGACCGCGATGGACTTGTTTTCGAGATTGCTCGGATCTGCCACAGGATAACTCCACCGTCGATCTCGCATTCTTCTCCTGATCGATAAATCATGAGACAACGTGTCGAACAGTTTTACAAAGTAACAGAAATCGCACTGCCTTATTACTCGGACTGTATGGCAGTCATTTTGTAATTGTAGCTTCGTCGAATAGATTGATAGTTATTATAGGATTCTGACACCTAACGACTGGATAATTACATCTTTTATGTGCGCGGTGATTGATAATGACTTCACGTCAAGTATCAACAACGCAAATCCTGCGTATAATCAACGGGCAAACATACTATAACAGACAATGGATTTATTCGGTAACGATTTTCCTGAAACATAATAAAAATGGAGATAATTGAATTTTTCAAATCCATGTTTCTAATGCTTGACTTTTGAACTTGACAAGGAACCGTTCCCGTGCAAGTATCGAGGTTTCCCGCAGCCGTCGATCAAAATCACCCTCGTCGCTCGATTTCGCATGATCACGAGAGCTCGGAGACGCGGAGAAAAGAGAGATCGAAAGGAACGGATCGTTCTCGGCGATCGGATCGAGTCACAACAAGCCGGAGCGGGGATCGGGGGCGGGGGCAAAAGAGAGAAAGAGAAAATCGGCTTTTGTAGCGGCGCGCAAACAAATCCGACGTGGACTCTGGTAGAAGAAGGAGGAGGATGAGGAGGATCAAGAAGAAGGGAAAAGGAGTTCGGGCTCGGGTAAAAGAAGAAGCGAGAAGGAGCGCGGAGACAAGGGGTAGCCGGTAACAAACGACTCGCAAATCCTTCCTGTCAATTTAATCTCGCCTCGAATCCCGGAGAAATGTTAATAAGGGCCTCACTACCATTCCTTCCTCCTTCGTCCCTGCCGTCGTCGTCGATCCTCCTCGATCGAGCGCGCATGCGCGGACGCGAGAGCGCGCGAGCCGGCAACGACACTTTATTTTCGCGCAAAGATACCGCGCTGCGCCACAGCCGCTGACCACGTGGAAATTGTGTGCAAAGCGAGCTGCACCCGTCTCTTCTCTCTCGCCTTCTCTCTCTCTTTTCCCTTTCTCTCTCTCTATCTTTCTCCGTTTATCCCCCATTTTACCCGGCCGTCTCCCTTCCGCGTCCCTCTTTCGGCCTTCCTTCCACCCTCTCGTAATTTATCGCGGTTATGCCAGGGCCCTCGCGGTGGAATCTGTACCAGCGGATAAAGGAACCTCGCTGGAAAAATACTCCCACACGGCTGGCCGACGCGAGCCCGCAATGCTATCGTCCCGATTCGATCATTCCCGGCTGTTCGAGCGCGACCGGATGCCACGGAAACGGGAACTGCACCGCACAACTCCCTGCCGCAACCGCAACGCGGCTGATCCGATGAAGAGATCCCGCTCCAACTTGCAAAGCGAGCCGCTGTGCCGCGCCGAATGCTTGGAAACAAGCTGCGAATTTCAGTCGCGGATCTACGAGTAATAGGAAATGATCAAACGAAGGGGTTGGTAGCGATTAGTACCCTTTTCTAAGGTACTCTAAGATCATGCTGGTGTTGGTTTTAGAAAGATGGTTATGGAATGTTCTCGTTGACGAATGTATGCGTTGACGACCCCAGTGACGCAATAAGTCCTCTCCGCTAAATGTAAATTTCCGGACACGTGGCGGGTCACGGAAAATTCCATAGCACTTTTTTCGATTTCCCTAACGATCACGGTGAAGCACGTTTCAGTTCATATTCGTTCGAGTTCGCGGCTCGTTTCGAAGTGGTGCGCGCACCTGGAAATTACACGTTGCCGGGATCCACAACACCCTTTCCTAATCGGTTTGACGGACATGACGTTTTAATAATCTGATTTTAATTGAAGCCCGATGACGTAATGCCCAACACCGTCGTCACGCTTAACGACCTGTGTAAAAGCGTACACAGCTCCGTCGGGCAGGTATTCATTTCTTATTCGCTTCTATAACACCGCGTTTGGTGTCCTAATGATCATCGCGCTAGAGACTACGCGATAATTAACCGTGCCATTTCGTTTTCTTCTTCCCGCCGCGCCGCGCGAACTCGAACACTCTCGATTCAATGGTTTCTTAACACCTTACTCACCAACGCCCATTAATTAGCTTCTCGATCCTTGTGCCCGTTATTTACTAGATTACACATATCGTGAGTTACATTTGTGTCCTGTTCAAGTTGTAGAAACTGTTTTGGCGAGTAATATCTCGGCCAAGCAGAATCGGCAGGGTTCACGGGACCCATCCTCCATTTGCCAGAACAAATAAATCAATGACACATACCTGGCCGCCGATCTCCTGACCGCTCGATAGTACCTAGCCTCTAGACATTAAAATTTGATTCACGGGTCCCGGCGCGATTTTATTGAGCGGCCGGTATCCCGACGACCACGCAGCCGGTCTTTATCGGTTTCTCAACGGATTTTTGGCACGTCACCGTCCAGGAGATGAATGGATCGTCCATTCGCCACGGCTCGACCACCGGCTCAAGCATTTCCGCATACTTACCGTTGTGTTATTCCACGACTGTCCTCTAAACTGCCAGGAGAAAGTATCCTTTTGTCCACTGACGAGTGGAGATCTGGCCGCGATGTGGACTATAATCAGGGTATAGCTCTTGTTATGGTCGCCAAAATGAAGTTCCCTCGATTTTCGTATCAGAAATACGTTTAGATTATCTCCTCCGTCGTTCCGACTTTCATTTCGATGGCAGTTCTTTCGTTATGTAATACATTTTTTCGGAATTTCGATAGGAAGCTAATGGTACGTGTATCGGCGAAATTTCTGAAGGATCACAGCACTGTTATATCTGTCCACCGACGTAAATACAATAGTAATTCATAGCGTACGGGTATACGATCGAATAACTTCTACCGAACTACCCTGCTCGCGATTTATTTGATCGACACGCCCCTTGCCAACTTGCTCGGCTCTGAAATTTAATGTGCGCGATGATCTTGGGGACGAGACAGGACAGACGGTTTTCGCTTTATTGGCTCGATTCGCGGAAACGAAATAGCGCTGTAGATGTCGGCCGGATTTTCAGGAATTATTTTATTGCTTGGTAAAATGTAGCTTTTTGTGACGAAATCGAAATCTCCAACGAATGGAGACGAAACCGTGAATTTGAATACTTTAGAAGCGTTTTAGAAATATCTTGAACTGCTTCTCAGACCGGCAGATTTCTTTATAAAACCAATAAGATCAGGATGTAGATGATGAAATGGTCAGGAATAGTTTGACCGAATCTCTTTGCGTCTGAATGATCGATTCAGTCTCTGTTCTACAAGGAGACTTTTTAGAATCGTGTTTTGAAGAAAACGTGTAGGATGAGTTTCGAGGAAAATTTCGTCGGCTCTGTTATTTTGTTCGACTAAAGGTAGCATTGTGAACAAGGCGTAAAGAGGATCGAGCACGCGTGTACATGCGAGCTTGGAGCGCGTAAATGCGCCATCGAGAAGATCTATTGTTAGCCTAGCCGAAGCTTAAAGCCAAACATTCTTTCATACCGTATGTGGGTCGCCATCTACGCGATCTACGCACGATTAGCTTCCTACGAGTCGCGTTCGCCAAGAAACAACGCCCTAAAAAACAATTTTACCGTCTACAAATCGCTTGAGCAGTCTTCAACATTACGCATTAATTCTTCTGCTCAGAGGAATTAAAATGTCGGAAATTACAATTTCGTCGGAAGGATGGAAGTAACAGTCTAAAACAAAGCTGTTTAGGGTGATGGTACATACAAACCATCTTTGTCACGTTCCATATTTATTTCTGTGTAGAACACAAATAGACAATTCAACATGTAGAAACACGTTCGCGTCGTAATACTGAAAATAGCGTGGGGAGATGCTCGGAAGCTTACGGGGTTTACGTTTACAAGAGACCTGGGAATCACGTTCCCGACCATTCCGATCGAATACATGGATCCGAAAACATAAACATGTAGAATTATTTTCAGAACTGTTGAATTGCAAGCTAAATACAAACATGTAACAATATCGTAAAGATCCCAGGGATTCGGAATACTCATCATCCAATGTAGGCCAGATTTTCAGGGTCCCGGTCCGCCATTTCGCCATTCGATCGCATGTCCCATGCTCGACGGCCTTCTGCTCGACTGAAATCTCAATTTGTCGGCGCGTAATTGTCCCGATCAAAGGCGTAATTAGCCGTTGAGCGGAGGCGATAACACGTCGAGATTATGGTTAATAGTTACGGCGGAGAGAGAATCGGCAGAGCAGATCGGTTGAACGATCGAATTTATGAACTGTCGAACGACGGTGCACGAGTACTATGTCGGCGCTACGTCGACATTGTCGCATATCCTTTTTCCCGTGTATTCTTTTTCAATAATAAAGAAGTTCATAATGCGGGACACGGGTCCGTTCGTGGGCGTAATTGGCCCGCGACGCGTTACGCGACGTTTATATGTCGTAACAGCTCTTTGAAACGTGCTCAGCGTTTGGGACGCGCACACGCGGCCTTTAGGCGAACTTTAATTGGTCAATAAAGAAAAAAAACGAGCCAGGTCCGCAGGAAAGTGGGGTTTATTGGTGCCGCGGTGGTTTTTCGTTGCCTCTCCACGTGGCCGCCTTTTATTGTCACCTACCGACAACCGAGCGCGCCCACCGACCGAAATATATCGTCGATAAATAAGGTTTTATCATCGTGGAATGTTAAGTGGTCGGCCACCTCTTCCTCTCGCGCTCGCGCGTTTCCTCTCGCGCGTTATTGCGCAAGCCAGATCCGCCGCGCAGGTCCTCGCGAAAATCATTTTTACGAGCCTCTCCCGTCGCTCTTCATTTCTCCGGGAGGGCGCACCGAAGGAGTGCTCGTCGCCGATGCGCGCAGAAACGCATAAATTAGCGCGCGAATACTACGAGTAAATCTCCACGAGAAGCCTCTTCTCCTTTTGCTGCGGCCTTCTGGCTTTGCCCGCGCGGACGCTTCCACTTTCCGCGGGAGATTTCGCGTGAATCACGCACTGGAGACACGAAGCCGATCCTCGAGTACTCCTGAATTGTCCCTTCAGGGTGTCGACGTTGTTGAAACTAATTTAAAGCAATTTCTGTTTGGATTTCCTTTCGCTGAAGCAAAAATTGTACTTGATTCACGATGGTAATAGTAAGAATGGATCTTGGACGTAGTCGGAATAATTTTTTAGAACAAGCGCGATCAGCATCTCAGTCTAAGCGGTTAAATAGGTCGATCGTTTAAAAAATTGCTCCGGCAGTAAAATGGCGGCGGTCGAACACGTTCGCGGCCGACCTTTTTCTTTTCCTCCTTTCAACGGGGCGAGCTGAATTATTGTCCGTGCTATCGTCACAGATATTTCAGACGTTCACCGTTTACCGTGGTCGTCGCACGGATTTCTTGAAAATCCGGAGCGAGCGAATTAAACGCAATTAATCGGTATCGCTCTGACAACCAACATGCCTGGCAGAGAGATCATTGTCGTTGCATGGCCGGCCGGCTATTATGACGTGCTGGCGCGTTAAAGATAGCAACAAATTACACGGCACCGTTGTAATACGAATCGCGGTTAATTGCGGCCGTAACGCAACACGATCGGTTTCGCTGCTGCCTTTTACATTTTCGTCGATTGAAAACGCACCGTCGGAAATTCGAGGAATTCCCAGGTGAGCCGTGGCTCTGACGAGACTCTAAGCAAACTCTAAGCGATTACTTCTAATGAAATTGCCCCTGCCCCGGTATTTCTGTCAAATTGCCCCTGCCCCGGTATTTCTGTCACTTTTCATTCCGCTCGGGGTCACAATGTCTTCTGGGCACAATAATCTACCATTTTCCGTAATTGAACCGCTACGATGGCAACAACTAATAAATAAAGCTCTGCCAAGTATTGCGAACGTTGGACAAGCTACTGGAGACAAGTAGCGTAAAGTAATTAGCCGAAATAGCGACAAAGTTTATGGTATTGGGTTCGTCCACAAGCTGTACAAATATTTGTATGCATGATTGTCGAGTGGCTCCCACGTAAACGATCAGTTTCTCACGGGATCGCTAACTATTCCCGAGGACACTTGACCGATTTGAAAAGCAGGTTCCTTCAATACCAGGAGCCTAAATTTTTCCATATTGCGATAAGCGCCGCCAGGCCTTAGGATGGTCTCAAGTGGCCTGTAAACAGAGCTACCTAAACTAGTTGATCGCTGCGTTTCCGACACAGCACACGACGAAATGGATGTCGACGAGCCATTAGGCGGACGCTACCGTTTCTCAATATTTTCGTCGCTACCGGGCGTTTAACATTTCAGTCACCGTGGGAACTAGGAACGAATTTAAAAATTGAGAATTATGAAACTACTGCTGCAAAGAAACAATGGGGACAATTCTCTTTCATGCACCTATTTCAAAAGAGCCTTTTTCATTTGTGCAGACCGTACCAAACTTAAATTCTGTGTTACTGCCGCATTCCCAGAGTAAACAAGTCCCATAAGTCCTTTAATCGCCAATGCAATCGCCGTTTATCAACACTTCGCCTGTACCAGCTTCAAAAACCAATTGATCGAACGTCGATAATCGTCGATCATTTGATCGATTCTGACGAAATGAGCGTCTCGGTCGATCATTTGAATCGCTCGTAAACGGTTGACAGGCCTCGATCCCGGGTCCGACGTTCACAGGGCCCGTTAGAAGGTGAACGGGCGAAAATTGCGACCAGTAGCCGGGCAAAACCACGCGCGAAACATTCGTTAACATTCCCAACACGAGGTAATGATCGCCGAGTAAGAAGCGACGCGGCAGCATTCGTCGTGACAGCCTGCTCTCCGGTTTCTAGCAGCACGCTAGGAAATTAATAGATTCTAGATAGTGGATCTAGGCATGACGATCGCGCAAAAACGGTGATCCTCCTACATGGTTACCGACGGGTCACTACCGGCGATTATCATTCATAAATTAGAGACTGGCTGTCGTTACTGCGTTAGACGTCGTAAACATCCTACCACGCTGCTAATTAGTGGCCCGGACGTTTAAGACTGCACAGGGCAAAACCCCGTTTCGAAATTTTTCACGGTGTCGCACAGTGGGCCAGAATGACTCGGTAGCTGTTCACGCCTATTTCACCATTACTTCATATCTTAAAGACCACATTAAATAGGTCGTTGAATTCGTTTTGGCGTCAGCTATAATGTTATTAAATAAAAAATATATAGTGATAAATAATCAAGGTAATCTCAATTTTTTATTGAAAAAACAAATTCTTAAAATTTTTTTATTGGAATTTGTAGAAGACTGATTATTTTTTGTAGAAAACATTTTCTTTTTACGCCACCGGAATTGTACGTTTTCGGCAGAAATGGAGGATGTGAAAATTTCCGAAGTATCGTTTTCGAATATAATGGACATTTAAGAATCACTGTGCATTGGTTAAAAATCGATACGAGGATTATCATTTTTTAGCTCATGGACAGCTACCGAGCTATTCTGGCCCACTGTGTGTCGCTTTGGTTAATCCTTTGCAACACACGTGAACGAGAGAACCATCCACAAAAACGCAAAAGCGGACAAACATCCAACAACAAATTTTCTCCACGACTAGGAGTGGGATTATCGTCACCGATACTTAACATGCGAAGAGTCCTCTCGCTAATCCCCAAGAAAACTGTCTCGCCTCAAAAATCGCAGTATCGAACCTGCTGTGACTGCGACTGTCCCCGGGATCTACGACTCTAGAAACCGAACACAATCTCCGATCTAGAACGAGGGTCGATCGATCGTTTACAGATTCCCCTAAAGCCGGTGTAGTCCGAGGTGTCATCGGATTTTCAACAGGTCGGGCTTAATATTCGACTAGCGTCGCGTTGCTCAGTCCCACGGTACTCGGGGCCTGATTCTCGAGAAATAAGCGGATAAAGGGACAGATGCGACAATCGGAACGATTTGTCAGCGAGAATGCACGCCTAAGTCCTATTTCCTTAATCCACCGCGACGGAGCGGCCTGTCAAGAGGTTCCGGTCTCACTCGCGATTCCGATGGCAACCGATTCGAAATGCAGAAATATATTTTTTTAGGTCGCGAACTACTTTGAAAAATCACTTCTCTTCTCATTACACCATTTCTGTGCCAGTGATTAAAAAAGTGGTGCGAGTATAAATTCCAAACAAATTGATGTTTTCGTTTGTTATGTAACTACCTTGGTCAAGGTGTTAAAAAATGTCGAGACACGACAAATCACTGAAGAAGTCATCTCTTCGATTTTTCTCTCGCCCACGTTTCAAACACACATCCTCCATGCCACAACATCAACATTTCTACCCGAGGATCTTTTACCTCGGTCTTATTCCGTGTTCATCGTAGCTAAATTCGTTCCACAGTGTCAACAAAGCTGCACAAGGAACGCGGTGTAAATTTATTTCGACAGTAACATTTCTAAACATTTCTGTACTCCGTTCGAGGCTTTCGTCGACATGGTTCGACGCTTCGTCGAGCCCTTGAGATCCTCAGGGCCTGACCAGTCCCAGTAGCTGCGCCTCGGTCGGCTCTAATGACGCTAACTGCAACGAACATCAGTGATCAAACATTGTTCTACACGACTGCCACCTGGACGTGCAAAGATGAAGACCGTGTCAATAGCGAACGCGGTCGTGAAAGCTGTGGATCTGCGGTGTCCTTGGAACGATTTTCGCACCTCTGGGAACAACTGGCGTTACCCTCGAACATTATCCCCTTTCGATGTCTTCACATTGATTTTCATCTGTTTAATCAGTAATTAAAACAATTTCTACTTTCTATTTTCAAAATCGAGAATTTCATTAATTATCCCAAATGTTTTCATCCATTACATTTACATTATAATAAATTATATTCTCCATGCCATTGATCTCGTGAAGGTAGCTTCGATGGGCGTCGTAAACGTGTAGACGTTCCCAGATACGCTTGTTTCGAGGGAGAAGAAGCATTGTTCCGCATCAGAGAACTATGAGATCAGAGTTCAGAAGTCCGGATGACGGGCCCACTGGCCGATGGGGCCCGGGGCGTAGGCGAAGCCGGACGTCGTTTCGGCAACCGACGAAACTGTTGGCCCCCGCGTAGGCGGTAGCGAGCAATTCCGAAATCGACGTTTCGATTTACAAAACACATTGGTGGGCGAGAGTTGGGGCCCGATCGGCGACGAGCACGCCACTCTTGTTCGCCAACACGCGTGCTAACCCCACCTCGGCGCCAGCTTATCGCGGCTAAAATCGTTTGCGTGGGCAGCCACTTCCGGTCAAATGATCCAGACGATCTGCTAGTCTACGTTTTTCAAATCTGTTGGCCGTCGAGCTTAATCATCGCAGTCGTTCAGGTCTCTTTGCGTTAATTTATGGACACCAAAACGAAAAACACTTTAATGCTGAGATGATAGGCTATAGAGTATCGTGAAGAGGATTAGGATGATGAAGAAGCTTTCTAATATCTGGGTACATTGGGTCCAAAAGAAAATATTGTACAATGATATAAGGATCTTTGTACATCAGAGAGTTGAAGAATGAAATTCCAGTGACCCTGGAAGTCTACAATTTCACACAACTGCAGCGCCATTTTGACCACACGAGGTCTCATTCGCACGTGGAAGGATCGCCACAGGAATGACAATGCGTCGCGAAGCATCGAGGATATTCAGAGTTCGAACACGCCAGGTCTAGACAGCCGAGGATGCAAACGGAACAGATGATCGCTTAAGATTCCGTCAGCGTTTCGCGGAAGTCCGAACTTCCTCGAGGGTTTTTCGGGTGCCCCCCCCTTGGTTCATCGGGTAATCCTATCACGCGCCTTGTTCTCCTCGCTTTCTGTGTACTTTTTACAGCTCGTGTTCAACGCCGGATAATCGTTCCCCGTGCGATACTTCGCCGACACGGTGGTGTGTGCTGGTTGAACGAGGCTCCGATTTATGATTCCTCGTTTACGAGCCGCTTTTAAAGCGTCCGAAGAGGCGAGGATAGAAGGGATGAGACAGAGAAGAGGAAAGGAGGGAGGAGAGAGAGAGCAAGTTTTCCTTCCGGTTAAAAAGTCGCGCGCGAGATGGACTATTTATACGACCATTAGCTTACGATCTTCTTCATTCGGCTTCTATAAATATCGGCACGCCGATGCACTAGTCCCGTTTCGTCATCTTCCCGGCGACCCTGCTCGGCGATCTGGCTCTCGTCTCGTCGCTGTCTCCTCTAGTTCGAAGGGAGAATGATATCGCTGCAATCGCGGAATGTTGCTACTCCATCACATCCATTTCATAAATCGTCAGCAATCGTTACCCACCTCGATTAAGCTTCTCGATTACCTCCAACCGAAACCTTGCCGCGGTTTTACGTAATCGAACGAGTTGGTCAAGGCTCGAGAACACGACGGCGCTATCGAGCCTGGTTCGGCACGGTTTTGCTAAGCGAGCGCCACGTAGAAATGAATTAAGGGCCGGTCGTTCACCAGCCGAAAAATTCGCGGCAGTAAACCACCGCGGTACGCCACGGCTCGTTATCAATCGTGCGCGGTGGAGCATACGAGCTGACTCGGGGCACGCGCCTGGCGGGGTCGTAGGCCGCCCCACCTCTGCACCTCGGGCCCCCACTTCTTGGTGGGAGAGAGAAAGAGTGTCCAGCGGAGTGAGAAAAACCGTCCCCACTCCTGAACAACGTGGAACGGGGCCCGCGAGCCCAGTCCTCCCACTCGACGGGTCCCGCGTACCCCACTATTCGCCTCTTCCCCCACCATGGAACTCCGTAGACCGCCGATTCCCCGCGACCCGCCTCTGCATCGTGTTGCGTTGTGCACGGGATGCCGCGATAGTGGCTCTCTCTTTCCCCCGTGAAGTTTTCCTTGTGGGCCAGTTAGTTTTGGTGGATGATAACGGTGTTTAGGGGTTGCTGGGTTGAAAAAGTAGGTTGTACACAGTGGAGGATAGGTTTTTGTAGGAGATTACAGAGTTCGTGTAGAAACAGTAGGTGTTTTGCCGAGGTTGCGATGGATCTTGAAGGTTTTTCGCGTTCCCTCACCAAGAGCGTAGCGATCGAGCGAGGCGAGCGGGGTCTCTCCCTCCGTGGGCTCGGTGTCACGGGCCAGCGGTCGTAATGCGGCCCACACGCGCGCTCCACACTGCCGCGCAAATCGCATAAACACGGTTGCCGACGCATACGCACGCACGGTGGGGCAGAGGGACGCTAACCGACGAGGTAAGCGGTCCTACCTCCTGCAGGGGACCGTGTCACGTGGCCCCCAGGCCGTGTAGCGGCCACGCAGCGCACGGGCTGTGCTCTCTCGTGAGCGGCGCACACAACACCAGTCAGAGACGAGCCGAGAGACCGGGCGCAGATCGCACTCTCTCTCCCAGGAAGCGCGTGTGCTTTCTCCCTCCCTCTCTCCCTTGCACTATCTCTCTCATACTCTATCTCTCTGTCGCTCTCTGTCCGTCTGTATCCCCAGTCTTCTCTATCCCACACCTCCCTGATCTTTCTCTCGCTCCCTTTTTTCCCCGTTTACCAAGACGGCATTACAGCCGCGACGCGTACGCGATACGATACACGACGCGATCGGCCCGATCGCCAAGCATCGACGCGCACGTCCACCCCCGCAAACAGACAACGCTCTTCAGAGCTCGTTGTTGCTCGTTGCGCGAAGCGTGCCAGATCTGTTTTGATCCGATCCAATCCGCTCGCTGGGACCGTAAAGCTTTCGGTTTCGGTTCGCCACGTGCGCCGTCACGCAGTGTTGTATTTATAGTGGGCAAACCAGGTCGCATGCCACCCCGTGTGATACCAACGACAAGAATCCCGCGGGATCCTTGGGAACAACGTGTGGCCAAGAGCTCTTTCCCTTTTCTCTTTCTCTCTCTCTCTCTCTCTTTACCTCTCTCTGGTGACACTTCTGGATAACGGAAAACCGATCCGTTCGTGATCTCGCGCGCGCAGTGTGATTACTGCTCGTTTCGTTTCGTTGGTGGAGAACCAACCTTTGGTGCGCCACGAGGTACCGCATTTGCTGCTCTCGACGGTGGCACAGTGCAGTTGTGTCTTGTGCGTCGACCCGTGTGTGACATCGTGAACGTCTCATGAGGATGCTGCCGAAGAGAACATAGCCGTCAACTCGAGACACGAGGAACATGCTCCTGCTCGACCGCCGCCGTCGCTCCGGATCCACCTCGCGGATGAAACTGAATGGTGTGCTTATTTTCTACTTACCCCAGCGACAGCTCGTTCTCCGCTCGTACAGTGTGCTCGCAGTTTGATCGTCGTGTGTGTTTCGTATTCGTGCTACCCGGCTCGCCACGCGACGTTCGCCGTGACTACGGCTTGTGACGACGAGAAACTCGAAGTTAGGAGCCTAGGGTTGATCGTCACTTGATTTTGGGTATTTTGATTGGTCGAATTGCGTATCCTCGCAGTGACGGATAGTATACGCGGGGATCTAGGTGCTTAGAAGTTTATTATGAGGTCGGAATTCTGGGATTCTATACTCCGCTTCGGGAATTTCTCTCTTCGCAATGATATACAATTTCCGTATGGAGCTAAGCGATCGTAAGCCTGCTTCGAAGTCAGAATTCTAGGATTCCACGCTTCAATAGGGGAAATTCGCTTCCGCCCAGTCGTTTAACATTCTGCATCCGCGTTCGCAATGACAGATACCTCGCACGTGGAGCGAAGTGATTAGAAGCTTATTTTGGAAACAGAATTCTAGGATTTCGTGAGTTGACTCAGGATCTCAGTTCCGATCTGCTCGTGCTACTATGTTGCAGCGGTGCTTCGTATGATAAATGATCTGTACGTCTAGTTAGACTCCTAGAAACGTATTTTGGAGTCGGAGTCTAGATTTCTACGACCACATCTGAAAATTTCGTGTCGTTCCATTTGTGTAGCGCTTTCCGTCGATGTTTACAATGACAGATGACATATACGTGCAACTTGACCATGGGAAGCTTATTTTGGAACTAGAGGTTCGGTTACAGAAATTGCGGATCCAAACGCGCAACAATATTTCACGTGGACGGTCGCGACGACAGACGGTGTGTACATGGTGTTTATTTTCGAATAGGGAACTGTTTTGATGACAGATGGCGCATACGTGAAGCTCGAACACCGAGAGCTTATTTTAAAGTTATTATCTAGAGTTCGATGATTTCGTTCATAAATTTCACCTACAGGTTAGGGATTAAACTAGTCTTCAACTAATATTGAAGCAACCGCACTGTTCCTCTTCGTCGATTGTTGTACGTCTCGTGAAGCTAAGTGTTCGGAAGCTTGTTTCTTCGAAGCCAGTCTTAGGTTTAGGACTTTCTCGTGACTGTGACGTGCGAGATTTGCCAGCCAGCGCGGCGCAGAGACGGAGCCCTATTAAGACCGTGAAACGCGGCGATAAAGCCAGACGCGGAACAACGAGCATCGTGTGTCCGTACATCGGGCAAACATTTTTACGACGGTGCCGTTGTTGAGCCTCGGCAGCAGTAAAAACCGCGTATTAAAGGCCCCAGGCCCGCGTAAACTCGTTAAAAAGCACGAGGGGCCCGTGCCGGGGGAAGCGTGCCGCTGCGTCCCCGCTGTCACGTCTCGAGGCTCCAGGATCCTCCCATGATAATCGCTCGTGGTTAGGTTCGTTTAAGCGCGCGCGATTATTATTACTTCCGTGTGTCTCTGCTTGTTCGTACATATGGAGGCTTCCGCTGGCAAAATTCTGACGGTTATACCGCTGATAATTCAGTTAACGTGATTAACGAAACTCTACGTTCGATCCGCGACTGGATCAGATTCAGATTCTCTCCGGAACTATATATCGAACTTGCGTAATTGATTATTGTAACGAGACGCTCGTTTCATACACTGACGGTGTCGCGGTGTCTGGCAGATGTCACTCCAACTAAGCCACGTAAATTAATTAGAATTCCAGGCTGTGCTCCGATTCGCCTGATCGTTTTATCATCTGTCTCTACCGAAACGATACGGTTACTCGTGGACATGCTTGATTTTATAACTTGACGTCAAGTCATTTGTCATAGAGTGCGGATTGTTGTACATTTGCGAAATTTCGAAATCTGAAGTACTAGAAGGTAGTTAAAATGACTCTTATGTCTACGAAATAATGAAAGCATGCGCGTTTCGATCAGATTTTTGCAAGAATGTCCATGTGGATAATTGGCCGAGATGCGAGTCGACCAGGCGGTGAATCCGGAGCGGAAGTTGGATAAGCAACGATGACGAGGACCGCCACGGTGAAACGAGGATCGAACACGTGGCGGTCCGTTCGGTGCTCCTCCTTCGCGGGCCCTTAATGAAGCGATCCCTATCGGCCGACCAGGATCTGATAATTAAATCATGCACCGGTCCCGCGGCGTCGGATATTAATTGAATCGCGATCGGAATCGATCTACCTCGTTTCGCAAACACGTCCTACCAGAGCTGTTGGCTCTCTTGCTCTCTGCAACGGCTTATGACGCGCACGCCGCACCGTTAGCTTTCTGATCCTCGTCGAAAAAAACGACGTCCAGGGAAAAAGATAGATGGTACCTCTCCCGAGAAAGAGAGACGGAAAGAGACAGATTTTTAATTTTTCAACGGCAAATTTAGGGAATCGCCCGGCGCGCCCCGGTTTAATTGACCAGATCTTGTTAGCGACCTGCCCCGATGAAATTGAATATGCGAGGCTTATCTCCGGAGACACCGAAAACCCGTGAAGAGAGGAATTTCGAAGCCCCGCCGGCACCGGGACCCAGAGAACTGCCACCGGACCCTCCCCAGCTAACTGTTTTCTCGGTAAACAGAACCACCGGTCGTGAGGATTGTCAATGGTGTTGGTCAAACAGCTTGCTGACGCGAGAAACCGCTTCCGAGGACTCAAAAAATCGCTTTCGATCTGAAGATGATCGAGAGAGTCGTCGAAGATGTTTTTTCTTTGACAGGTGCTTTTTGTCGCATCGTGGATCGTAGATTCTTTTGCTTTCGAAGGTCGACGATTTTCTACAAGATTTCTGTAGGGAATCGTGTGCGAGTATGACTAGGCACGTTTTTCGAGTTTATTAGCTGGAGACTCTCGTCTGGCTCGGGACAGAGATCTCGCGTTTGTTTAGACTTGTCTGATGTAATTGTGAGATTTTGGTACTCGATCGTTTGATGCCTTGATTCTTTATCTTGTTGTCCGAGCACTGAAATTTATGCAAAGGCTTCCGTCGAGCTTATATAGCACTTGCACCGCAATATTGAGTCGTAGATCGCATTGACGGGGGGGAGTGGGGTCCGAGTTTCGTGGAACGGTGGATCGTTGATTGTCAGTTGTCGATCGATAAGATCGGCACGCTTGTCGCATAGGAATCGGCGCGGCGGCCTGGCGATATAGGCGTCCGCGGGGTATCGGGAATAATCGGCGATGCGTGTTCCGTTTCGGGCATCGGTCCCTGGAGCACACACCGGTTCACAGGGGCCCCGCGAATAAATTCGTACGCGAGAGAGGGCCCCGTAGTGAAAGATCATGAGAAGATCGGCACGATCAGATAAGCATCGACGGTACTCGGGGGCTGATGGGTCCGTGACGACGAGAAAAGAGTCTTTGGAAATGCGTGTCGAGGCCGAGGCAGCCGCCAGGGAGCCTCGTGGGAGGGGCCAGGCAATTCCTCTGCGGGTACCAGGAGGGCCCGTCCGATTTCTCTTTCGCAACCCTCTTTACTTTTTCTCGCGAAATTCACCTCTTGACGCGAGCCTTTTATCAGCCGGGCCGCGATCCGCATCGATAAAATTCGATTTCTTCGGTTTCACGTGAAAACAAAAAACCCACCCTCTCGCTCGGGTAGTTCGAATCTTGCAGCATCTGGCTGTAATCCGCTAGACGGGCTTCCTGTTTTGTGTCGTTTATCTGTGTTTGCTCAGGTTGAGCGTCTTGCGGGAATTTTTGAAGATCGACAAGGAAAACATAAACCGAAAATGTACATACATTGGAGTCTAGAATCATCGAAACTCGAGGTTCGGTTCGAAACCTATCGAATAAACGTTTTGAATCCGGTTGTCGGGGACCACCATCGGTAGCGGTTGGCGGTTACGTCTCTCTGTAGCGTTAATTTCGTAACTCGATAAGTCATTAAGGTAACAAATTGCGCTATTAACCCGGCCACGGTTAATTAAGCGGGGCGTCGTAAACGGCAGAAAAGCGTCGCGGATTAATGGACGTCGGATCGGATTCCCGGGGCCGCCGGTTAATAACGATGTCCGTCGTGTAAGTAGGTTGGAAATCGAGACGAAAAACGATTCGGTCTCTTCGCTTGTCTGCGTTGCTCGGCAGAAAGAGAGTTCCAGGTTCGTACGAGAGAGGCCGAGGCGTTAACGAACGGTTGCTCCTGTCCGGGCGACGAGTTATAACAGTGATTACCGTAATCGCGTACGGCACGCTCTCGATCTCCGGGGCTGGATATAATCCGGCAGAACCGATCGCAGCAGCACCGTTGCGTAATCCCGCGATAACGCGATAATACCCGGCTAATAACACGCCGCGCGCTGTATTACCGGCAAAACGATACTTAGCGGAACGTGCGAGCAATGTTATCTTACTAGAAATTGACTGAAACCGGGAATCGGTAAGCAAAAGATCTCAAGAGGCTATAACGTGTCGATTTTCGTCTCGAAATTAACAGAAGCTGTTCCAAAATATATAGGGAAATACAATTCGTAACGAATTAATTAATGTACAAGGATTCAGACGTTAATTCTCTCGTAAGAGTGAACAGCTTGCGCAACAATTATGGTTCGCACACTCCCCCTCCATCGGACAGGATAATTCCAGAAAATAAAATTCCGAGGAACCGATGCTGTAACTCGGAGTCCCGTTTTAACGTTTCTACTCGGTTCTGTAAACTCGGTGCCACTGTAGCAAGGGAATGTAAACATCGCTCGAGCCGAGACGATCGTAAACCGATCGTTAGTAGACCGCGGCACGCAAATCCCTCGTTTTATTGATATTTTACGAGAGTTAAACAGAGAATGATTTTCTTCACGAGACGATTTATTAAGTCGCGGGAACAAAAAACGGTTCAACATCGCGCGTGTCATAAGCTTCGGCTAACTTGCAATCCATTTTGACGCAATAATCACTTTAGACCGACGAAACAACTCGTGCAAGCTAATATTAGGCTACGGATGATTACATTATTTTTAATAAACTCGGAGAATTTTTATTTTGCATAACAATCAACAGTTATAAAAAAAGTGATTCCATTTTAAAAACTATACGAGCACTTTGCACATACACTGTATAAGGTTTAGACTTTCGAAAGGATTAACATGCTAATCGATGTTTAGGACCCCGTTGTGGGCGTCGCGGATCTCTAGATCGTTCGAATAACGACCGGCGATTAATGATACAAGGATTTCTAAAAATCATGGAAGTCCGACAGGAAGATCCGGCGACAGGTTTTGCGAAATCGTTTTGTGACGGATCACGACGCGTAACGAACGGATCGAACTGATCGTAAACGCGAAGATATGTGGATCGGTGGGCGGCGACGATACGCGGACAATTAAAAATGTGCATAATAATCGGCAGAACTGACGAGAAAATCGGCGTGGTTACGTGGGCGCTTATTTAGTGCGCAGAGACTCCCGTATCTCCGTGGGATCGCGGCTTTAATAATTTCGGTGTTAATTAAATGGACGCGCGTGGGTGCGCGGCCGCAACGTGCCTCCGACAGTGTGTTTTGTCAACTTTCACTGTCGCTGTCTCGCTGCCACGGCCAACCGCAGCTGTTTTAATGCCCCCTCGATGATGGTTATTAAACCCGTTGACGAAAAGCCACGTCCGCGCTGGCGAAACTCTTCTTTGCTGCCGCAGATGAAGTCTGAAGGTTTATTGGTCTTGATGGGAGGCATGTTGTCCGTGTAGATTGGTGGTGCAGAAATTCTAGAATAAATAAATACATCTGGCATTTACACAGGCATTCAATTACAGGTTAAGAACTTGTTGGTTTGTCGAATAAAAATGTGACACAATCTGTGGCTCGAGCCAGCCGAACGCATCGCTTGTGCAGGCGCTGAAGTCTCCGGGCGCGCTCCCGGGAAATTGAGCGTTTGGATCGCTTATGCTCGCTTTGCTCTACTATCGTCGGTCTGAATATGACTCGAAGTGCTTGTTCCCGGCCGTTAAATCGTGGTTTCTCCATTTTTTCAAGTACACAATGGTTCGAAAAATCAGTAAGTCGAAGATTTTCCGTCGGTGTGAATTTTTTTGCTTGGCTTTCACTCAGGATTTTTCTGAATGGCCAGAAGAGCCGGCGGGTAGCCGTGCCTCTCACGTTTTCGAAAGTTTCACGAACCGTGTGCGGCTGTTTCCCGGTCCGTCGATAATTCACCGTAATTTCGCGGCGTGCAACGACGAGCGCCGCCCACGCGTCCCGGACTAAACGAACGAGCGAAAGAGAAAGGGAAAAAAACGCGTCGACGGGACCAAAGCACGAAAGACAGAAAGAAAGAAGGAAAAAGAGAAGATTCTCCCTTAGCCGCCCGTCGCCCCACGCTCTATTAATTTGAGACGATTAGGCCGAGCGATTCTTGCCGCTAATTGCCCGCGGGCAGAGGGACGACCGATCGAGGATTAATTAAATTGAATTAAGCTTAATTAGCCGTGACCACTTGGTCCGTGGTACCGGCGAGCCGAGGATGCGGACCCTACGCGAGATAGACGAGTCGAAAGTTCGGCGGACCACGCCTGGTTGAATCATTATCATAGCTCCTCGCGTGGTCCTCGCAAATTGTTTTCCGTGTGGCTACCGATTGTGTTATCGTTTCGAGCTCGTCGATCGAACAATTTTTTTAATTAGTAGACGCAATCAAAAATGTTTTTCACACAAGTCTCGTTTATGCTAGGTGGGGAATAAAGCTTGGTAGAAATGGTAATTTCATGGAGGTGATTGATTCTCTATATTTGAGTAAGTAGGAGTAACTGAAATCGCTGAACGAATGGTTTCCTCGACGATGAAAAATTCTGCGATGGATTCATGCGATCGCAATGCGAGTATTAAGTAACGTCTTAAAAAACACTCCAATAATGCAGAAGGAATTTCTCAGGGGGCGTCGAGAACACATTGATCGATTTACGCGAGAGTGGGGCCCGTGCGGTAGTCTAGTGCATTCGTACGCAAACAAGCTGCGGATTCGTCAGCGTGTGCCGGCGATTAGGCGTAATTAGCGTGCGGCGATCGGTTAGTCAGTGGTTCGGCTCGAAGCGGTACGGTCGTTCCGTTAACGAGATTAAAGGTGAAATCAATTCTTCGTGGCTCGACGAGTCGAAGGAGAAAACGCGCGCGCGTGAAATTGAAACGGTACCACCTCGCCGCGCAATTAAGAGGAGGGCAGTGAAAGTGTTGCGTCACAACGGCCGATTGTTTAAAACGTTGACGATTAATTAAGGGCCGAGACCAAAATGTAACCAGCTCCGGCCACTGGCGACGAGCGGAGAACGAGCAACGAGGAACTTCGAGTACCGGACGATTGTTCGAAACGTCCAAGGTGCTCGTCGATCTCGGCGACGGGTTTTTGGAATCCGTAAACAATCCTGGACTTGCAGGGACCGCGGACCGTTGGAGCGTCGAGGAACGTGACGAGGCGAAGAACGAAGTTTCGTCGACGACGATACCGTCGCGAACCGTTTCTATCTAGTCAGTGTCCAGCAGAGCCAGCTGTGATAGCTTGTGGAACTCACCGTGCACCACACAGTGCCGGCCAAGACCTGTCTTGGACCGTTTTCAGTGTTGAAATGAATTGTCGATGAAAATTCGAAACTATCTAGTTTAATATATACACGTGAAATCGTTGAGATTATTTATTGATCGAATCGCAACAACCATGGTTACCTTGGACACCGAGCAGAAGCCGGAGAGGCAGCACTGCGGACGACGCATGTGCGCCATTTGCAGACGCATCAGGCGCGATAAAGGTAACACTCAATCACTGTGCATTCTTCTTTTTTTCTTGGTAATTATGGTGAACAGGGCCGTTTCGATACTGTTGGCAGCTGTCTCAAATATTTGAAATATTTTCTGTAGAATCTGCCTTGTTTAACCTGGGAGTAGGCGCGCCACCAGCACTTACGTTAGTACGCGCGCGTCGGTCATTTCGACCGATGCTAATATAATGAGAAATAATTTAATAAAATGACTAATATAGTATAAATAATGTGTACTATTGTATTTTACTTGTTTCAGAATTGTTTTACATAAATAATAAAAATTTTTATTACAAAATAGATGGTCAACTGGTAAGGAAATAACTAAAATATGAAATAGATAAATTAAATAAAATATTAAGTAACTCCCCGGTTAAACGAACTAGAAACCAGGCCTAAACATCTCCGAACTATAAACTGCTTAAATGATTTTAAAACTATTAGTACGAATACAACTTGAAACATCTCCAAAAATATTTCGACATTTTTGAGACGTCAGTCGTAAGGCGATAATAATTCGACGGGGACCCCATTGCATAATTACTTGTTTCCCCCGATTAAGTTCGCAGACATCAAATTAGAAACCAGCGCTAATCGTTCACATTTGCGAACTGGGTGGGACGGTAATTGTGGTAGGAAACGCGAGGGCCACCGGCGCTGCGGCGAGCCGGAAACGAATCGTGAGAGCGTCAAGAGCTTCCCGAAGCTGTATCGCCGACGCATCACACGTGGAAGCTCGGCTTGACGTTCCGCGTACGCGAACACCTCTCTTGAACGTCGTTAAAGCAACTAATTATATTTCTACTGCAGCTCGGTGATTATTCAACGAGACGCGCAGGCTCGAAACGAGGGGAGGATATTTTGCAACATGGACAGGGGAGCGAATTAAACGCGTGACAGAACGTTTCGCGCAATTTCCATGGCGGAGGAAGCGCATCGCGCGGTTTTTATCGCACGGTGTTCGACCATCGTTTCGTTTCCGCGTTGAAATCCCATCCACCTGTCAGTGGCCGCGATAATTGTCTGCGATACTGCCACGATTCTCGGAAATCCGCTCGTCGACGGGACTGCTCGCAGAAAAGCTACGGGAAAATTCTAACGTTTAATTAACGGTGGGGTGTCCTGGCAAAAAGTCGTGAGATAAGTCGAACGCTGCATTACAGATGCTCATCATTATACTTAACTTGCGATTTTAGTTACTTGTACATTAGGCTCGCATTACATTTTATCGCTTCATAGAATCGTATTCAAATGTATTGATTAACGAGGCAGTGTCCAGTTTGATCTTGCAGTCCCTGGTGTTGAATACATCAACGCTGTCTACATATATTTAGAGAAAATGGTAAATCATTTATAATTGACATGTACTTGATATTCATGCGCGAAATAATGTCCGCACCACTGTGACTCACGCTGTTATGATTTCACGACTTTGTTAGTTAATATCTAAATATAATACAGCCTTGATAAATAATAAATTCTATTTCTGTATCGGAATTCGCGTTGCCAGCTCGAATGAAGGAATCTATCGACTAATTTCCCACGACAGCACCCTTATCATTTCGGTAATTGGAGAATAAATGATCCGCAACCGGTGATTTGACCGGCAATGGCAGGTTTCGTGCAAAAGCGCGCGGCCCCCAATAAAACGCGGAAATCCCGAGCATAGTAATTACGAAATACGGCCGGAGTTCGCAACGAGAACGTTTCTGGGAGGTGGTCGTAACACACCGTCCGGCTCCTAACCGTAATTAGCGTATTTTCGCCGGGGCCGTATCGAGAATGAGGAACGAGGAACAAAAGAGAGAAGAAAGGGTGGTGGTGAGCTCTCGCGCGAGCTCGCCTGTCGGGTTACGCGCATTAAAGAGTTACGAATGTATTCCGGGCCGATCCGAAACTGGTTCGTCCTCGTTCCTCGCGGTCGGCCGTCCTCGTTGTTTCATGCAAATCGCTCGTTAGTCGAAACACCTGAAATTCCTGTGTGGGACGGCGTACATTGTCTTCGGCCGCTCCATGGATTATTCATCCCCGCGGCCCGCCTCGCGTCGAGCTGTGACAGGCCGAGTTGAGCGACGGGCAGACGGACAAGACTCTTCCTTCGCCAGTTGAATGGGTTCTCCTAAACGTTTCCTAGCTCTGCTCCTTCTCCATTATACTCTTCTATCCGTCGCGTCGCGTTGGCCGATGCCCTGCCCTTTCTTGCTGCTCGAAGTGAATTTCAAGCGGAAACAGAATTAGAAATGCAACATTTTTTTAGAACTTCACGAATCGTTTTGTTTCAGCAGATTTCGTAGCATGGTGCAACAGAATGTGTCACCACAGCAATTCGACCTTCGCCGATACAATTAGACTCATTAGCGGATCGCAGGGTTGCGCCCACGCGGATATTCAAATGCGCCGATTTTATGCAGTTTCGGATCGATCGAGCATGATGCAATTTGTTGTTTGCTGCTCGGATAGCGTTACACCTTCCAGAGTATTTACAGAGATAAATTAGAAGCGAGGATCCAGCGACTGTGTCCGGGTCCGATGATTTATCGCGTGCCCCGGGGAACATCGGCTTCGAGGAATCATTAAGGAAAGAGCGTGTCGGTGGACACGGAAAGAGTGTTTCGGATAGAAGACTGAATGGCCGACGATTTCATTCACTCGGTGAATATCGGGAAACAGAGTGTCGCCATGTAGTAGCTGTTTCATCAGCGAGTCTCTTCGTGGGCCGTCGACGAGCCCACGCGTGCCCTTCGCTCATTCACTTCGCCGCTGACTATCGCAATCTTTCTTCGAACGATCCAGGAAGGTAGCTTCCAATCGGACACCTCGATCGGACCAGCATCTTCCAAATTGATTTGCATAAAACCTATCAGTCATCGATCCACGGGCTGCACGCCGTGGACTGTGGCTATTAGGCTTGGACACCATGAAATTTCGAATAAATTAGCCTCGCCAGTCCCTTGGGGACGCGGAAGGGTGGTTTCGCAATCGTCCGGAGATAATCCGGTGAATGGCCGACCGCGGTTTCGTTTCATTCATCCGCGATACTTCGTGGCAACCTTGCTCTATGCCTAGGCAGTTATGGCAGGCGTGACTAGGCTGGAGGTCCCGATTATGATAAAGCGCGTGGGCTCGCCCACGCTCGCCCTTCGCTCGTTCATTCATAAATTCAACTCTCACCGCGTGCGCGCGGCCGACCACCAGAGAAAGCTACGCCGCAGAAACAGATAGAGAGAGAAAGATGAACACGATGAGCTGCGACTCGCGCGTTACACCTCCTTGCAAGCCACCGACAAATCCTGTCCACGAACCCGACGCCCTTTCCCGCGCCTGATCAACATCTCATTTTGAATAGAGAACACTCGAGGGTTCTTTAAATCTTGCAAGCACTAGGAAAAGTGTTTAACATTATCGAACCCGTCGAAGAAGCGACTTCTGAAGACGTTCCTGAACCGTGCATTCTGAGAACCGGTTTGGTTGATTATGAAACATCCGTGCTCCAATTATAATTCTCCGATTCTAGGATTTGCCGGACGATAAAGACGTCGCAACACTTACGTGCATTAGCGAAGTGTTTGCCGACGCACCTCGGTCCGTCTGAACAGCTATGCTGAAGAAGCACGAAGAGACAAGAACAAACAAACGGTTCGGATGAAGGAAGGGGTAATTTACGGCGGCTCGGTCTCGGGGTAACGGCACCTAAACGTCGCGGATTCTCGGGGCGATCCGCTCGATCGCCGATCGGTCTGCTAATAAACCGTCATTAGCCTACTCCATAACTAATAAACGTCATCCGGCCGTCGCGTAGCCGGTAGCGCGTAATTTAACGAGCGGCTTGCGCCACGTAACCCTAGTCACCCCCGCATAACTGTCTATCTCTCTTTCACTCTGAAAATCCTTCAACGTTCTCCCTAGTTCTCCAGAAAACAGACAAACATTTCCCAACAACCCCCACCGGTTCCATTATCCGTCACCAGACCCGGCTCTCCGCTGCCATAGCTCGGTTGCCAAAGACGAGTGGTAACGAGTCGATAAAAAATAATTAGTATGTCCGCCGACTCGGTGCTTCTAGAAATAGACCGGTCCGCATAATCATCCGCCGATTCCGAGACCGCTTTGGAAACCTGCCGGCGGCTTTTGCCGCGCGCGACTCCAGGTGATACTCGCCGTTGTCGTCGTCGTCGTCGCGAGTAGATATGTGTGGCCTCGAGACGTGCACGCGCTTGCTCGTTCACTCGCGCGCGTGTTCATCGATATGTTCACCGAGACGTTCACCATTCGCGAGGGACTTCGCGACCGAGAGAGAGAGAGGAGAAAGAGAGAGAGAGCAAAGAGTTATGCGGGGGTGACTAGGGTTCCGTCAACGCGCGAGACGCTCGTTAAAGCGCGCGCTACCGGCTACGTGACAACCGGATGACGTTTATCGAGTTCGACCTCTAGACAAGTGTTCGGGTCGCTTCGGATTGTGACGAGTGAAATTGCAAAAGGGTAAAGAGAACAATAATGAAATAACGTTTGTTCCTCATTCCTGAAGCTGAAGATGACGGAGTAAAAACGCCTTTTCCTCATTCCCCAAGTGAAAGATCACGGGAACGAAGCAACCCTGTGTTCAGGGAGGTCCTGGGGACGACGCAGCGTGTCTCAAAAAGCGACAGGCACGGGCAACGTTGCGCCAGGTTGGAAAAACGGCGTTGGCAGGGCCGCGTGGGCAAGCTGCCGTGTCTAATAAACATAAAGCAGGCAGGCTCCGTCAAGTTACCCGTTTGTTCTTTTTTCTCTCACCCCCACCTCAAGGCTGGTTTGTGCACGGCCTCCTTTTTCCTCCCGTAATCCCCCTCGCCCATCGAACCACCGCGTCGAGCACACCTTCGCGGACAATTAATTTACCTCACGGCGTAGCCCGGAGTCCGCGGAGCTTGCAGACGTAGTTTGCGGCCGGCCGTCCAGAAATGGAGTTGGTTTCGCCGGTTAAGATACGATCGTGTACGTACCCCGCACACATCCTCGCCGGCAGCGTCGAGAAAAACGCCATAACTCCGAGTCGTATATGGCGGCAATGCACAGGTGCATGCCACCGTGCATCTACCCCCCTCGACCCCCGCCGACCCCCCGCTCGAAGACCGCCAACCCCTTCTTTTCTACGTAGACCCTTCCTCCTTGTCTCCCCGTACGAGACTCGATCGAACGTGCGCGTAGAATGTCAATTGTTTCGCTCTGTCCGCTCTCTTGCCCCCCACCCCTGCACGCCCCCTGACGCCTGTTTTCTTCGTTTCCCCCGCCCCTGGACTACTTGCACCCACCTCTCTCACCACCCGAACCGTGTTAGATCGGTTTTTGACCGAGGTTTGACCGAGGTTTGACAAAAGTGATTTTGACAAATTTCCATACTTGTGCCGAGAGAGTGCTGGAGTTACACTGGACAATAAAATCCAGATAAATAATCGGCGGAATACGAAACTATACATTTATTACGATACAACCTGCAATTCATGAAAGAAACCTTGTTCCTTGGCTTCAAGGAAATTCTCTGGAAATCTTCCGACCCATCAACCCTCTCGATATCTCCTCCAGCTGTAATCAACAATAAAACACACCGAATCGAACGCTGGTAAAACAGTTAGCCGGCGGGGTTAGGCAAGCATACTGCTTACTGTCATCGTCGACAAAGATCTGTGTCCCTCTCCAAGTATCCTTCATTAATTAAGCACCGTTGCTAAATCCGTTGCTACACCGCCTGCAACGCTGTACAATTACGGTATAGACAATTGCGAAACAACACGGCGGAGCGCGTGCCGCACTGAAAACCGAAACCCGAAGATTTCCGAACGCTATAACGACATAAGAATCCAACGATGACACCTCTTCCCTCCTCCGCACACAAAGAGAAACGTATCTCAGGCGTAGAATCTCTATGGTCGTTGTAGCACATCGATACAATCTTCTAGAAAGGTAGGATTCCATAAATCGATGTCGGCCTATAAACCATAAACTCGTTAAAAGCGGTCACGTGGCGGTCCAGCGAATGCCACGTGTCCCCGTAGGTATCGAAGGGAAGATCGTCAGCTCGATCGCTCGGATCTCCTCGATCGCCTCGATCCAATCGGCTCGATCGTGTGCCTACCTGGCGTGTGCCTCTTCCCGACCTGCGCGCTTGTGGGTGTAACCAGTTTCCGTGGGCTTAGCTGTCAAACCCACGTGGGCCGCCCACGCTGCGCTGGTCAGATATATTACCGTGCCGCGAGAGAAAGAAGACGCCGTTGGATCGCGCGGGGTGCACAAAACACAGAGAGTGGAACAGAAGAGGGAAGGGAGCGAGAGAAGAGGCGAGAGAAATCGTTTCTTCTTGTACCAGTGTCGCAAGGGAAAACGCCACTGACCCGATCCAACGACGTAATTAACGCCGAAGAATTGCACGCTCCCGGTCTTCCATTCCCCCGGCGCGGCGCGCCGCTTCTACACCCCCGATATTCAATTATTGCGCTGATCGATGTCTTATGAGCACTTTACATTAGTTTAGACTCCAATCGATGCCTATCAATTGTTTTAACAGCTGCGCTTTGCTGTTTTTTTTCGAGATCATGTTATACGTCATAATGTTAAATAGCATGAGCATAGTCAATTTTACTTTCCCCGTTCAAAAAGAACGAGTAAAACGAAAAGAAGAATCTCTACCATGCAGCTTTATTAGAATACACGAACGACGCACCGCAGATAATCTTCCTCATAAAATCGTAATCTATGCAACAGCCCCATAGACTAGGATCTAACGCAACGAATGAAGGAAATTTTCTTCTACGCGCTCATCTTCGCATACCATCGAGGTTTCCTATCATATCCCCTAAAACGTCCCGCCGAGAATCACCGACGGAAACGGAATCTGCCAGGTGGGAGTCGGATGATGCGCCGTAATCCCTCGACCTATTGAAACCTCAGAGAACTTAAATACCGTCTGGAATAAGAGGATCAACTGTGCAGAGTTCGGCGGGGTATTACAGAGAAAGAAATTATGGTTGCGCAATACGGGGAGGCAGAAAGGGAGAGGCCGAGTAGTTGGAAAAGAGCAACAATTTACTGCAACGGGGCTTAAAATACCGGGACACAATATGTATAAATTATGTATTCGCCGCGAAGATGCCGTGGCACTCGTCGAGAGGAGCAGGCGGAACAAAAACAGAGAGAAAGAGAGAGAAAAAGAGAGAGGAGGAAAGCGAGGAGAGACGCTTCTGAGGAGAGACGCGGCTTACGACACAGGAAACAGTTTCACCTGGAGGGATACCAGCATCCACGTTCCTGTTCCGTGGGGAGAGAAGACAGGAGAGAGGAGAGCGGGTTAAGTAGGCACGTGGGTGTACATGATGCATACAAAGGCGCTTTTATGAATCGTGTTTTCCCCGAGTCCAGTGGAAGCCTCTCGCATAATTAAGGGAACAGCTCGGGCCGACTTTGACGTAACTGCAAAATATATAAATTCGAGACTTCTCCTTTTTTCGCTTTTCGTTTCTCTTTCCTCTCTCTCTGTCGCTTTCTACCGATTCGTTCTTTTCTTCAGGGGCGATGATTCAGAGATGGAGAAAAGACAAGCGTCACGGTGTCGCGATCTTTGCGATGGCGGAATCTCGCGGCTAAAAGAGACGACACCGGAGTAAACAAGACTGTCCTCCTTTCCGGAGATGATTCACTCATTTAGAACTGCGCGGCGCAGCGGGACCGTGAATCTCGGGATTATCGAGGCAGAAGACCGATTTACAGGGCCCTCTGAATATATCCGGATGCTAACTAGACTTCTAGTTCGTATTAAAATGTAATAGTCGATACAGTAGCAACTTTCTATAATCGCCGGTTGTTACTAACCTATTACTGTGATTCGGATGATTAAGACGAGGTATAATTAACGATTGTAGAAAGCAACGTCTGACCGTATTAACAGTCGCATTCCAATCGTGATTATCAGCCTTCGGATCGTTACATTTACTCGGTGTCAATCGTAACGATTGGCATGTAACGAATCATTGCTTTCTCCGTTTAATGATTCCGACCCATCCGCATTTTGTAATTTATTGCTCCACATTCCGTGTTGAACAAACATCGAGATTCTCTTGCCAGTCGTAACTAAACTGCACTTTTTATGCACTCCTGATTAAAACAAACCTGTGTCAACTTCGCCGCATCATTTGTCAACCGTGTCACCGCCAATTAATATCGCTATCAAACAGTGGTTGTGATACGGTATCCGGAAGCAGAACGAAACAGAATCGGACGTGGAGTAATTCGAGGTATTATCAAAAAGTGGAAAGCGGAAGCGATCGGAGCCGGTAGCGATAATCGGCTAATTACTGGAGTGAAAACGGTCTTCTGGGCTGGCTGTGGACTGTGCGACGGCAGATCGGGCATTTGTTCGCGTCCCGCTAACATATAGCTACAAGAAGGCTTTCCGTCGATTCGTTTCGCGTGACTCGTCGATTAATATGCGTTCGGGCCAACTTTCGCCCGGTGAGGACAGAGAGCCCCGATAATGGCAGGTGTGTGCTGCGTAAAAACGTTGATTTACCGACACGATAGTCGAAACGACAATACGCTTGAAACAATGCCAATGAGCCGAACCGGGAGAGAGAGAGAGAGAGACCGGCGTCGGGACCAGCTTACACGTGTAGCAATTACCATAACACAGGTAACCCGGAGTTAGTCTCTGACTCCCGGCGATTATTCGACCTCGCTTAGTCGACGCCATTTTAGACGGGCAAATCCACCTAGCAGCGATTTCCGATCGAACCTTCGTTCCCAGGATCCTCAGAGAACAGCACCTTTCCAGTTCCGTTATGTTTTAATGAAAAACGCAGTCGATCGATGCTCTACTTTTTCCATTTAAAAAAAAGGTTGGTGATTAGGATGAACACCACCGAATGACGACAGTGTTCGAGATTTTTCGAAATTAACGTAATGTATCCACACTTGTCGATTTGGCAAACGATCTCTCACGCAGCAGGCTTGCCACTCTCGCAGTGATCCAATCATCTGATAAAATTTCTTTTCGCCTATTCGATTGAGGAATCGCAAGGATCATTAGTACTGCTATTCTAATAACACAGAGAGATGATGTCCAGCTCGCCCCGGGCCATCGGGACTCGCTATCTCCGCTGAATCTAAGTAAGACGAACAATCCTTTCGTATCATGCTCGAAGCAATCAGGTATTATAAAACAGAACACCTGAGAGAGAGAGAGAGACTCCAAATCACGACAGGCTGGCATTAGGTGACGCAACCACTCAAAATCATGTGCTCCTAGGGTTTAGAGGTTGTAGAAACTCTGCGGGGGAGCAGTCGTTTAGGTGGACCTCGCGTATAGTATCGCCGCATCTAAAAAGTAATCCATAAGCGAGGAAGATTGGGCCGGTACAATTTTTCGAGAGTTTTCCTATTAATAGCGTTCCTGCAGGCAAATCGCAGAAGCACCATAAATTTCCCCGGGTGAAAGGCAGTAAAAGTCACGTTTGCTCGGCCGAGACGGCCGGGGAGATTCCATCCTACTTTCGGCTAATGTTTCGGGGTGCCACCCCCGATCGCGTCACCCACAAAGCTTGTAGCGGCGGCGATCATTAGTGAACAAACGCATAAATGTCGGGTCGACGATCCGACGTAGAGGAAAGAAGCTGATGGTGCAGCTCTGGAAAAAGCCAAGCCGCGTCTTAATCCGTTGTTTCTGTTCGAGGGGGCAATTAAGCCTGTCAAATCGGGAAGGTCCGATGATCCCGGCGCGACGCGGCCCGGGTTTTTGAGGCTCGGAAGAGTCATCGCCGTGGCGTCTGCCGCTCGTAAATTCTCCCCGAAATTCTGAAATATCACGACCTCTCCCCCGCGTTTCTTTTTTCTTTTCTTTTCTGTCCTGCTTTTTATTTTCTCTGTTCGTTCTCCGGTTTCTCCCGTCGCCGTTTTCCTTTTTATTTCTCGCGCCCGCTCGCGCGATGTCGCCTTCGTAAGCTTTTCCTTCGGCTTGTACACGCTCGCCTGTATTTTTAATCCCTTGGCCAGAGAGTTTCTTTCCACTTCTTTCTTTCTTTCTTTCTTTCTGCTTGCTGTTGGTTGGTTCTTCTCCACCCACGACCCACAGGACGTTGCACCACACGCGTTCGTGCACGCGCGCATCGAAACGATACGCATGCCGGGACTACACGCGGCGAAACGCACGCGTTCCCGATGGCTCTCCGCTCTCGAAACGGGGTTAACAACACCGAAATCTATTTATTTACCGGGATAAATCACCAGGAGCTTTACGAGTGAGCGTATATTACGCAAATCGTGGCGTTATATCAATCGGCGGGTGTCCTCCCCCGCCTCGCAACCCGTCGCCCTCTTGTCAACCAGCTCGACACGCAGACGGACCACTCTCGGTGCTTTCCACTCGAATACCCAGCGATTTCTTCTCTTCGTCTTCCTCTTGCCTTCCTGTCTTCCCTCGCTCGCTTTTCTTCGCGTCTTCGGGGAAAGTTGATCGGATAATCGATTTTTGTTGTCGCCGGATGATTGATTTTTTGAACGCCGTTCGTAACCCTCGTTCAACGGCAGAGTTCGAGAACTAAAACTTCGTCAATGAATGGAATACCCTTTCTTCGAAATTCGACGTCAATCTCCGTCTAATTAACATAAGTCAGACATTCGACTAATATCGAGCGGCAATTAAACAACACTATATTTCCGCTGAGTAGAAAAATCGAAATTTTTCGACACACCGCGCTATCGACTGATTAAATCTGACACGATATCGCATGGTTAATGTGTCGACATGTGTCCCAGAAACGAACCGGGAATAAACTTGTATCACAATCTACGCCAGGTACACGATAAAAGGTCTGAAATCAGCATACGCAATCTCGCGGCGAGATCACCCCCCTGTTCGCGAGCAGAAAAATTCTCGGAACTAGTTTCGCAAAAAATCGAGAATTAATACAGCGAGAGAGACCGGGTTGATACGTGTGTGGACCCAGTCTCGCTTGGTTTCGTGTTTGCATAAACGTTTCCCCGTTTAGCAGCACGGGGCCCCCGTAGGGTAACCGGGGTGGAACGTCTCGGCGGAGAAAAAAAAAGGAAAAACGGCGAAACGTGGCGGAACGGTATGACTTTCCCGTCGCGATGGAGAGAATGGCGAGCCTCGAGGCGGCCTCAGAGGAGAAGTGTTACGAAAGACAAGTGCCTGAATCGATTAGAAGGCGTAGCCGGTAGGCGGAGCGTGCTAACGCCGCGTTTAAAGCTCGCGTACCACTAATGTACACAAAGGTAAGCCGCGCACACGCGCGCCTGTCGCGTGTGCCAATCGCAAGCAAGCCATTCCACGGCGAATCACGCAGAATTCGCGGCTGACTTGCACGCGAGATCTGTAGCACGACTTCAAACATCACGCTTTGAAAAATTCTACATGCCCGTACGCCTCGATATTTGCGAGTGATCTGTGCACGATGTAAAGAATGTGCCGTCTCTCGCATTTATGAAAATAGATGTTCTGCGATCTCAAGCTCTTTCCACCATTTAACACCTGAAAATTTGAAGTTGATATCCGCAATGGCTTCGGAGAAAACAGCTTGTAACGGTTTATCTGTTCCATCCTGTGCATTACGAGAGAACGCAGAGACACTTATGGCTGCTCTGGCTTTTCGGTGTCTGTCTTTGATGGCACTGTTCCAAAGCAGCATGCCGTCAAAGACAATTCCTAGGTAAATGACATTGTTAGACCAGTTTATTGGGTGTCCGTCTAAAGACAGAATCGCGTGTGTTTCTACTTTTAGACTGCTTTCTGAATGAAATAAAGTAGCTCGAGTTTTGCGCAAGTGAGGAATCATTCTAAATAAATTTCAAAAAACAAAAGATGGAAGACGGTATGATCGATGTTTCATATTTTTCTGTAAATGGATTAAATCCCTCGGAGTCCCAGGACAGCATCCAGAAAAATAAATCGAAGGAAATCCCGGAGAGCGGTAATCTGGTGGAAACGCGTTACCCGGTTGAACAATCGTGAGGCAAAGTGGGCGGGTGCCACGTAAATCATCGTGTGTCAAAACGAGATCTTATCTGGCCGCGTTTTCACCGAGGGAACAGCTGTGGCCGCCGATCAAATTCCACGGGAACAAATGCCGGTTGTCGGAGGCATTAGCACCGCGGAGAATCCTTTCGCGTTAGCTTATCAGCGTACTCGGCGTGCGCCGATAGCCGAGACAGGGCTCCGAGCAATTAATCTTATTGTTGGCGGTGGCTAGGTGACTCGCCCACGCACAGCCACCGCTATGGGACACCGTGTCCAAGGTCTGTACGCGTGCGACACGCGTGCGTCTTCCCCAACACCATTTTTTTATTGTAGAAAATCTCATATGAGATTTGTTTCAACATAATTGTAACACAGAATACAATACATACAGTACAGAATATAAACATTACAAAACATTATTAACATCGAGACATCCATTGGAAGCTGGAAGTTAATTTTACGGAGTTTGTTAACTAATTCGAGACTTTCCTCGTTGTACAAGTTACATAGCCATTCCTAACACCTTTCTACGAACAATCATTCTACTGGCTCCCCGCGTCTGAACTAGAGCTCGAACTTTTACCCGGGTATATGAGATACCCGGGTACCCGAGTACCCATGAGATACCCGGGTAGAGCAAAACTACCCGAGTATCTCATGAGATAGCCAAGTACCCGGGTATCTTATAAGACAGCCGTGTCCTCGGATACCCGAGTATCTCATGAGGTCTCATAACTGGTTACGAGAGCTATTATTACCTGTGCCACAGCGCCATATGCTTTACTTGATTATTAAATTAGTTTATATTTCCCCCTAAAAACGCACGAATTGCTTTGTAAACGATGCAAACGATTTTTATTTTGCATGAAGATCCGCATGATCTATTCATGAGATACCCGGGTACTCGGGTAATTTTTGTTTACCCGAATACCCGGGTAATGCTTTTTACCCGAGTACCCGGGTACCCGAGTAATTTTTGTTTACCCGGGTATCTCACGGGTAACCCGGGTACCCGGGTATCTCACGGGTAACCCGGGTACCCGGGTATCTCATAAGTCACAGCTCTAGTCTGAACGATTTTAAGCACTTCAGTAAAATGAAAAAAATGATACAGAATAGAATTATGAGTAAAACACAATTCCCGGTATTAAATTTTCAAATTAATCTTCCATGCAGGCACTTCTGCGAAGGATCACGTTAGGATTAACCGCGTATCTAAATGTATTCTAGAGAAATTAATGAAGTCGGACGTATCATCCGATTTGCTACTGGCGTTACAAATTATGTTCCCAGTTAATGCGTCATTTAAAAGAAATTCCGAGTACACGAGGCTTTCACTCTATCTCGATAAATGTCGGATGTTTCTAAGGATTCACGGGAGGAGTGGGAGTTATCTGCTGTCGGTATACCAAGGAAGTCGAGCAAGGCTCGGTGTCTTCGAGGTATCATCAATCCTCGTGACATCGCGTTTAGATACCCGGGGCCGTTCAACGACTGGACATAACAGGCCCCGGTAGGACGTTATTTATTATAGTATGCAGGTAAATGACAGCTCACCCTTGATATCTGTGGGCCTGGTGAAAGTTGTGGCTCATAGTTGTAAGCTCTTTTGATATTTAATAAAGCATCATGTTCTTTCACCAATATGTCAAACTTTTAAAAGAGAAAATTCTCTTGTCAGTCTAAAACATGTATTGGATTTTTTATTTAAAAAAAGTGTGTGAATAAGTGTCTTTCTTTTTAATAGAAAATAGTTATCAGTTCGTTTGATGACTTAATATTTACACGACGACGTTGTACGGGACCCATAGTCGACGGAGAATTTATTGCAACGCTCTCTACGAAACAACTTTATGAAATATTCCTTTTTCAAAGGTGACACGATTCCTGGTCGCAGCTGGAGCTTCTTGCGCCACGTTCCTGTACATCTCCGTTAATAGTAAACAATGAGGTTTAGACGATTTGGGAAAGAGAAATTTTCGTCGGATTGGTGCACGACGTTTACGACAAAGACACGGTTTCCACACCATGGGAAATAGAAATATAACATATGTATTTACGATTCGTTGAGAGGGGGTCCAGCCAATGTTTGACGCAATTGCATGCCCGTGTTCCGCGGCCAGCTGTGCAAGCAACGGCCCGCAAACAATGGCGGGAAATGCGTACTGAAAAATTCAGCTGGCCGTCAATAAATTCGCAACGTGACGCCAGGAATCCTAATTAACCCGCTTGTGACGCTCGGCTGTCCGGGGCGTCGGTTTTCAACGCTGACGAACAACGAAAGAATAAATTGCTTCATGGTCGATAACTTTACATTTTCAAAATCAAAAGGGTGATGAAATTCGGTGGTTCAAATGTATGGTACACTTGGGATTTTTGGAGTTGATGTTCGTCGTCAAATGTTTTAAGAATTTCGAAACACGCGCAGGAAGAAGCTTGGAAAACATTTGCGCAAGCCAGTGGATAACGTACGGGTATTTATTCGGCTTATTATTTATCGCCGCCTATTAGGAAGACGTGTGGCCTCGCGATTAATCGCGACTTAGAAAAACAGGGGTCGATCGGTTCTGAAAGCGCTCACCTGCTTCCCGACTCGCGTCCCGTGGATTCCGTTCGGGCCAGGAGCCGGCCCCGACTATTTTCTAAACAAACGCCGCTGTTTTTACCCCTTACTTTTCATTGCCGCGTAAATCATACTGGGTCGCGAGCCGAGCGCTCGACCAGTCAATTTTCTCCGGGCTCGTTCGCGCCGCTCGTAACTCTCCGGAGGCTCTTCAAAGACAGCGCACGTGCGCCGCGCCGGGATCATTTCCTGCTGTTACTTTTTCATTTTAGATCCGCAACATTGCTCGATTATCGCTCGGAGCTTTCTCTGCTGATCCGTGAAAGCGGGTCGCTCAAATATTGTCGCCGTTTTTTCGCGCGGTAAATTCGGAATTTGTAACTGAACGCAGTCAAATTTTCCCGGAAATATATGAAAGATTTTATTCGTTCCGGAATTAAATGATTCGAATATCGTCGCCGTTTCATCGAACCGGAATCTTTCTCGTGTTTTACTCGCGTTGGTACGAATCTGCATAAAGTCGTTCCGCGAATTTGTTTAGACAAAAGTGGTCTTCGAGCGTTATTTATAGAGAGCAACAGCAGACGCTCCGGATTTGAACACGTTTCCGAGTCGTTCGCGGCTCGGACGAAGACATGTGTCCAACAATGATGAATTGGGGCGCTAGTTAAGGTATAGAACGTCATTCTACGATGCGTTACGTGAACGGATGTCTATTTTGAAGAGCAGAAACGAGCGGAACGTATATCAATGACACCGATAAATAACGCGGGGGTGAGCTGAAAAACTGGTGCGCTCTCTAATGAGTCTACTAAAACTGTTTACGAAGATCACCTGCACGTCGTCGATCCTCTATTTGTCAAACAGCAGAACGGATTTATTTTTAACGCTCACATTTTGCGGATTAAGGAATGAGTTACGCGAAGGTTTCGCGAGGAAATATGTTACAGTTGCCGGTAACTGAACAAATGAAAAAAGAAGTCTTAACAAATCCTGTTTCGCTTCTTAGTCATTCGGAATTAATCGATGGATCAGGTCTGCAACGTTTTATGAAATACTGTATTTTATAAAAATACACGCTTTTTGCAATGAAAGTGTTGGTGTACGACTATTCTGAGCGAATGGTCGAGCATAGAATGATTTTTCGTGGAAAAATGTCACAATTTGCAAACCGGGAGCGATTAATAAGCCCGAGAGTCGCAAGCCTAATTTCGCATGAAGGAACAAGGTCTATTTTGCGACGAATGTCGAGCAGCAGCAGCAGCACGCGAACAGAAGCGGCCAGAACCGAGGAGGAAACGCGCGAAGCGTGAAACGACGGAAAGCGGTAGATAGAAGAAACTATGACGAGGAGGAAGGGACAAGACCTCTCCCGTAATCTCCGGGCCTAGAGGCTTTATTTATACCCAAAGCTGCCGTATTATTGGATCACCCCCGCGATTCTGGCCGACTTAAGTGTGTCTTCTGTCGTTCACGTGCATCTCTTTTCTGTTCCCCGTCGCTGGCTGCTTCCGTCACGCTGTCCAGGAAACGCGTGGCCTCGTTCGCCCCTGGAAGTTCTTCATTAGACTCCACCATCTGATTCATCCTTTAAAAATAATCGAAAAACAGCCACGTTCCTTCGTCATTTCTCCCCGGACGCGTTCACATAAAAGTATTAAGATTTTCATCGAACGGAGCGAGTGAATTTATTCTTCCAACGATAATGTTGTTACCTGTTCTGTGTATATGATCATTGAGACCGTAGGAGAGCGCGAAGAGAATGATTTATAGAAATCAGAGGCAGTAGAAACGGACCACCAGAGTCGGCCGCGGTGGTACGCAGTCTACGCGCATTCCGTCGAGACAATGTGCTATTTTTTCGCAACGGGGGCCGTCAAATAAATCCTCGGAGCTCGCAACCAAATGAAACAACGCAGGTTCGAAAAAGTGCGCGCGACCTGTCCCCGGTCGGGAATTATGGACCGGTAAATCTTCCGGCGTGACCTTTCCTGAAACGTTCTTTCACGACAGCTTTAAGCATTCCGTTTCGTTCGACGGTGACCCGTAAAACTGTCTCCGGCGTACAGGGAACGAAGGGGTCGAAGGGGACGCGATTTTCGATGGTTCCCGCGAAAAACGAGCGGAGCGTGGCCGCCGATTTGTAAGATTAATCGTTGGGGAGGAGCGTTGTTCGAAAATTGGGGTCGAAACGGGAGCGGACGGGGCGTGAACGCGACGATCGCCGCGGGCCCGCGATATTTATGGGATCGGCCGAGAAATCCGGCCGCTTCCGGAACTCCTTAACACTTTAACGCCGCGCTTAGAATTCCACGGAGGGCTTTGATTTATTCGGTCGGCCCCGTCACGCCGTAAAACGGCCGCCCAGAGGAAGATCGTAAAACCGGAGACAACTCGGTTGCGGTCCAGGACCCCCACCCGCCGCGCCGCGCCGACCGAATCATCTCGAGCGTAATGACGTTTCCGCCATGCTGGCGAAATACGGCCGGTGGTCCCGTTCCCATTCCCGTTTCCAAATCCCGGCTAAATCGAGACGCTCTTTCCACGTCGATTCCAGAAAATTGGGAAACACTGAATTACTCGGGAAACATCCATCTTCGTTTGGACAGCTCGGGAGCCCCTCGGGCACGAACGCTGAGGTAATTGAATCTTTCCAGTATTTACTAGCTGTAAAAAGATAAAGTTGAAAGAACTTCAGTGAATTTTTACAGACTCGTCGTTTGTAAATCTCATTGTTTTACAGGACAAGGATTGCGTGTCACATCATAGCTTACAGTTTCTACTTGCGCACAGATTTGTCGAACGTGCCTGTTCTCACGCGTTCCACGCGTGTTCGAATGTTGTTATCACCATCAAACCCTGCCAAAGCATATGCATAATTCAGAGAGGAGAACGCATATTTGTTGAAATAAATGTGCATATTTACATAAGCTGTCCGAGCCGGTCCAATTTACAAACAATAACAAAACTATTAGCAGCCTGGCAACAGTGTCACAAAATGTTGCAAATTTTGGCTCCGTCCTTCGAGATTAATCCTTCACTGGCATATTCTGTAACGCATATTTGGTACATCGTAGCAAGTTCGCTGTTACCTAATCAACGCTGTCTTAAATAAACAACTATCTTTGCAATTTTCTAAAAATTGTAGCGTGTGTATTAAATTTCACAAATGATCCAACTATTTTGCCTCGTCGCTCCTCCGCAAAACATATGAACGAACTTTCAAAAACGTGCCACCAGTGAAAAGTGTCGATCCATTAAGAAAACAGTAATTTGCCTGTCGAATCGTACTCCGAATTTCGGGCCACCCTGCGTTTATCAGCGAGAAACGTCAAAATCATGTTTCCAGGCGAAAGTTTACGGTTCTGCAATGGGTGGGCAAGCATTTATGATCGATGGCGTGTTCGACGAGCACGGCAGGACTTCGATGGAAAAAAGGGGGCTCGCTGACAGACGAAGTTTAGCTGGCACAGTGCAGAAAAAAGTCTAGGGCAAGAGAGACGGCGTGTGACAGCTCGAATTAATTCCCTCTCGCGGCAGAAGGTTCGACTGTGCCGATCGACAGCTGTGTCAGTCGACGACTCTCGCGCGTAATTACTCTTAACCACTCTAATTTACGTCTGGTAATGACGCGCTTAATGATTGTAATCATCGGGCTCCCACCACGGTACCCGTGCACGACGTATTTGGACGATCGGAGTGGTTTCAGGCGTTCGCGACTTTCATGGACGCGGTTTTTCAATTTCAAAAAGCGCCGCGCGCTCGCGGTTGCGCTTGTCGCTCATCTCGCGCGGAAATTATCCAATCGCGGCGTCGATGATTGACGTCGCCCTCGGGGAACAGTAAACGAATAGTGCAATCGGAATGTCAATCATCCGGACGGCATCTAGGGACCTTTGGAAAGCGTTCGAACGCGGCGCGGCGGCGCGATGGCCTTCGAAAATCTTTCACGGGAAATTAGCTACCGCGGCGCAGGTGTGACGGTGCCTTCGATTCGCAGAGGATCGATTAGCGCTCAACCAGGAGTCAATAATTGTTGTGCCGGCATCGTTACACCGCCCGGCCGGTAATTAGCACCGCGGAGTAAAGAAGAAGGCAAGCTGGAATGGAATTGCCTCGCTCGAAACCTCATTTCCCAGGGTATCAAACTTTCTCAGAGAAAAATCCCGTTTGCTCCTTCCATTTTTTGGCGACTCTCGCGCACGTGCAATGTCTACTTGTTCACCGGGGAGTTAATCAATTTTTCTAGGTGTTTCTACACACGTTTAAGTAGATTTGAATGAAAGTACGATAGGATCCAAGATCGATTCCCAGTTTAACCAACGTCCGGCGGAACAACCGCCATCGACGAACCGCAACGGCGTAATCGGCACGAGGGATTCACCCGCGAGGAATGCACCGCGCGAATTTGCATTCTATGCATTGCGTAAATGCTTATGGAGTGTAGCTCCCGTTCGCCAGACCCCCGTGAACCGAGCAATTAACACGGGCGGGCGACGTCTGACGGCATTTGCGGCATCCCTCGAGTTCTTTCTGCAATTGGTGTTGCGTTTTTACGAATCATTACAATTTAAAAAGAACACAGCGGAAAAATAAAAATGTAATTCCGCAGACACGAAGAAAGCTGCACGGCAAGGGTTCGAGTCAATATCCCCAGTGTATACTCCATCGTTTGTCAAAGAATGCAGCGAGGATTGTCGGAAGCAGAAGGCCGCTTAAATAGCGTATTCGCGAGAAAAAAATGTCGAAGATTTATGAAGTGAGAAGGCTGAACTTTCGACACCGAGCGCGAGATTTTTCCCGGGAGGCAAAAAGACAATGGGCTCTCAGCGGCCAGACGTTCTCGGCGGACAAGGATGAAATCTCCCAGAAATGCGAAACATGGCTGGCATCCGCGTGCCACCCTGACACTCGGCCACGAGCCACCGAGAGTCCCAAGCTGTCGGCCCACCGGGTACATGGGACAAGTATGCACAAGCTGCCACAGCTGAGTCCGAGTCCTGTCGGTCCTGTCCTGTCCTTACGGTCCAGGATATCGTTCGACCGCGTGTCCACCTCCGCCTCGTCCATCTGCTCGTTAACGTCCGTCTTCCCCGAGGCATTGCGTTCTATACCCTTTGCTTTCTGACTCTCGATGACCTCCCGCGATATTTCATCGATTCCTCGCCGAACGGAGGCGTGGTCCGTCAACCGGACCTTCGGATGTCCTGCTCCGTGCTCCGGCTGCTCCTACTTCGGAAGATGTCCTCTCATTTGCAAACCTCCGCGTCATAAGATAATTGGGACTCTGCTTCGAACGTTGCTTATCGAAGCAACGATTGCTAGGCACCTTTTTTCCTATCGTCGACGATCCTTTCCGTTCTCTTAATAACAATCTCGATTTCTTAGCAGTTGAAACTTTATTTACATTTTTAGCACACGTGCACTCTGCATACATTTTTGCATAAAAAATTCCAAAATCGAGGTATTATAAAATTTTATTTCAACTACGCACGCGGTGCGCTGCAGAAGAGAACGACGTTTCGCACAAACCTCTTGGCCTTCCGTGCTGGCGCTCAAGGAAGTGGAGAAATTTGACAGTCTATAAATAAAATCGGTCGAATTGTCGCCGAATCGGCGAGCAGAAAAAAAGGTGTATGGAAAATGAGGAACTGGGACGTGGCCGAAGGTATCACGGTTCACAGAAGACAAATGGTAACGACCAAAACGGCTACTAGACGCAAGTGCCAAAATACACAGCGCCAAATACTGAGCCAACGTTTCTTGTATCGTTATATGGGCACAGTTGTTTCTAATTCGGTATCGCGTTTCATCCCGACTCCGTAGGTGCGCGATGAGAAACTCAGGTCCGCATATTTCTGTTGTATGCCTCCTAATTAAGCGACGTGTCGGGCTCACCTGAAAATACAATTGCGGAAAATATGGCTGTTGCGAAATGGGTCGCATTAAAACGACGTGCTGCAAAATTGCACTGGTTGAAACTTACACAATCCTCGCAGTTGTATAACATTTTTATATGTGTGTCCCGTAGATGTAAACTGTAGGAACAAAGTTAATTACGAGTAGTATAAATCATAAATTAGGTAGCCATGCGTCCACTAAATTAAAAAATTAAAGTGTATTGATGAAACTGAAAAAATGAAAACTTTTTTTGGTTCCATACCCGACGAAAATTGATTAGGTCGCGGGGTAACTGTTTCATGACAGAGATCAAATATTTCAGGCAGAGATAGTTCACTCAACTTTTTGACTCTCCCATCGGTAACAAAGAGCCCGCGGAATGCGCTCGTGCGCACGCTTCGCGAATTTCTCGGCCACCAGGAGAAATATGCAATCGCGCGCATAGTTACGCGCGTTCCGCGCGTGATTGTCCGGATCGATAGCGAGGATACGATCAGGAATGCTCGTTAGGCGATAGGACTATCGCGATTCGCGTCGCGATTCCTCGATGAAGCTCCTCTCCTTTTTTCCTGTGAACGGTTGTTTATTTGCGGCATAATTACCACTACTCCGCGACCATAAATTTATGCGCTCGCGGAGTCACCATTGATTAGTTCATCATTCGCACCGATGATGTGGAATATTTATAAGGATTCATTCCGTAGGAAATTGACTTCAACAATCTGCCGGTAATTGCGTAATTATTTTCTGTACGGGATCGTTATTATCGGTGGTCTGCATTAATGCAATTATTGCGTCAACGAATATGGGAGGTATGAGAAAACGTGCGAAAACTAGGTCAGTTCCTGGTCCTGGAGACCGACTGCTTCTGTCGGAATCGCCGCTCCAACTAACTGACTGACTAAGCGCCCGTCGAGCTTAGATGCGAAACACTCCCTTACCCATTTATCTTCGATTGATTTCGATCGCCGCTAAATTAATTATCGATAAATTTATTATCTCTGGATGTGGAATGTTCATAACTAGACTACATCTTTATGCAAACTAAAAATGTTTTGCATTGCCCGTGGGAAGCAGGAATAATATAAAAATTGATTTCATCCCTTAACAACTTTATTATATTAAAAGCAACCATACAATATTTTTGAATCTTTAAAATTTGTTATTGTTTTATATTGCACCCAACCAAATTCTTCATAAATGGATGAAGATCCGCAGTCTATTCATAACCATGCCTTTTGCCAATGATGCTATCGAGCACCATCTGGCTATCTTACCACCTAATTTATTAGGAGCTACAAAATTTTCATTCCATCGATTGCACACTGTTTTAACGCGACGACGGATCGCGCGCTCGGGATAAAAGGGATGAAAAGGGAGATACAAGGGGAGAGAGAGACCGTAAACGGTCGATTATTCCAGAAAGTACATCGAAGTCACATTCGCTCTCGAATCGACGAAAAAACTGGCCGCGAGGGGTCCCCGGTAGCGTCTCTCGGTAGCTCGGTAGCTTGGCCAATAAACCGAAAGGGGTGGACATTTTTCTCCGGGAGCACGGCTGCTTTGAATTCAGATTGCGCGGCCATGCGGCCCGCGGTTTTGTTCCTCTTACGCTGGGCAATTTATGCAATCTGGCCCGCGCGTCCTCCGCGTATTTATAACCGGAGGCCCTTTGTGTGTTAATTTGTAGCCGGGCCAGCGATCCGCCGCGCCGGACGACCGCGCTTCTCGGCCTCTGTCTCTTTCTCTCTTTCTCTCTCCGTGCTCCTCGTCGACCTTTGATCTGCGGACGATCCTCGCGATCCACCCCCCGATCCTCCTCGGATCACGATCCTCTCTCCACCCTTAATTAGGAATCCGCGCTCGATGCTTCAAGAAAATTTCACGCGTTCATTCGGCCATTTGTGTTTGGGTATAACGAACTAATTCATTCTGGAATCATGTTAGTAAGTATTTTTCGTAATATTTTTAAAAATTCTCTTCTCTTCTCTTCTTTCTAAAATTCTCTTCATTCGTTCTACCGAATACCCCTCACCGGACATAATACACGATTGCATCAGGCATTCTCCCGAGCTAAACCCAACATACCCGCAGAAAATGGCCGCCGGTGGTCCCCGCCAGAGTCAGAGGGCTCGTGAGAGGTACAACGAGAAAGCAAGGCTTTGTGACGGAATAAATAATGCGCCGCTAATTACTCCGATTGTCACCGGCTTGTATCGTTCTCGCGATACTATCCGGCGGTCGGGAACAGTTAAACCGATTCCGGATACCGAGGGTCTTAAAATCCTGTTCCTTACAGGACTTTCAGCGCCGTTGACTCCCCCCTGCAGCAGCGGGTCGACCCGTTCCCGAGTACACTTCTCGGATACCTGTCCGACCGCGAGTGAAATACAGGTAGCACGAGGGGTGGGGGGTTGTGGCTGAAGGGAATGGTGGGGGAACGAAGGGAAGGTTCAGGTGTGCGGAGGGGTGAGCGCGGAAGAGGGGGCTCGTTCTCCGACAATACGGTACGCAAATCCCGTTACACCTGTCCGCGCCTTTCGGCGCACGGATTCACGTGTCCCTCGGGGAGGCTAATAAAATGAAACCGTCCGGTAATTTATGCAGCCGCGAGTGGGCCGGCGCTCTTTAATTATCCGCCTGGAAATTGGCATCGTCGCGCGTAATCACGAGGGAAGCGGCACGGCGGTCTCGTTCGCTCTTTCTCCCTCTTTGTTGCGCGCGCGTGCGGTGGTCCAATTAACGAGGGAAAGAAGGGATATTCGATGGTTCATCTTCCTTTTTCTTCGTCCCCTCTCTTCACCTCTTCCTGTCCTTGTTCCCGAAGTTCACGAGTCTCTTCTTTTTGAGGGGGACCGCTTTTCTCTCCCTCGTATCTCCGCGCCATATGGAACAGCTTATTCCGCACGCGGAAAGAAAATATCGGGCTGCCAGCGAAAGTCGGGGGCGCAGGGAACCACCGGATTGACTTTGATCGTCCCTGGTGGCCATTTTTATAGAACCCCGGTTGAGATCTCGCGGCTGTCTCTCGAGTCTGGAACGGATTCTACGAAGAAGCGCTTCGTCGAAACGGTTATAATAATGGCAGCGTGTTTCTTCTGTACTTCGAGTCTATTGACTTTGGGGAGAGGGTTAAAAGCTTGGGAACAACGTGTAATGTTCGAACAAATAAATGAAAATTGAAATGGAAGTTGTACACTAATTGAATGCCAAATAGATTAAACTGTTCCAGTTTTTCGTTGCTCAAAGAATCCAGCCTAAAATGTTATAAACTGCTTTCGCGAGGCGGCGTGTTTTCAGTAGGCTATCATTGGTGAGAAAGTGAACGGATTTTGAAGGAAACCTTGTTTCTCTGTTGCAGCGCTGAAGGTGAAGCTTATGCTGAGGCGACCAATCAACCAGCTGGTTGCGCAAGGCATCATGCCACGTAAGTGATCCTCCATCTTGACGATTTCTGTATTATTTAGCCGAAAAGACGGTTTCCACGAACCTCTACCTGTCGTCCTCGGCGACTCCGTCTCACTCGAAAACGTTGTAAACAGCGACTCTCCAGGTTTTATCGAGCCGTTATCGCTCAATTAGACTGGAGCATCTGTCAAATGAAGGAACGGGGCGGTTGTTTCTCACTCGGCTCGCAGCAGGGAAGTGGCTTTGATCGTCCAATCAAGCTCGGCCGAGCACATGGGCTCTCGAATACACTCTCGACGAAAGAGCATAATTTACGGCTAAATTACCGGAGAATTTATGTTAGGTGTTTGCGCGACTCCCACGAAACCTTGCCCCGTATCCCTATCGTTCTCGATCGCGGAAACGCAAGCCATAATTCGATCGTTATCCCGATATTCGACCGCCGAGAATTTTTCCTAGGAAACGCGAGGGAGGAAGGGAGACGGCAAACAACTCACTTGGAAGCATTCCGACGAGATCGGACGAAGTGACGAAGCGCGTCGCTCGTAAAGATCACGAGATTCGAAACAGAAGCGCGACGGTGCCTCGTTAAACGTCGTCGAACGTAAATTCAATTAGGCCTGCGGGCGTAAAATGCTCGACCGGTGCTTAGAGACTCGCTCGCAGTATATCCCGATAAAAACAGAGGAATTACTGGCCACTAAAACCGTATGGCGACCGTCTCATCGTCGAAAACAAATGTGTAAAGTGCACGCGTGGGCCAAATTGCCCCGGGGAGCGGTGCCCTGCGGCAGCAGGGGCAACGAAGCCACGCCCACTGAAACGTATACACCACTCCCCACTTTACCGAATAACTCGAGCGTGGTTTAATTCAAAATTTTATTTCAACGGTGTAGATCGATCGATCACGGTTGTACATTTAATTAACCGTTGGGGTCGGGCATAGCGTGTTAGATCGAACGAGTGCGTCGTCGATTAACCGCTTTTTTTCTCTCTCGGCGATACTCGATTAATCCACTTACAACTTAATTACCTAGCGATTACCCGTGATGGCTCGGGCGACTGCGCAAAAGGAAGCAACTGGGACATCGAGCGACTTCCTAAAGTATCTTAAATTGACACGCCTCGCGTGTACGTCGGCTAATTGCGCGATAATCGCGTGACATCTTTCCCTCCTCGATCTTCGTGAGGCATTTGCATATCTCTTTCCGTTTATATCGCTACTTGTAAGTCACTCCGCCGTATCAAAAACAATATTCATATTTTCTCATAAAACGAATTAAAATGTCCTCTGACAGAGAAACCAGTTCGGCGGTTTTCCGTCGGCTCGATTACGAGATCACTCGAAATTTACACAATCGCCCAACATTTTGGGACTTCGAAGTAATCTTCAACGTTTCCTCCCCGAATTCCAGTAAAACGAAGACGTTAATTCCGCTCCGCTGCCCGGACGCAAACTAAATCAACCGGAACATCTTCAGCGATCGCAAAACGTTAATTGCACCGGTGGAATTACAATCCGCGCAATAAGCAGAGATCAAAGATGCAGAAGTGTACGGTGCACGAGGCGCCAAAGAGGTACCGCGGTTCGCGGGCAGCATCAAAAATAGGGCGCGGATTAAATATGCGCATCATTCATTTCTTTCCCGAGTCACCAACGAAGGCATGCGGGGTCATTAACGCGCACCCCATCCATCGAGCCAGCCAGAAATAGGCCGCTCGATTTCCTCGGTTTCGACCGGCGTTCACGCGAATCATCCTGTATACTTTCATTCCACAGGATTCATTCATTTACGGGTTCCCGGACGCTCGAAGATATCGCACGGGGGCCGGTGTAATGGTTTTTTCGGGGAAGCGGACCTGTACGCGATGATGCTGTAAATCTGTTTACGGCCAGCGATTAATTTTCGCGGAGCCAGACTGCGCCGAATTTTAACAAACGCGTTTATTTCGCTTTTGCGTGGACCTGGTCTCCTTAGCCATCTCGGTTATCCAAATCCGAGCCGTTTATCGTGAGTATCGTTCCTCGAAAGCCTTAAGCTACGTTCACACTTGGTGTTGTACTAAAAAATTCTCTAGCGAATATTGTCCGACTTAACATTTTAGGATTACTTTGGACTAAGTTGGCGCCGCTAGGAAACGGTTCGAGTAAACGTGTTAGCTTAAGAATAAATCATAAGACGATAGTTCGAACGCAAATAGTCGAGCGTTTTTCCGGCTGGCTGTCAATCGGCGCGAGAACTTGATCGTATTCCAACGAACCGAGACGTTTATCGCCGTGTGCTAACGACGCTAGGCGGAGACGATCTACCGATGGATCGTAAATTCGAAATTGCGGTCCCCGCGGTTACGATTGGCTCGAACTGTCCGCGTCCACCGATTGCGGATGATTTAGGAGAATCATGCTTTCGTGTTTCGCGGCGCCGCGCCTCCTGTCCCCCTTCGTCTAGAATCGACCCCCCTGTACTTCGAGGTCCGATCGAACCGGACAATCGGAATGCAACGGCTTGCCATAAAACACGATTGTTTTTGTTGATTGCGTGTGTGCCGCCGTTTGCCGGCAGTTTCACTTTGATTGGGTAATTCGCCTCTCGAAGAAGACCGTTTGCGAACGCCGTAACGAAGTTCGACGCGCGAGAGGCCTTCCCTGCAATGGCCGCGATTAGTGTTGATCGTACCACCTCTGGCGCATCAACAGACAATAGTTAATGTTCGACCGGCTATTTTAACCTTTAACTATCGGATTTTATCTGTTTGCTTCACTTGATCCTTTTAATGCTCTCCTAAAAATGTTCTACATAAATTGCAAACAACACGAACAAAGTTCTAATAGATCATAATAAATCAAACAGTAGAATAATATCTGACGCGATTGTCAGGTTGTTCGACATCCTTGCTCACAGTGGTCTAAACGGGCCATTTAGCTGGACAAAATTATTCTCGTATTATTTTAAGACTGAAAACTCTAGTTAAGTAGGTCTATGGATTCGTATTCACATCAGCTACAACAATATGTAATAAAAAATTAATATAATCATATTGTTTTCTTAAAAAAAAAAGTTTCATGAAATTTTTTTATTGGGATTTGTAGACGACTGTGTATCGATTAACTTTTGTGGGAAATATTTTCTTGCCAGATTATCCGAAATGTTTGAAACATCCTGGTAACACACACGGCATAAGATGATAAAAACTGATTGGGGTAAAATTATATCGTGTTTCTAGGCCCACAAATCTCTACAAAAATTTTCAAAATTATCTCTTGTTAGCTTGTATAATCGTAGAACCTGGAACCAGCTGAACACATCGGATCCGAGAAATTGAACAGATCGCGCGCGGTGGCGAAGAGTGTCGCGTCCTTTCGTACGTTTCGAGCGGAGCGTGTCCGCGTTGGATTTATCGCTCGAAATCCGCGTCTTGGAGCTGGATATAGGCATCATTTATTTTTATGATCGCCCGTCGCTGGAATACTGGGACTCGGTGTACAGCCGCGCACGTCCATCGCCGGCTAGTGATTTATAAGCGTTTCGATAGAAACTAGACAATTGGGTCACAGCTGGCTCGCTCGCGCGAAACACGCACCGCCGCGACTCCGCTCCGTTCAGCTCGGCTCAGCTTGGTTCAGCCCGGCATGTTGCGCCCAGACGTCTCGCGTGGGTGAGACAAAAGCCGCGAACCAGTCGCGGGGATGTTGGAAAGGAAGCCTAATTGAATCGAATCGCGAGGTTAATTTTAGAATTTCCTACGCGACGTCGAACGTTCACCGGCTGGCACCTCTCTCTTTCCCCTCGGCTTAGTGTCTCGTGGTTTCTCTACCGTTAACGAGCATCGCTAGGTACCCCGTATCCTGATTCGTTCGTTGGTAGATGAGACTTTCAGGTGCGTTTAAATGAACGGCGGCTGGCAACGTGTTCGGTGAAAGCTTTCGTGTCTGGTATTATTAGCGGGGTGCCGGTGGAATCTCGGACTAGGTGACATTGTTCTGTGGAGGGAAAAAGGAAGAGCTGCACGCTGAGTCTATGTAATAAAAATTCATTCTTTTTGTTGAAAATGTCATATGAGATTTATTTCAACATAATTATAATACAGATTACAATACATACAGTACAGAATATAAAAATTACAAAACAGAATAGGATACCGAAGGTACATAAATATTACAATAAAGACATATGAATGATAGAAACGGTAAAAATTAATTTCTTCGGGTTTCCAGCAAGTACAGAATACCTCCAGTCTCAATGATTTTTTAAATTTGATAGATACTAAATTCATATAACGCCCCATACAATACTTATATGTTTAATGATTGATTGGATATCAACATTCTCGCAGAGTTTCTAAAGAATACTGTCCACAGGTATTTCTCCTGTGCACACGCAGCGAGGTTCCTGTTCCTTGTAGAGCGTTAACGCCGAAAATATCGTCCGAGAGGATCGCCTCTGCGCGAACGCGGTCAAAACGAATCCACGATGGAATTTATTAGGCATGTCGACGGGGGTGTAGAAACGATCCGCGTGCACATTTCCGTTGCCACGTCGGGTCGGTGATCGTTGCACCGTAGGTGGTGCGAGCCTTTTATTCCGTGTAACGAAGCGGCGGCGGTCTCGTCCGGAAATAGTCGTGCGGCGCTCGCGTAGAGAAATCACTTCGGGGATCATTTATTCGGAGACTTAATGGTGTCGTGGAATGCGGGAGAAGAGCGGCAAGCTTCACGGTGACACCAAAATGGCGTCCGTGGAGCTGTGCGATCGCAAGGGGAAATCTTTGACGGCCATCATCGTCCCGGAAATTGATGCGTGCAATATGCGGCGTCGGAGGACACCCTAAAAGCTTCGGAGCCGTTTTTTTTCACCCGACGGTTCTTTTATTAGATACCGCCCTTACTTTGAATCCTGTCTCCGTGGCGCTATTGATGCTTTCGGAAGAGCTTCGGTGGAAATAGCGACCGGCCTCTCGTCAAAGGAGCCGAATGCGTAACCGGGAAAATGAATTCGGGTGCAGTGGATGCAGTCGGAGTGCACCGGGGTTTTTGAGGTATCGCTTTCCTCCAGTTTGTAGTCCGAGGGAGATTGATGATGTTGGATGGATTTTCGAGTGAAACGGAGTCACCTAAATTGAAGATTCTCTATGCACCTACGAATGCAACTAAATAATGAATGTTTGCGCGTGTTACTTTGCAGCTCTGAAGACGCCGCCAGCGTTCCACGAGCAACGCAAGCAGTTGGAGCGGGCAAAGACCGGAGATCTGCTGAAGGCGAAGATCCAGCAGAGACCGGGCCGAGACGAGCTGGTCAGGCAGCATATCCTGGAGGATGTGGGTCACGTAGACCCAAGCCTCGCCGAGAGGCAGCGAATGCTGAAGAAGGCCAGACTGGCCGACCAGCTGAACGACCAGCTCAGTCATCGACCAGGACCGCTCGAGCTGATACAGAAGAATATTCTTCACACAGAGGAGCCTATTGAGAGGGCGGTCAAAGGTGAGTCTTCGTATCTTGATCGAAAGAAGATCGTTCTAACGCACTTTGCGATTGCATTTCAGAGGGCCACATTCCCTTCAAGGCCACCTGCGAGGGCCAAGTGACGAAGCCGCAGCACCCGGACCACTACATCACCTTCGAGGACGATTCTCAGAGTTCGGAGGGTGCGCCTTCTCCTCAACTAGAATCCCGGTCCGATGTCCTAGAGACAGCAGCCGCCTCCGCAGGGATCGTTACCGTTTCGCTTAGTATTCCGACGACCGGCGGCGCCGTGGTCGTCTCGTCAACGTCACCGGTCTTCCAGCAGGCGTCGAACGAGTCAACGATACAAACGTTCGCGGAGCTCTGCAACACCGTGGTCAGCTCGCAGCAGCAACAACAGCAACAACAACAACATCAACAGCAACATCAACAGCAGCAGCAGGTCCAGCACAGTCAGCAGCATGCTTCGACGCAGGTGAGTCACGAGTCTGGCAAGAAAGAGAAATGTTTAAGGGAGAATAACGAGAGGACCATTCTGGCGAGGACATTGTATAGGACTTGGATAAAACGGGGTTGGGGCAGAAAGGTTCAGGGGAGAGAAAAAAAAGCGAAGGCTCGATGGCTTCGACGCAAAAATAGATCTACGTCGAACGTTAAGTACCGGTCATAAATTGGTGGGCAACGATGTGGGCCGATTAATCGATGAATTCCGCGGTGAAAAAAGCAACGATCTCTGTTAACAGGCGAGTCAGACGAACGGTCCATCGACGACCCTCCTTCCACTGGCGCCGGCGCCCAGTCCGATGTCCTTGGGCTCGACGACGTCCAGCCTGAGTCCCCTTTCCAATATCTCGATAGCGTCGCCCCCGGCACCACCGCCGGCTGCCATCACCCCCAGACCCCAACCGAGCCCGATCGCTGCGTCCACGTGTCAGAGGAGCGACGCGCCCGGCAAGGATAAGAACAGGAAGAAGTCCAAGACCAAGAGCCAACCCAAGACCCGCACCATCAAGTTTCACGAGTACAAGGTGAGTCTACATCCTGCTTTTACCGTTTCCTCGCGCTAATAAACCAGAAGACTAGTCTGACCTAATAGCCTCATCCCTGAGGATGTTGCTTCGCCCTCGTCCTAATTTTTCCTGACGAAATACAGGATTCTAGTTTAATGCTTATTATTCAATTCATTGAATATTATTAAGAGAATAAATAATTCTCTAGAATCGAATTTTAACCATCGGAAGCTTGAAGCGTAATCATGTCCGACGCGTAGTACCCCTCGAGCGTTTGCATCACTACCCCGCCGCGCCGCTGACGTAACGCGCCGGAAAGAAGCATTCCTGTCGAGCGGGAGTCAATGTTACGTTTGCTACTTTCACTCCTGATTCCGCTGAAACCGTTCGGGAAGAAGTGCTCGTTCTTTACGCGCGCGATTACGAGGATCGTACCCGGTCCGTCGGCGGGTAAAAATACGCGGCGGGTTTTACGACGCGACTCGCGTTTATCGGGAGTGAAAATCGAAAGTGTGGTGTCGGCCAGCAAAAATACGCGACGCGAGGTAATTATCATGAAACGGGGGCTGAGAGGGGGGCCAGCGGAGACCACGGTGAGACGAAGTACCGGTTCCGTTAATATTCGAGCTGGGGGAGCAGAAAAGGGGGACGCATAGAGAGAAAAGCAACCCAAGAACTATACGAGTCGATCGAGAAGAAAAAGGAGGGAGAGCAGGGACAAAGAAGAAACAAGGGGAATAAGAAAGTCACGGAAAAAAGGAGGGAGCAAAGAGGAGAAAAAGAAAGCGGCGGAGAAGGGCTGAAGGAAAAAAAGGCCGGCCGAGAGAAAGAGGAAGCAGCGAGAGGCAAGAGCAAAGTAAAAAACGGGTACGGCCGGTAAATCTCGGCTTCGGTAGCCCGTGAAGAAGCGATCGCTTGCTCCCTGTCTGTCTTTCTCTTTCTTTCTCTCCCTCCCCCCATCCTCGTAACCCCTCTTCCTCCGTCGAAGGGAGAAAGAAGCGCAGAAGGAGATCGTATCGGGTGATTAACTCTCGCGATCTCTCGAAGGGCCCGGGGTCCGGGGCTCGGGCCCACCTCGTTAGCTCTGAGTAATTCGAGCGCTAATTGCACCTAAGAGTGAGGAAGCCAGGGAGCAAAGGAGATGCGGATCCAACGGAGTCCGAAAAGGGGTCCAAGGAGGCTGGCAGGTCCAACGGAGCCTCCGATAGCTGCCAGGGACCCCGGCCACGCTCCCGAAACATTCGGGATATGGCGTGGCCGGCGTGAAAGCGAGCCGGGAATGGGCGTGCAAATGAGGGCGCAGAAAACATCTTGATGTATCATTTATCACTCGCGCCTTGGCCTCTCCTACGTCGAGCATACTGCATCCTCTGTCCCTGGCCGAACGCGATTTTTCTCTCGGTTTTTGCGCGGCGACGTTACCGACGGCATACCCGGAATTTTTCTGCTCCGTGGAACGACCGAAACGCTGCCGGTAATTACCCACGGCAATTTGTGCGCCCGATGACTCTTCTCGCATTACGAGGACATCAGGGGTTGGCCGTGCCGCGATTCAAATTTGCAACGCGGCTTTCTAATAGTTCAATGAACATTACGAGCCCCCTCCACGCGACAGCACACAGGATGCCAAGCCTCCCTCGTTAAACACGATTAATCCTAACATCGAACAATGTCTGTCACCAGGGTCCGCCAAACGCGCAGAAGACGTCGGTGTCGTCGACGACTTCCGGTCTCGGCTCAGCGCCGCCCGGTGAGACCAGCTACGAGCTCCTGCTCCAGCAACAGCAGCTCTTCCTCCAATGGCAGCTCGAATGGCAGCACAAGGTAACGATTCCGAGATTGTTACTCAAGTTATAGAAACGTTCGCTTCACTCTCTTCGATCGGTTGACGCGTCACCTGGCTACAATTTATTAGATAAATTCTAGGAGTCTATGGTTACCATGTAACATAGTACTCCAGAGGCCTGCTCATAGGCCTGCGGTAGGTAAAACGTTAAGAACGCACGGCCACTCGAATCTCAGACGAACCTCCTGGCCGGATGTGGCTCGTTAAGCGCTGCGTGACTTTCTCTCCGCAGTAATTTGCATAGCGATTACGCTATTACGCGCAGATTTATAATCGAAGATCGAATTACGAGATCGCGGCGGATTGCGATCGATTGAAACGTCTGTCGCGGTGACGATTGTCGCGTCTACGACCGTTGAAACCGCATATCCGTTTTGCGTAACGAGTGTTTCTGTCGCGCAGTATCCACAGATCATCCTACCAGCAGCACAAAAGCCATTGTCCCTGAACAGCAGCGGCGCCAGCGATGCCGGAAGCATCAGCGGAAGTAGCGCGAACGCGCCCAGCCCTGCACCATCCAATTCCTCGAACAACCCCTTGGAACAGCCGCCGCTGAGGCCTCTGGGGAAACTGGAGGAAATGAAAGGTACGATGTTCCTGACCTCGCTCGGGTTTTAACTCTTCTAACTTAAATCTTCCTGAACTGGGGATTGACCGTGATGTGTGGATTTTCAGTAAGCGATCTCAAAGTGGAGCTGAAACGTCGAAACTTGCCGGTGTCTGGCTCGAAGCCGCAGCTGATCGAGAGATTAAAGCCGTTCACGGAGTTGTCTAGCAGTAATTCTACGTCCAGCTCGAATGGACCCCATGTGACACACATGGGCCACATATTGATGGACACCCCGGGGCCAGTGACATCCGACGAGTCTAGCTCTCACGCTAAGAGTCCTGGCTCCGCAATCAAGGACGAACCGAACAGCCCGCGGTTAGATTCGCCGCACGGCAGCGAACAGGACGATCCGTCGAGCCCACCAGGTAGCTTTCTTTCCATACTGTTTCCTTACGACTTCCGAGCTCCCAACAATCTTTGCTTCATTCTATGCAGCAAAATTCGTGCTCTGTTCCTTGTATATTAATATGAAATCGGACACGAACTTTTGCACTGACCTAAAACGTAGCAAAGATGGTAAAACTCGGGGAAACCGTTTCGGAACGCGACACACGTCGGTGTCTTCACGCGCGCTGCTCGTGTTTCAGGAGACGATATAATCAAGGAGCAGAGAAAGCGGATAGAGGAGTTGCAGCGCGAGTTGTACAAGTCTCAGCAACAGCTCCAGCAGATCCGTCAAACTCAGCCGACGACCGTTCACGCTGAGAAACTGGTGCTCCAGCAACACATACAGAACAAGATGCAACAACAACAGCTGGCTCTGCATCTGCAGCATCTGCAACACTTGCAACAGCAACAGGCGCAGCAGCAGCAACAACAACAGCAACAACAACAACAACAACAACAAACTCAGCAGCAAGCTCAACAGCAGACGCAGCAACAACACGCTGCGTTCCAACAACTGAACGCGAAAGCCAGTCTGGCGGCGTACCTGCAGGCGCAACCGAACAACACCGCTATCTTGGATTCCTCGACTTTGACGGCGATCAACAACAAAAAGAACCAAGCCAAGAACAGCGCTACCGTTCAAATTCCAACTGCTATCGTCCTGAACCTGGCAAAACCTGCGAAACTGAATGGCTCGCTGCTTGGTGCTCTGGTGGCGCAGGCACAGGCCCAGCAACAACAGCAACAAACCGTCGTTGCTGAAGAGGGCAAACCGCCGCCTCCCCAGTACGACGAAGCTGCGAAGCTTCTCAAGGTAAGAACTCATCGAAATACTGAAGTTGATCTGGTCAACGAAATACGATCTGAACCGTACACTTTTCCACTTCAGGTGAAAATCGAGCCAGTCCAGAAGAACCACATCAAGAGCCAGGTGGTGGACGATGTACTGGAGATCCTGATAAAGAACGGAGAACTACCACCAAGTGCTGCCCAGGATCCGGCGACCCCGACCACCCCGAACAGGCAATTGCAGCAGAATCTGGTGTTCACGGCGCCGGCGGACAGCCAGACGCATTCGTTGGTTTTCACCGCAGCTAGTCCCATCAGCCCGATCAGCCCAATTGCGATGGAGGTCTCCCAGAGCGATTGCGTGAGTTATCTGGACCCGGCACCACCGCCACCGCCCCTGTTGCCTTTGGCGACGTTCAGCATTCAACTGCCCAGTGCATTGCAACAGTTACAGCAACAAGAGGAGATGTCGTCGTTCAACACGGACCTACTGACCTCAGAGGCGGAGCTGGACACTGCCATGCTGCTGAGTCCTCAGTCGGTTCATCAAGCATCGCCAGATCCGCAACCACCTCAAGAGGTCACGTCTTCGGACAATGCCAACTTAGACCTTAAGGTAAGCGTTGTACTGGAAAAGCTTAAGAAATTTGCTGAATGGTTGCACCGCTAACACGTTTCTTTACCGTCTCCCTTCAGGAACTCGGATTGGACCTAGAAACCTTGGACACCATGGACTTTGGCCAACTAGACTGCGACCTCGGCGTTAAAATGGAGGCGCCGCAGGAGCTGATGGATATCGGAGACATGCCCATGGATATGGATGACCCGGATTGGCTGGACTCTCTAATGCCCCAATCACCACCAGCTACATCGACAACGATGTCCAATCATCAACCAACGTCGTCCATGAGTCTCACCTCCGGAACTGACATCTACGACCCACTGCTAGCCAGCAGCCAGGATCCGTTCGATCTCTTCAATATGGAGGACACCGACTTCAAGATGTCCTCCGACCTATCGCTGACCTGGGACAAGGTTGACTTTGCGACCTAGCCCGGGATTCAGCCTTGGAGCTCGGCCTTGTGTACTTAACCAGCAAACGGGGAGCTCGTCGCGAACGAGCCGAGTCGACACAAGTGCTAAACGCGTGTTGTGAACCATGTCTGTGACTGTTTGGTGTATTTCCACGACTCGTTTCGCAGCAGATATATATACTTGCCTCTCGACGACGATAAAACGCATACACAATGACGTACGGGGAAAAGAAACAAAATCGAATCGCGGCGACATTTCTCCGTCGACAGGGACGCTGAACGTACTTATCAACGCCGGAAAACTTGTTTACGCTTCTCGGACGTACCGAGCGAAGGACTTTCGTACGAATTAGGAGTAGAATAGCTGTACAATTTTTACGAGCGAGACTTTTTTAGGTGAGTAATTGAAAATGCGCGTCCGGGAGAAACGACTGGGTGCGAAAAGAGAGACCGCGAGGCGATCCTTTCGAACGAGGTTTTACTAGAGCATTATTGCCGCGAGTGCACGAGTATACGGTCTTCCTCGGTTCATTCGCGATGTCGATCGTGGGAATCGTTCGTGTACTGCTTCCTCTCGAAGGAGCTTCTCTTTCGGACGTCGACGCCTCGCGATCGATCGATCGTTCGGGAAAAAACTGCGTACAGTAACGGTGCAGCGTGGACCATTCAGCAAGACCTCGTGGTCCCGCGCGAGTGGAAACAAGACGACAACGACGATGTCTTCAAAATTCTCCAAAGAATCTTCTTGCGAGCGTTCTTAGCTAGTTTTTACTATCCAGTCTACAGTCGTGTGTTGCTTGAGTTTTCATAACTGCGAAAAAAATAGCGTGTGTGTTAAAACTGGAAAGCCAACGGGAAAGCTGCGTATATATTTCTCCTCGTACGCTATCCCGCAACTCCTTGAACCCCTCATCATCATCCGGCGAAACCAGTCACCCAGCCACCACCTCTCCCTCCTGTGCTCCCTCCAAAACGAACGAACCATTATTCAATCGTAATATAATAATCGGATAATTATTACACTTACGAGAATCTAATATAAACGTAACGATCCACGCTATGTATGTGTACATGTGTACACGTATACGTACACGTGCATATATCTATGCATATTTGTATGTACAATACAGTAATGTACGCTGCGTTTGGAAAGCCGAGAAAGAATGAATGAGAAAATGAAATGGAGAGAGAAGATGAGATAGAGAGATTGAAAGAGTGTCAGGTGTGGAACGAGTTCGACGGCTTTCCCGCACAGCTATATAATTTTCTAAGCAAGAGCATGTGATGTTAGAGGTTACATATTACATTATTTTAATCTCAGTAATCGCATAGAAAATCTTCGGAATGGGTGTGGACAGTGGTGTACCGATGTCAGGGTATCGTGCGGTTCTCCCGTTTCTTCTTATTTCCCTCTAATGAGTCGTTTCATTTTTTGTTGACTTTTTGTGACATTCCATTGTTGTCAAACTCGAGCACGAGCAAGAGACCGAAGCTACGCGAAGAAGCTGCGCTTTCGCACGTCTGTTCCAACAGAAATCGGGGGACCCGTCTTAGAATCCGACCTCTCCTTCTCTATCCGATCGTAGATTTTCCATTTTTTCAACTTGGAGAGTCAACGCAGAGACTCTAATTGCAACATAAATATCAAAGGTTTCAAAGTTCTCCAAAACGTTGTTACAGTGTTTGTACCAAGAGATTAATGCTTGAGAAGTTTAAGGAGATCAGCGGTTGCAATGATTCGAGACGCCCCTCACAGAACCAAGTGGCTTCGCACGTCGACGTAACGATAAAGGATCGCACTGCCTAGGTCGGTAATAACGCGAGAAAGTGGTGAATGCGTGCGGTGTTGTCCGTGAGAATGTGTATGAACGCGTGGAAACGGTATCAGCATACGTGATCAGCGATGGTGCTAATCGAAACCCTTAATTAGAGCTATCGGTTGTCCTCCATAACTGAATCCGCGAGCACCACTAGCATCGTCAAAGTCCTCTAAAAAAATAATCTTCTAATGAAATTGATTCCACTCGACGATTCGAGCCGACTCGACGATGCTAATCGTGTTCCGTGATTCATCTATTAGTTTGATCCCTTGTTCTCACTAACGAAAGTGGCAGTTTGGCAAGCGAGGTCGTATCGTCATCGTTCACCCCGCATCGCACAAAGATGAAGCAGTTAAAGTATGCAACATTCCAAACGTTTACGCGCTACAGAGAAAAACATCCCGTGAGCCTCGAAACACCATGTCCCTCGCCAGACGCAGCCAAGGATCTGAAACTAACCCTCCATTTCCGAATTTTTGTTACATCAATCTCAATTGCCTTGCGACATGGTCGTGTAAACGTTCATAACTCGCCCGACTGACAAATGAGTTCACAGGTTAAACCCATCGGTTTGGCTAGAATCAGCAACATGAAAACTAAACGTTTAGTGGTGCCTCAGAGTCGCCACTAAGAGTTAAAACCACGTTTAGACGACACTGTCAGCCTTAGTCGAGGTCTATTCGAAACCCGTGCATTTAAATCGAGACCAGTTCCCCTTGATTCGACCGTACAGTCGCTTCGTGCCCACGCTATTAACTCTGCATTTAAAAGTCCTCTAACCGCGCGATGGGGTAACAGAGGGAAAAAAGGAGAGGGCTGGATGAAGAAAAGAGGGAACATGGTGCGTGATCGGGATTGAGAATTATATCAAAAAGAACGTCCCCTTGCCACAGCATATCGCTTCGTCAAAACGAAATGTACCACCCGTTGCCATGACAATAACAGCTTTTTTAGCGTATTGTATAATAATCATTTTACGTGGACATGCGAGCTCGCCTGCCGAATAGCGTCCTCCATGAATTTCCAAAATGACCATCAGAAAAATCGCTGACATCTTTATGTTCCTATCGGTGACATAAAAGGGCTCTCCGAATGAACCATTCATGGATACGTTACTCAAGTTCGCGACTTGAACGTGACCTTGGTCCGACCTTGAGCGAACATTTCATCGTTGAACACCACGAAGATCCCCGAATTTGTGTTCTTTATTTCTCACGAAACGTGTCGCGGCTCTGAGCGTCGTTGCTTGTCACTGCGTGCGAACCCCGCGATAAATAAATATGTTATTCGTTTCTCTTCGAATCATGAAATCTATCGACGATCGATTGATTTGTCAGGCTGTGCGAATCTGGTAGTCTGTGTCCGTGAGACGCGTGAGAAATGTATTCTTTCTGGTTTGTGTAATCGAGCATGTTTGCGAAAGTGTGTCGGTGTGTTGCACGCGCTATCAGAACGAATGATGAGAAAAATGAAGCGAGAAAGAGAGAGAGAGAGAAAAGAGAGAGTGTTTGCGTGTGTGGAATGTGTAGAGGAGCTATTAGGGGAAATTCTACATTTGGGACGCGAGCTTTGTCGTCCGTGTATAGTTTTGCGAGAGAGATGTACCGTGTATAAACGTGCTAAAAACAACAAAAGTTTACAAAAAAATGTATACACGTAATGTACGATTGCGCGTGCTCGTACGCACGTATACACCCGACATATACACGCGTATATATACATACGTACATACACGAACATAAATATACAGACATAATATACATACACATACAGTCGCACGAACGTATTTTGTATGAGCATGCGTAAAAAAGAAATGGTATAAGTTTTGTTAAGTAACTATGAATTTATTGTAATGATATGTACGTTTAAGTAACGATCACGTAATTATTGCTAGAGAGAGTGTTATTTATTTTTATTTGTTGCAAATTTATCGATTGCCTTCCATTTGAGTAAATAAATAAATCTAAAGTTATTCGCTAGGTCGTCCGTTTATTTTATTCGAGAAACAACATAACTGGTCGCATGGAACTTCATTTTTATTCGATGAAATAACTAATTTAAAATAAATTGAATAAAAGAAACTGTAAAATAAATCGTAAGGCAAGGGGTTAAAAAGTTGAATTTAAAATTGTGCGCGGGTGTTCGAGACGAGCGCTTGCGTCGGGGCGTGCGCAGTAGGCACATCATCGAGGAACGTCAAATAGAGATAAGGTTTCATAATTTGGAGTTTAATCAAATTATCCGAGTGCAAAAAGGGTGAGGAACAATACAAACGTGTATTGTGCGTTCAGCGCATTAATCGAAATTGGTCGACTTAAATTGCGGCGCAACAATGGCAGCAACACAGTGAACATAACCTCTCAGATATTTATATCGTGCTACCTATCAGCACAAAAATTGTAAACTTCCAAGTGAGTACCATCAGAAATTAATGTCTACCGTATAAGTTTCTTAACAAACAATCAATTACAATCGAAATCAATGACATTATCATTTTCGCAGTATTTCACTACATGAATAAAATGACCACTCTATTTATAATGCAGACATATTGCCAACAATTCGTGAATATAGATTGTTTCAGAATTCTCTACACGCCAGACTACATAAACTCGTACTTACAATGAAGCGCAAATCTAAAATGTCGTCAAAAAGTGTAATAACTCCGAAGAAACTCAACTTAGCAAATGGCTTGATCGTTTCCATGGAGGACCCTGCACTGAAGGTCAAGGAAGACGATAAAGTGGTCGTCATTAAAGATAAATATCCAAAGGCTCAAATACATTACTTGGTCTTGCCAAAGGCAAACATCCCATCGATTTGGCACGTGAAGAAAGAGCACGAAGATCTACTAGTCCATATGGCTGACGTCGCAGAAAACCTTACCAAAGAACACAAAGATGTTGAGTTTCTGTATGCGTTCTAATTCTTGCGATTTATTAGTGTCCAAGATAGGCAATTGTAAATGAATTGATTTCAGTATTGGGTATCACGCTGTGCCAAGTATGCATAGATTACATTTGCATGTGATAAGCACAGACTTCAACAGCCCGTGTCTAAAAACTAAATCCCACTGGAACTCGTTCACTACTCCTTTTTTACTGCGTTCAGTAGGTACGTATACAAATGCAGAAATATTTTCATTTTCATCACAATTTTTCTTGTAGACATCTGCAACCAGTTGCGCGAGAAGGGCGAGCTCAAGAAAGTGAAATCCGAAGAGAGCACAAAACAGTTGAACACCCCGCTCAAGTGTCACAAATGTTCCTATACTCCGAAAAATATGCCCGAATTGAAGAGACACTTGTTGTCGCATTTGCCGAGTCAAAAAAGTATCACCTAGTCGAAATAATTGTTTTCCACGGAATTAGCTCAATTTTTTTCCCCATTTACAACGCTCTTAAAATGACGTGTCTCGGTTACGCTCACTGTTCACCAAAAACCGCGTAGTAGATATTTGTAACGGCAGTCTTGCTAAAAATGCGACCTTTAGAATAAACAGAGTTTACGTCATGTACGATAAGATTGTAGGTTAAAACAAATATATTGTTTTGTATATACTTACTGCAGTTAATTGCAACCTTCGCTCCAATTAACATTCTCATTAGGATAAGGAAAGGAGGTAACGTCGAATTGATAACACAAAGACATACGGTATTTCGGAAAATTTACTATAAATAAATTTGATGTTAATATTAATAGGTCTTGTCGCCTATATAATATCAATTACATGCTAACTATTTACAAGAGTCTTCTTATCCGATGTGAAGTATTCAAGTGTGTACAAGGTGAACAGTTTTGTGTGAGATGGTGTTGTCGGGGGTGAGTGTATGAGTGTACATTAGTCTGTATACATTTAGTAATACTGCAATTAATAGTTGAACCGTCTTTGTCACGCCGAAACGGTAGGCAATCGAATATAATCGCAAGGCCATGGTTGTTATTGCTTGCGTGTTTGAAAATTAGCGCATCTCGGTGAAACGACCTCTCCACTTTTATCTTCGATTAATCTTGTCATACGTGAAACAACAATTCTCGCCAGGTTTTCGCAATTTTTAAGTATTATCCACGCTCGCGAGCGGTATAAATTAAATAGCTACAGTACTCTGGTGTCACGTTGACAGTTGTATCGTCTCTCTCTCAACAAATTACGGCTAGAGATTTCTTAAGTTTTTCTCGGCTAGAGTTGCGAGTATAGAGCTATAATACAAAAGGGGAGTTCGCGTTCTGCTGACAACGCCGAGCGCCGACCTTTTCCGGGGGTGTGTCAGGAATCTCAGTGATTGACAGTCTCTCTTTCGCGATTGAAAGGGATGCGAACAAAAACGAGGGAAAAACGCAAAACTATTTAAATACGATAAAAGCCGACCCACCCATTTGTCCCCTCGACCGGCGCTCGGATGTCGCGACACACATTTCCCACGTGAAAGTTTGCAACGTCTGCATAAAACGTAGAACCTGCAAAGTTTACCAACGGTGGAAACGTGTCAGAAGCGTGCGCCGTGTCACCGACCCGTTTGATTAAACGCCTCCGGGGGGGTCGATAGAACGGCGACGCTGCGACGCGCTCTTTCTTCGGGGGGAACGAAGCGAGGGTTCGCGTCGACGTCAGCGAGGAACTTTTTAATCGGACGTAGCCGTGAACGCGATCGAAGCTCCTTGTGGCGTTCGAACGATCCACAACGGACGCAAGCTTCGTAAATTTAGCTCGTCGACGGACCTGGCGTTTCGTCCCCGGTGAAAGATCGCGTTGTCGATCTTGGCTGACCGGTTATCCGCAAACCGGTGCGATCTTGTCCTACGCGAAACGGCCATATTCATGAAAATGTTCAGCTAGATATACACGCAAGAGATACCGGGCACTGCAGGGCTTCAGGACGTCATCGACAAAACAGTACAACGTTAATTATAGCAAATATTAGGTAAGAAAGTAGATATCGAGATGATCGTGAATTTTTCGAAAAAAACAATACTAGACAATCCTGAAGGCTGCAGTGAAGAAACACGTTTGCACACGGTTCGCTTGTCGTCGTGGTTGGCGTAAGATAGGGGACTCGGATGGAGCGAGTGGATACCATCCAAGAAAGTCTTCCTCTCTGATAATTTAAACTGCTCCATCATCATCCAACCTATCACAGGCAGCAGCTATCGGAGCGGCAGCCGCGTACTTGATCGGCAAATACGCTATTTCAAGCCGAAGCTCCAAAATAGCCAACTGTCTTACCATCCCATGAGCCTACACCAACAGACGGAAGTCTATTGGCCGCGTACAACCCCGACAACTTCGGCGCAGCTACTCGGATCTGCTTAAGTTCACTAAGCGATGCAGTTCGTGTATGCGTCTCGCAGAAGTGCCGTGGTCAAACGTGTACGGTCTGATCTCGAGCAAAGCGAGTCTGAACATGTTCCGACGTCAGGCCGTTCACCGCGTCGATTACCCCTCCGTGACCAGGGCAGAGAAAATTGGAGAACGACGAGGGTTGGGAGCGAGATGTGATCGGGACATAAGGCTAACAACAAGAACAACAACAACAACAACAACAACTATCGGGATTCCTCCGCGCGAACGATTCTCACTATAATTGAAGGAAGAAGAGACGGGAGGACGACGACGGACTGGTCGTCGAGGCCGCGAGCCGCGCTTTCGCCCGCAAGCACCGTGCGTGACACGCCAAAAGCGGTCATTTTGGAAAGCCACTAGGCGCAAGGACAATGCCGATCCGCGAACGGACCACCATTATTTCGAGCATACTCGCGTTGCATCACGGACCCGACGATCGACCCGTCTCTCTTCCCTAGTCTCTCCTTCCGAATACCCTGTTTAAGTCTCCTAAGTGTCGCGCGAAGGAGGAGAACGGGTGGAAAAACGGGGGTAATAGGAACGCGAGAATATCGGGAGTTTTGCGGGGCTGTTTCTTACGCGTATAATACAAACAGGTCACGGAGCGGGTCGCGCGCACGATCCAGTCGTCTGCCGTTTGTGTTCGTAGGTAACGTCAACGAAATGATTAAACCTAAGCGCGCGGTACCGGCCTAAAATCTACGGACGAACGAATTCTTTCCTCTTCCTCTCTCTCTTTTCTCTCCGTGTCTCTCTTTCTGCTTTATACACGATTTTTCCCTAACTACTATTCACAATTCATAAATACTTTGTATATCTGTATATGCATATATGTCAGTGTATATATATATACTTTTATAGAATATCTATATAATATATAGAATATTTATGTATAGATAAATATACAGGTATCGTACAACTTTCCGCCGGTGACGACTGGATCGCGCGCGCGTACGAATGGTAGCGTGTCTCTCGGAGCGTGTTGGAACGCGGCAGTATTTACACGAATATCTAGAGTATTTTACGCCTAAGGACGATTGTAATATTAAATATATATATCTATGTATATATATATATTTATATATGTATATGTATATATGTATACTCGCGGAACGCAATATTCTTTTTACACGAGGCTGCATGACGCGTGTACACGCGGCCGGTTGTACGTTTGGCGCGTGTACACGCGTACGCTAAGCACGGCGCTCTAGTGAACGGCTTTTTTCTTTTTTAATAGTAAAGTAGTAGCGGTAGAGCAACGCGGTAGTAACTAGTAAATAATAGTCGCAGTGGTGGTAGCGGTAGTGATACTAGCAAGTCTGTGTGTATGTTTAAATCTCTAAGTTTAAACGCGCGGCTTTTCTGTCTAAATCCTTGGATATATATCTCTCATTTTTTTCTCTCGGGAACGTAAAAACACGATGATAAATAAATAGATCGCGGGACAAACACGATAATGCAATAAATTAAGGGAAAAGTCGCGTAGTAGGAGAGACACGAAAAATGAGGAATAACGAAACGATACGGGAACGAACGAAAAAAAGAAAGAAAAATAATAATATTAATGATGATGATAATGATAATAATAATAATAATAGTAAACGGAACACGGTGAAACGGAAATCGCTTAAATAACGCGTCGAGAACGTTACGAGAGGGTGCAAAATACTTATGACGGTAATACACGGCGTAGTAGTTAATAACAATAGAAAGTTAACGATATCTAAACCGTAGCGGCGGCATTAAACACTAGGAAAATTATACTAATAGTAAGAATGATAACGACGATATAGTTTTCGAACGCGAGCAACGCACTTGCTTAAGTGTGTGACGTGTACGTGTTTTCTCTAGTGTACGCGTGTAGTTTCGCATCTAAACGGGGTACTACATCTCTTAAAGCTATCCTTTTAATTCTCTATCATCTATCTACCTAACACAGGCATGTCCAAGTCAAGCTGTCGAGCTTAAGCTCTACCAAACGTTCTCTCTCTTTCTCTATCTCTATCTATCTCTCTCTCATTCTCTCTCTCTGTACGAAGCGTAACGATTTTCGCTATTCGCGAAACGATACCCACGCCGAATACGAGCGTTTCCTTTCGAAGTATCGTGTCCCGTTTAGCGGATCAGCCTCGGAAGGGTACTGGAAGGGAAACTAATCGAGTCTGTCTAAAACTGAACGAATAGCAAATGGTGCTTTCTGCTGCGTCAATGCGAATTTCTAAGGGACGAAACTTCGCGCACTTATTCGGATTCGAAACGAATTTTTTCGAAACAATTCTTGGCGGTGATTCGGGCTTCGTGTTTGTAAACGGATTGAACGGGATCAAAGAGTTAAGCCAGCCAGTATATAAACCCGGAAAATCTTGCGAGGAGACGAACAATAATTTCGTTCTGTGTGCACAAACGTTTGCGTAAGTTTCACCTGAATAAGTGCGTTTTGTCAAGATTCTTTGGGTTCGATCGCGCCATACTTTGTGGACAGAAATCGTCCCTACAAAGCCGTATTACGAACAATAAAAACGTTACAGTTTTTCTTTTTGTTTACCAGATTGATGAACTTACGTTGGCCTGAACGGGCTCCCGAGGCGGGCGAACAGCTTCGGCCAAAGAGAGAAAAAGAGAGAGACTCGCGAAGGGAGAGCAGCTCGGAGCAGGGCTCCTTCACCCGTGGACATCCCTGACCTAATTTATGTGCAACGGTCATTGTGACTCTAGTTTTTCCGACGAAAGAATAGAGCTTCGTTACTCCCCTCCAATTCCCACCGCTTCTCTTTGTACAACAAACGTTCTTTCCCCGCGTTTTCTTTTCTCTTGCTTTTCGTTCATACTCCCCGAAAAAACCACTCGAAGTCTTGCCTTCGATCGTGATCCAAAGGGATCACGGTTCTTTCGGTTCCCGGCGATGCGCGCAAGCGCACACAAACACACGCAAAACAATCGCTCAATTTCTCTCTCATACACACACGCACACGTTGTTCGATTCGAGTCCGCAGAGGCCAAAGACCGGGGAAGGCGATGTACGCGAAAAAATTCAAAACTAAGACGAAAAACGTTTCTCTGTGTTTTGTTTCTCGCGCGCGAAGAAAAACCGCGGTCGGACAACGATTTTTGTACCTACGAAATATAATCTATCTATACGTCTACCTAACTATATAGAACACTATTTATACAATCGGTGGACGATTTTACGAAGCCTGCTCTTCGACTGGAAACCGCGCTAAATATTTACAATGTTCCGAGAGGATATGGGTCAACGAACAACGAGATAAGAATACTGTAGAATTTGAAGAGAGCGAAGGCGGCCTCGGAACAACACGCAATATTCCGAGAACCCCTTCCAGGCGACGTAAAACGATTCCCCCGTTAAAGCTGCAAAGCGGTACGTTGTCCCCCGACGCGTTTTTCCGGACAATTTTTGGTTAACTTCGACTATTATAAATTGACGGCTAGATCCTAGCGGGACCGGCATCGATCGAGAATATCTCACCACCGTTGCCGGTCCTCTCAGTTTCTAAAAATCTCGTCTCTCTCTCAATTCGCTAGATAATTTTGGCTATATTTGGAACAAAACCGCTTGTGCACGCTGCTCGAATGCCCGCGTCCGCGATCCGATCGCCTCTCGTTCCCTCGCGTCTCGAAATTTCCGCGAGCTGCTCGTTCCTAGTGTTTCTTTTGGTTAATTTGGACTACAAATTCTATCTCTCGACTATCGATTCGTTCTCGAATAAATTTTCTTCGCCGTTTTATTATTCGGGCGATCTCGATCGCGAGAGCAACCGGCTTCGAACAACGTGCGTGTGCGAGCACGCACATGCGCTGTGATTTGCGCACGGCTCTCGAATACCTTGGCTAAAAAGTCTTGCTATTTCTCGCGCGTGTCTGTGTTCGCGTGCTGGAACGAGCGTGCAGCCTCTTGAATCGAGGTTCCCCGAGCAATCGACAATAAATTATGGAACTATAAACGCATTCTTGCTGCACGATACACGCGGTTTTACTCGCCCCCCGAGCCGCGCGCGCGATCACCTCGGAGGGGGTATTCTTTCGACTTTCAATTAGTTCACCTAAAAAATTTTCCCCTAAACTGTACAAGAACACGCTTCGATCGCGCCGCGTGGAACGCTAAACTTATATCCTAAGAACGTATCTTTTTTCTTAACGACGAGTCACGATTATCCTAAATCGAATCATCTATTTGGAATCGCCAACCCCTGGGCCATATTACAAGCGCGGTCGGTTGTGTCGCGCCTCGCGGACTTTCACGGTTCGTACATAGTCTATACAGGATGAAAACCTTTTCCTTCTTCGTCTCGTACTCAAACTCTTCCTCCAGGCTTTCTTTCGTCCTTCCTCCTTCATTCCGTGAAAAGCGATCAGTGTTCAGTCTTCTTTGTTTACGCGGTGGTCTCCTGCAGGCCGTAGTAATGGACTCGCATGTTCTCGATTGCTCTACACCACTCCAATGCGAATCCCTCGGGATCTTCGAGATAGTAGGTTCTGTTTGGCTGTAACCAGACAGGAAAACAAGTTGACACGGAATTCCTATTGCTGAAATACCGGCCGGCGTAAACAAGGGTAATCAAACCAGGCCAAGGTCTGTTTTGCTACAATCACGCCAAGTAATTTATTTTTAATCGTGGTAAACACCGACTGGTAAACAAATCTGCGTAAAACTGGACTGAACGTTATTTCGATCTCTATTTGTTTTGATTGCGCACCAGGATGTGCAAGACCTGGATGCTGCAACGAGAAGAATATATGAAAAAGAGACTCACTGTGTGGACGAAGAAGATCTTGAAACTCTTCGGCTCGACCCTGAGTTCGGGGCTCCAGGGTATCTCGCCCTTGAGCACCATGTTGACAGGATCGACATAGTATAGGTGTGGTCCGGTGGTGAGCAGGAGCATTCTCCGTCTTGCGAAGAGACCTTTTCTCTTGTTGACGAATCCCTGTTTCAGTATAAGGTTGCCCTCGACGAAAACGTCCCACTGGTTGGAGGTGCGCTGCTTCTCCATCCGGTTCCTGATCTCGTCTGGCGTCAGATCGGCGATGTTACCGTCGGCGTTGGTCGTCCGTCTCCTCGGCTGCTTCTCGACGACCGTGTTGGTCGGCGCGGGTTTCTCGCGCTCGGTGGTCACGTCCTCGTCGTCGTCGTCGTCGTCGTCCTCGCCGATACCCAAACCGAGAAGCCTGGTAAGCTGTTTATCGTCGAGGCCGGGTTCAAGGTGATCGGGAACCCTGTACTGCGACCTGAGCTCTTCGTGTTCCGACGTGCCAGGCAAGTAGGGGTAGATCGGCGGCGGTGTCTGCTCGTGTAGGGTCTCGAAGTCGACGCCCTCGAAGAACGGATGCGCCCTGATGCTTGGGTATCCGGCGCCGTGCTCGTCCTGAGCGCCTAACCTCTTGCCCGACTCGAGCACCAGCAGCTGGCTGACCAACGATCTCGCCAACTCGCAGAAACCGTCGGGAATCTCGTACTCGAGCTTCAGGATCTTTTGGAATATCATGTACTCGCTCCTCGAGCGGAACGGTGGCAGACCGGCGACCATCTGGTAGACTATACAGCCAAGGGCCCAGAGGTCGCTGGCTCTGCTCGCTGTCTTGTCCGTTAAGAGTTCCGGCGACACGTAATGAGCGGTACCGACAAACGAGCCCCTGCGTTCTCTTCTGTAATGTTGTTGTTGTTGCTGTTCCAGCTGTTGTTGCGTTTGCTGTCCATCCGCTGCGCTATGCGTCAGCACCGTCTCCGGGTCCTTCAGGATCTTCGCACTACCGAAGTCGGTGATGAGCACGTGCATCTTCTCGTCCAGAAGTATGTTCTCCGGCTTCAGATCCCGATGGATGATCCCGAGACCGTGAAGGTACTCGAGGCCACGCAGAATCTCCGCCGAGTAGAACTTGGTACACTCGATGTCGAACGAGCCGACCTTGTTGATGTAAGGCAGGAGCTCACCGTTCTTTGCGTATGATAGGACGAAATAGAGTCTTTCCACGTCTTGGAACGTACAGAACAGGCGCACGAACGAGTGTTTCGCGCCCGCGAGCATGTTCAGCACTTCCTTCTCGCGCTTCACGTACTCGGTTTTCTTCTCCTTGATGATGTGACGCTTGTCGCACACTTTGATCGCGTACTCCTTGCTGGTGTGGATGTCCTTAGCGAGGTAAACCTTCGGTCAAAGAAAACGAAACGTTTCAGATCTATGTTCATCATCGAAATTACTCATAGGATCTCATTTACTCGGAGGAGCATTAAAAATATATCCGAAATGTCTACTTCTCGATAATCAAATTACTCGCGTCAGCGATTTCGACCAAGCAGTTCCCATCGATGGGTAGTAATTACCCAAAAAGGCAGGAATCATTTGATCTAGGGTAACCAAATTCGTGGCACGGCGAACGAGAGACCGGTTAAGTCGAGAACGGTAGTTAGATCGATACTCCTCCGAACTAGGGGTCGCGCGTACGGAAAAAGTTCTCGCGGATAGAAAGTTTCGTAATGAGGCGAGGGGGAGAAAAGTTTGAGAATCACTGGACGGTAGGGATAGGGTAGGGAGGGAGATAATGCGCCTCTTCTCCTCTTTGCCATTCCTGGTCGGTGTTAATTCGGAGCTTCTTAATGATTTAATCGAGTTAATGGTATAATACACTTACGGTGGAGAAGCTTCCCTCGCCGATCACCTTGCCAAAGATGAAGTCCTTGGGAGTCCGCTTGTGTGTTGGCGGGTTGATGGTGGTAAGGGCCGGGTTCGTGGTCGGCGAAACCCGGGGCGCCAGGGTGTTGGCTGGCGCAACCACACCATTGGTCACGTCGTTCGTTGGTGGAGACATTTTGGACACCGGCCCCTCCACCGTTACTGCCGGCTGTGGCGAAACGGTAAGCGCCTGGTTCGCCACACGCTGCAACAAAAACGTCCACGACTTCATTATCAAACAGTTCCACCTCGCACAGTCTGTACTCGCAGTCAGAGCTACAAATATTCGTTCACGCAAACCATGTTTCCCACGCGAATTCTAAGGGGGCTATTTTCGAATTCTCGGACTATAACGCGCTAGCGTTTTTAACAGTATTTCTGAGTTCGTGGGACAGAGGAGAAGGCACGAACTCGCGCGTCCGGGTGCTTAACTCCTCTCATCCGCCAGCGATCGTCCGGAAATCAGGCGCCGGAAGTGACGTCACTGAGGCCCACACGTGGCTACGTCGTGCAGGTCAGGATGACGAGCTTGTGCTCCGTCGAGATCCGTTCCGCGTGTGGAACGAAAGTGGAGAAACCGTGCGTGCGTGCCTGCGTGCGTGCGTGGCGTTCGTGTATCCCACGCATGTTGGGACGTTTCAAGGCTGCGCGGGTCAACCTATTGCGAAAGACTAATTGACGGTATCTGGATCGAAGAATCGTTCTAGCGCAAATAGCCTGGCCCAGATTCGACGAACTTGGACGGCCGCGAGCGGATAAAAGTGGCAGCGAAGCGTTCCGCGGGTTGGAAATGGCGCGCGCACGCCATAAACAAGGAACGACTGGTGGACAGCAGCAGTGAACGAACCGTCGATGTTCGGGGACCTTATCGCGACACCGCATTCAACGTTCGCGGACCTAGTTTCCCCGCTAGCAGGACAATGGAACCCGAAGACAGTGTGCTCTCGGGTAACAAAAGAGACAGAGAGAGTGATCGAACGAGGGAGAGAGGCTAGGTTCCCCCGAAGTCAGGGGCCCCGCAAACATTTGAGATGGCCGCCGCTAATGCTGACCTTCGACTGTAGCAAACAATGGCCCCCTCCGATAACGGAAGAGCCGACCTCCCGCGATCGAGAGGGCCACTTTGTAATTGGAAATGATTCCCTCGTGAAAGGTTCGCTCGGTCTTACATATTTACGTCTCGGGGGCTACTCTAATGGAAGACGCTACGGCCGCTGCCGAAGAATACGTTCTCGGCGTAATTGGCCCCACGGAAACGCATCTTGCGACAGATGCCTTTCTACCTGCGCGCATAATGGGGTCAACGAAACCAGGACCTGATCAAACGATATATAGAGGCTTTCTCTCTCGTGCTACGGTCATGAAATTCAATGAAACCTGAAGGGTGCGACGCGGGAGAAGGGTTTCAGCGAGAGAGAGAAAGAGAGAGACGTTGGACACGCAGAGAGGCCACACACGAGGGACGTCTGTGGCGAGCCGCACGTACACAAGCGCGATTTTTAAACGACGATCGTTTCATTTCCGGACCGAAAGACGATCGTCAACGACCCTTTTCGCCTGCTGTTTCCTTCGTCCCATTACCATTCTATACTTCCGCCGAAAGACGGATCCCGGCGTTGTATACCGATGCCCCGTCACAAAGGAAAGGAACAAGTCCTCATCCTTGAACAAGGGAATCCGGATGATCCTCGAAATCTGGCTCTCTCTCTCCCCCAGCGTCGCCTGGTCGCCTCGCCCAGTCTTGTCCGGTCTTTGACCGTTTCGGACCCTGGGTGTTACACGCTCTTTGACTCTCTCGAGACCAGCTTTGCCAGTCTCCTCTCACGGGAGACCGGGTCGCAAGAATTTGATGTTAACGGGACGTAAATATCGATGACATCTTAACGAGCTGCCGAAAACGAGAGACAGAGAGCCTGGTGGAAAGAGGACTTGGTCGAGCGCGGGTCAAAGTACCGCGGGCCACACGGTGAATAACGTCGAGATAGGGGCGATAAATGCACACACAACACGGCTCAATTTCGTGCTGCACGGACGTTCACGGGGGTTGATCATCCATCACTTTTCGTGAACGCCGGAAGGAAGGTCTTAGAGGGCTACGACACTCGCTTACATACAGTCTCTCTCTCTCCTCCCTCCACCTTCAAAAGCTGCACACGACCATATATCAGGTGGAGGGGATGCGATGAGGCTCCTAAAACGGCGTAACCCGACCGTTTTACGTGAAAAGGCGCTCGGTGCCGCCATGCTATCCGAAGCGAATCTATTAGCCCCGTTTGTTTCTGCGAGTACAGTGAACATGGGAAGGTCTCTCCATGGGAGAGGCTACCGAGAAGAATTGGCGGGCTATCGAGTTCCCAAAGCAGTTCGCAGACAGACACCGTCCATCCATCCATCCGACTGACCAACCCCTTCTTGTAGGGGTTCGACGAATTAATCAAGGAAACCGTGGAAACTGGTTCGAGACATCAGACACCGCGCGAGAGGAGACAGCCAGCCGGCCAGAAGGAAGAAGGAGGGACTTATATTTAGAACGATGAAAACGCAAGTCGGCAAGGCCCTTTCTTTCATCTTCTCCGTCCACCTTTCCTCGTTCTTCTTCTTCCCAGGCCGGTTACGAGGCGGGCCCCACGGCGTCAACCATCCGTGTCAGGCCGTCGACCTCGTCGAGCATTTGCCCGAGAGCCATCTAGCAACGGCCTTATTCCCTCTGTGGTCGGCTGGGCTTTCGATTTGCCCCGCTAGTTTATTTATTTGCTTATCTATTCCTTGGTCCCTCGACTCTCCGTGTCTCTGCTCACCCCCACGTGTACGCGAGCACGCGCGCGCGCGGTCTCCGCCTCTATCTCAATCGCTAACACCGCTCTCCTCGAGAAGAGATAACTGCCAACGGATACCGCCCGAGAGACCAGAGCGGAGTCGATCACCAGATATCAACGCGAGAGAAGTATCTCGGCCGGGCTAAGAGCACTCGGAATAATCGATATACCGACTAACGTCTCGCCAGACGACCTCGCAATTTGCTTAGATCGTAGATATTGCCATCTCGATCCGCGCCGCTCGAGGATCGGAAATTTGTCGCTGGCGACGAGGTTCGCGCGCAGACTGTTGTCGCAGCCGAAATAAATCGTCTGAGGACAAGCTCTCAAACGCAACCTTGTTCGGAGGCGCTCGCCGACGACCCTGCGACACTTTCGCGTTCCCTCGGAATAAGTCTCGAGGACGCGGCGCGGCGCGGCGCAGCGATCCGCTTCGGTCGGGTAGGGGAACGGAAGGCGTACGGGGGGCGGCGGTCGCGAAAAATGCGCGACAAGTACGGCCGGGCAAATTTGCCGGAAGGAAGCAGAGGCGAGAGGAGGCGAGAGTCGTGCGCGACAACGGCTTCCTCCCGGTCTTTTCGAAACGAATAACTTCGGGCCGCCGCGACGGGCGAGCAAGCGTCCGTTAAACTCTCTCTCCGTTTCTGTTCCTCCTTCTCGATCGCGCTTGTCCACAACGACGACGCTCTAAGTATGAACATGCTCCTCCCGCGATCGCTGAATCACCCTGTACATGCACACAAGCCAGCAGCATTCCAACGGACATTCTAATTTTAGCCTTACTGGTCTCGTCTCGTTCTCTCGCGGAGGCGCGCATTCTCTCGGAGTCCGCGCGCCTCTCGTAACGCTCGATCTGGCTCCTTCTGTCTCTCTCCCTCTCTCGCGAGCCGAGCGGCAGCTTGTGTTTTTTGCGCTAGCTGCCGAGTGCTGCCCTCTGCCGATGGTACGCGACACTTTCCTCTCTTTCCTCCTTTCCCTTGGCGCGCCACGCGAAGCCAGGAAGACGGCGGCGCGGGAGGAGGACGAGGACGACGAGGACGACGAGGAGGTGGAGGAGAACGACGCGCGCGCGGAGGGAGGAGAGAGGGGAACGAGAACGAGAAAGAGACAGAGAGCAATGATCGTAGAGACCCTTCCTCCCTTCGCTCTTCGCCCTTCTGGCCCACCCCCTGCCGCCGCGACCCGACGCATCGGCTTTTCGCCGGCTACCAGAAGGGACTACGCCTATTGGCGCAGGCGGCCAGCACTTTTGCCCGTGAATGAGATGTTTTGCATTCGCAGACGCTGAGAAACGTGTCGCGCGCGCTTGCTCCGCGACTAAATTGGAACACGCCACGGCGCGCGGTGCCCGCCCGAGAGACCAGAGACTAATAAAAGGGCCTACGCTGAGAGAAGAGCGAGGAAGAGAGAGAAAGACCCGCGTCGATTTTCGTCGAGGGTCGATACCACGTCTCGCCGCGAATGAATTCTTTCATTCCGTGCACCTGATACGCCTCGTTTGCCCGGCTGGCTATCCTCCACCCGGAATGCTCTGTTAGTTACGTGCCCGTCTAACAATGCGACCAGATTCTACGAAAACTCTCGACGCGTCCACTGTCACACCGTCGCGTCGCGTCGCCACCCTTTACGCGTACACTAATTTTCACGATTCTCTGAACAATACTCCCTTTGCTGCGCACGAACTTCGTTGCGCATTCTTACAACGTTTCATCGCCGTATCGAGTTTCAAATTATGATTGCACGAGTAACCGTTGAACAAAAATATCCTACTAACGTAAATGGCTAAAAAAAGAATGTAAAAAAAGAAGCACACTACTGGGATGATCGTATTCGTTCCTGTTGTGATCGATGTTGTTTCGTGGACAACGCGCAGAATTATCATGGTTGTCAACTACTCGTTTACTATTACGTATTATGATAATAAATTACTAGAAAAATTGTTAAATTGAAGCTTGGTTGTATTAATGTATCGTATGTTGTAATGGCTGAACAGGGTTCAAGGGAACTAATAGCAACAGTCGTTCTCCAATATAGTATTCCGACTTTGTTGCTGCTATAGATGCACACTACTGAGACTCTATACTGAGAGGATTCGTGACAGCAACGTTTCTAATATTCATATTACGTCACTCTCACCCACAATCTCTGTTCTAGGGTATCGAAACAGTTTACTAGCGTGCAAGAATAAAACAAGTGCAGAGGGATGTGTGTTCGTTCTGTCAAACTTATCTACGCAAAAGGTTAGAGGTTGCACGAAATCCAGCTGGCAGAAAGAGGGAGAGAGCGAGACTAGTTCTTCCAGCCTGGGGGCTCGAAGCTGTTCTCAAAGCGCGCAAATAACGGTTGCATAAACCCGCGAGAAAAAGAAAAACGAGCATGACCGTATAATCACTGGCGTATAAACACTGTCGACCGATCGACCGAGTTGAAATCATGCCATAACCCTGTATTATACAAAAATTATATGTAAAAAATTGGATTGTTGCGGGTTTTCGAAATCGCAGTATCAAAAACTATCGCGCGCCGCAGAAATGTTTTTCTTTTTTCGAGGGAATCGAGATAAGCGCGGTTCGAAACAAAGATTGGACTACGTCACGACCAAGATGGCCACAAAACTGTTTGCTTTCACATCGTATCGTATACACAAGCGGTCGATCCAAACATGTTTTTTCGGTCGCGGACGTCGATGGCCGTTATAACGACGCTCGCCGTCTCTCTCTGTCCACCGTGACGGTGGTCCCCGAGTGTGTGGCGAATTTATACGATCATTCGGGGTTCACGTGTATCGCGGCGTCCGAGTTGCTCGACCTCGCGACCAATTCTCGTCGCTTTCCAATATTCACGACGATTTTCAATCCTGTCCGAAACTACGGGGCCCTCAGGTTTTCTAATCGTCCCACGACCCTGTTTGGAGGTTATTCGAATAAATTTGTAGCAATGCAGAATTTCATTCGTTATAATCTGCCGATTAGAGCCAAGCTACGAGCTAAAGTATTGCAATAGTTTCTCGAATTCAATTATTATCGCGAATTACGACTAACAAGATAACTAATAAATATTTAGTCGATTCGAAACAATATTTAGCCAACTAAATAGTGCGCGGGAACACGGCTATCGAAATTCCACGGAAATTCGATTCGTTTCGTATATCTGTTTACGTTCAACGAAACTGCTCGCGGGGAGATCGCGAGAGCAGATCCTGATTTATTCCAGATAAAAAGCCAAGGACGTCTGCGCGCACTAGTTTCCACTATCGATAAATCTTGATCGTCTAACGATACATATCGAGCAGCGTACACATCCGATGAGAATTTAAAATTTGAAACAGTTTTTTCCACCGTGAGCGCGCGCGCGTTTCCGGTTCCGAGACGAATATTCATGACGAATGCTGATTCGACTAGCGTTCACCAGTCTGAGGAATCGAAGCGTCTACGCGTGCCCGTCAAACCGAGGGGCACGTCGTGCGCAATTTTCTCGTCGCGAATGAATGTGCATCGCGGGAGTTTTTGTTGTCCGTGCGCGTCGCGAAACAACCGTCAGAAAGTTCGATCCGCGGTGTCGGATATATTTACCGTTTTCACGGGGAGCCTCTCTCGTTTGAAGTTGCCTGGTCGGTTAACGTAAACAACTTTCGAACGCGCCGTCGAGATTACGTGCCCTGCCCGTTTTTCGAACCGGACGAATTTATTTAAATCCGAGCGTACGTAAATTATTCATGCTTCGAGGCGGTAAGTCAGCCCTTCCTTTTCCTTTCTTTTTTTCGATTCCTCTCTTTCTCTGTTCGAACACGTCAAAAAATTCACAGGAAATTTCCGAGTGTCTGGAAATCTATGCCATTCGGGCATCTGGAAATTTCAGGTATCGCGAGTTTCAATACCGCGATCCATAAACACGTCTCGACTACGCGAGTATTATTATTATCAACACGCTCGATACTTGACGTTTCCGCGCGCGCGAGACATACGCGCGACGAATACTTTTTCCCGGGGAAAAATAAGTCGCGAAACATTTGAAGCGAGCGAGGGATCGCCAGAAAAATAAACATACAGTAATCGGAAGCGTTTCCGACGAGACGCGCCTTTCCCGAGAGCAATGCTACCCGCACGTTCCTTTGTCAGACGAGTTTCGTGGTCCGTGGGAACGTCGTCTCGGACGCTTCTCAGATATTGTATACAACGGATTACTCGGGGGCCCCGAATCGTTCCGGCGAGAGAGAGAGATTTCTTGAAAAACCGAACAATGGGGTTCTCGCGCGCGCGGTTGGTATGCAAACATTGGCCCTTTGTCGTGGCGATGAAGCTGTCTCTCGATACGACGCGTACCTCGTTCGTCTTCCTCTCTTTCTCTCGTCTCGGTAAACAGCGTGTCGTCTGTCGAACGGTTTTTCGAGATTCTCGTCCGGTCTTCGTTGGTACACGAGTCAGATTTTCACTTGTCCCGCGTAACGAACTGTCTCCGTCGCGAATTCACACTCGATATCACACCTTCCATAGGATAGGACACCATGTTACGCGTCCATTACAGGGGGGCAAGCATTACTTGGGAGAGCGCGCGCGAAATTTCACAGTGTATACCCGCAATAAGAGAGATCGTGTTATACTTTCTTCTTCTCTTACCTTGAATAATTTCTTAAGCCTCCGGTAGCCGCGATGTAATCGCGACACGTACTGCTTGTTGGAATCCAGTTTGAATGATTAAAGCCACAGTTGCGGAAAACGAAAGAATCGGTAACCAAAGAATTCGAGTAACCAAAGAAAAAAAAAACTCGTTTTCGGCGTTATATATTTTTTCCGTTTGTTTTCGTGTGTGTGTGGTCGATGTGTGTGTATGTGTGTCTGGAGTGTAAGATGTTTGTCTGCTTCGTGTTCGGTGTGTTATTTGTTGTGAGTGGCTGTAGTGTTGATTTCTGTGGTGTTTGTTTGTTTTTGAACCAGTGAACTCTCGAGAAACAACCGGGTATGTGTCGCGGCGTCTGTTCGTTGTTAACGATTTTACTTGGCGAATTTCCGTACAGCGTCTCGATAATGCTTCTTTCGGATCAGTCTCGGGTACATATATACACGTATATGTATGTATATATATAAATATATATATGCATGCGCGGGAACCGAAGAACGAAAAATACGTTCGTGGCCGTTGAGAGCCGTTCGCTTACTGAATCCTACGCCTGGCGTGTCCCGGCTGCTAACCCGCGCTTTCCCCCCACCATCGACCACTCGTTGGCGGCAAGCCTCACCACTTCTTCCCCAATCCCCACCACCGATCACCCTCCACCACCACCACCCGTCCGGAGACCCGCATCCGGGAGCGGTGGTGGGGAGATCGAGGGGTAGCGGATCCCCCACCGCACAGGCAGCGTCGATGGTAATCTTACCGCGAATCGTAAAGCACGCTTACCCCTGCGGTCAAGTGCGAAAATTGCAATGAAAGCATCGAGACACCAGTGACCAGTCTTTCTCGTCTCGTCTTGTTCCTGCGCGACCACCCTTTTCCACGGATAAACCGGAAAACATGTACCCTCATCGTTCCTAGTCGATATCAACAGAAAACGCACGAAAAGATCGGTCAGAATATTGAAACAGGGGTCGTTCATTGGTGTTCGGAGCACTCTATGAGAGTATAAGAACCTAGCCAGTGGCAGATGCAGCTAGGAAAACTGTTCGAAAGAGAGCGTCGCGCATTCCTCTGTCTCGGATTTCGAGAAACGAGTCTTTTCCTCTGGCAGAAACGATCTCGGAATGACCGGGCTGCATACATAGTTCGCGAATGCATTCCAGCTCGGTAAAAATCGCTGCGCTACATCGACGGTAAACATTGTGGATACTTTGTCATCATCGACGAGTGTTCGGAGCGACTTTACGTGCGAGTTTGACCGCGTCGTTCGCCGGGGGTAAAGCGGGTGGGAGAGTGAGAGAGAGAGAGAGAAGGGTCGGGAGTGGGGTGCGGTCTCGAGGAGGGGAGACTGGCGGGTGGTCGATGGTAGTGGGGCCGCGGGGAATCCCGTTCGCTGCGCATGCGCTAGCCTTCTGGTGGGGTTACTCAACCGACGGCGCCAGTATTCTCTTCTTCCTCCCCGCCACCGTGGAAACTGCTAGCTTGTCGTTGTTGTTGCCTTGGAAGGGAGGGCATGGATCACACGCGCACACTGCCCTGTCTCTCGGTGTGTTTGTTTGTTTATAGTCGCGTTCTGGGAAATACCCGACGCGAGTAACGGACTCCGGCGCGCGCGGAGCCTTGCATTCCCATTCCGGCGTTGCATCCGGTCGGTTCTCCGTGAGTATCATCCGAAGAACGCCTTCCTCAGTCTTCTCCTTCTTCTTCTTCTTCTACACTTCGACGTCGTATTCTTCTTTGCCCTGCCACTTAGCATTCCCTTCTTCCCTCTGCCCTGTGGCCACTTGTACTCGCACGCCCTTTTAAAGCCTCCTTTTACGTTTGTTCATCCCGTTTCCGAACGCGGACGACATCCACGTAACATGTTTGTCGTTGATAACAACGACCAACTACGATGACTACAACTCGGACGCGCTCGACGCGTGTCTCCGTAACAGCGTCGAGCACCAATTTCGAATAAATACACTCTCGACCACTCCGTGCGTCGATTGTTTCGCCTATTGCGACGTTTTACTGTCGACTCTCTCGTTCCCTCCCTGCCCTATCGTTATCGATCTTGCGTTACGGCGTTGGGCAACCGAGAAACGCCGCCGTGCTGATCCGATCCGATCCGATCCGCTCGGTTTCGTTCCGCTGCATCTTTCTGTGTTTACTTTGTTTCGGAGGGAGCGCATCGTCGTTCAGGTGTCTCACCGTGCTTGTTTGATGACTGGCCGGGGGTTACTATCGCTAGACATTGATTCTGAAAACGACCGAGTCGATATCTCGATCGCGCCGCACGGGTTGATACGATCGGAGCACGCATAAGGCTCGATAAAAAAAGTCGCCGTCTCTCCTTATCAAACCCCCTCGAAAAGTAGTCCACGCGTAATCTGAAGAATGCAGCACATCAGCCGCGCGTTCTCGCGCGCGCAAACGGTGTTCCTCGTCTCACCAGGTATCTACAAATCGCACAACAAATATTGTACAATGGGATTGTGTAACGGTGGCGTGGCGGCGCCGCACGCGCGTCTGGAAATCCAGGCGTATCGCCGCGGTAAAAATAAATATCGAAATGACAATGCTGTTCTAGGTGAAATGGCGTTCCTTCGTCAGCTGGTGCGTGTACCACCACGGAAGAAGTCCACCTGCCTCGCTACCGCGCCGCGGGGGTAATGAGATTAACTAATTTGAATATCGAGCCGAGCAGCCGAGCCGAAAAACGTTCGCGCGCGCTCGCTCGATGGAACTCGGTGTGCGGCGTGTCCCGTTGGACTCGAACCCGTGACGAATCACCGCGAGCACCGTTGACGATGGTCATCCGTTTCGCAAATCTCGGACCATTTGTCCCGGGCGCGGCCGAAACTACGGTTCCGTCGTCGCTCTACTAGCAAATGCTAGCCTCGAGGCCTGCCGTTTGACGACATGCAGCGCTTGGCTGCGCCGATTAATATCCGCGGACTGGTCCATTTAATAATATTGTTGTCCCGACGTTCTACGACCGTCGGTATCTTGTTTACACGTCCGGCCGAGCTGTCTTACACACGGGACGACAAAGTCCAGCGTATACCGAGAACGCCTTTCGCAGTTGTTGACTCTTCCGCGAATCGGTGGCATTATCGTTTCTTTAAATGAATAATTGCTCCGATCGTTATGTCGTTGCCATGCGAGCCAACGTTCTCCTCGCTGCTGTCGAAGATTATTTTCGATTGATCGGACACAGGCTAGAACCATTTCCTCCTCGTCAGAAATCCGGACAATTTTTGAGTCACGAGCTGGGAAGAGTCACCGTTACTCTTGCGAGCATTCGCAAGTCATACTACACTCTTGATCCCGGTCCAAGTGACTAATCTTTGTTACGATTAGAAATAACTGGTCACCGATGCCAGAAATAAGAAATCTATATATCGATTCCTCGAGAATTAGATCAAACGCGACTTTATCCGGACTGCGTTTAAAATAAAACGCCTAAAAATACGTTATTCGAGTAAGCAAGATATACGACGATCTCCGAAGGAATGTTTATTCTAGTTTCGGCGTGTAATCATCCTGAGAAACGCACTGGGGATATGGCAATAATATCATAAAGTTTTCTGAACTGCGTATAAACTTTCGCCCGCAAAAGCGTATATTTTTCTAAAGGAATACATTATTCATGTAATGGGTAGCTAGCTGTTCCTGCTGCGTAATAATACATCAAGTGTTTATAGCCAGTGCACACAGGCGAGGTACGTAGTTGATAGTTGCAGGCAAGTTCAGCCCCGTTTTCGCGCAACTACCGAAGTTCTACTATAAATTGAAGCGAGCTATTGACCCGAGAATTAGAAGTCTGAAACTTCGGTGAGCCTGTGCTACGGCCAATGACCATCGGAGCCTAGACTAGCAAACGAAGAGGAAGAGGTAAAAAGAGGGAACGCTGTTGTTGGAGTCCTCGGTCCATGGAAAGATTTCAGGTTACCTCATAATCGTGTTAATTTGCTTGAACGGGTTCTGTCGAGCGTCTCGGCAGCAGTGGTAAAAATCGCCTCGCGAAAAGATTCCACGGATGTACGATACGGAAGCGGCGCGTGGCGATTCGAGGCCGGCCGCGCGTCGCGGGTAAACAAGATGAGACGAAGAGAGTGCAGCGCGCAGAGCTTGCACTCTGTCTCGAGGAACGACCTAAAAAAAACCTTTTATCCCCGAGACGCCGGGAGGTTTCCACTGAATCTGTCATGCAGTCATCGAACTTGGTAGCGTTATTATCGCGATCGTTTGCTCCAATGCCTCGCGTCCCAGTGTAAACAATGATCCGGCGGCGCGGCGTGGCGCGGCAGCCGACAAGCCGATGCCTCACCGCGAGGCGTGACGCGCGCCTCGCCGATCTCCGTCCTGCCGCGTGTTGGTTCGCTACATAATTAGCGCGCGAAAATAGATTTTTGCGAAACGAGCCTGAGCTCCCGCTCTGGTATGTCAATGAAAACAAATCCTTGTTCCCCTTTTTTCCCCTCTACTTCTCCCTTTCTCTTTGTCGAGGCCTGGTAGCTCCGGCGAAGGCCGCCGAATACTGAAATATACTCGCGCCGCTGCTGTTCCGAATAGTCGAATCATTGTTTGCCTCCATACAGTTACCCGGACCCGAGAGATCCCACCTTCTCGGATAACCGTCGCCTCTTTTTTTATCTGCTACCACCGTGTTTATTTGGCAAACGAACCGCGATTGACCCAATACCCCAACGATTCGAACGATCCTGTTTGCCTTTGATTAGGAGCGCCACAGCCCACGATTCCGAACAGTCCGCCACAGATCTATACGCTCACATATTTGCAAAAGCTTTAACGCCTTTTTCTAGGCTCCTCGCAAGATCCGAACGAAAATGCCTGCTCTCGGATTTTTGGTGTTGGATCGCTCCCTAAGCTGTGTCGCTTCTTATCTACAATTGTAGTCCAACTGTTACAGATCACTCTTCAAGCCGTCCTGCTGTTTATCTTTTGGTGTGGTTCAGTTTTTAATACGACTGGACGTCCATATCTTTTCTAGTCAGAAATAGGCGAAGAATGAGGGAAAATGAAGTCCGTTTTCTACATTGTGTATTCGTATCGTATGAATTCGAAAAGAGCAATAGTTTCCTAATATGTTCGCGAAATCAGAAGAAAGGAAAGAATGCGCCCACGAATTGCCAAGGAAGTTGGCTCTCGGGCGAGCGCCATTTGTAATATCGCTTTCCAATCGATTTCGAGCGCCGAAATTGCACAATTAGAAATTGAGAGCGAGAACGCGCACGGGGGTTCTTGAAACCGTAAATTCTCTGTCTAGCTTCAGGTGAAAAAGGATTGTCGCTAATGGTGTTTACGTAACGAGTGGCTCGAGTGGCCTGGAGAGCGCAGATTTCGCGGGAAAAAATCCGCCATCGTTCGGCTTGGGCGAATTCCGCGAAGAAAACGCGGCGCTTGTCCGCCGCAGGCCCCGCGCGTTTTGATTAATGGAAGGTAGATGTTACAATTTACGAGCGGCGCGGTGGAAAACGCGCGGGTGACTAACGCACGGGGCCGCAGCGCCGACGGGTTGTATAATATTTAATTTTAGCTAATATGGCCAGCTTATATTTATCGTCTCGTTCGCGGCAGTGCACGCGCCGGTGCCGAGCACAAAGCATTAAAGAGACACAATTGTGCAAACATCGGAAATGTAATTGGAAAAGTTGCGACACGTGCGCGCCGGCCTTGTTTGTTTAGTGCAGAAATTTCGCGTCGATATCCGACAAATCTGGAGGCCGCTGCGCGATACCGTAAATCCCACTCTCTCTTCCTCTCTCGCTCTCTTTCCGTGTAGCTGGGGTTGCGAAAGTAATACATTTGCGAAGTCACGCGTGGCTATACGTTCGCCTGATTCCGCGTGACGTCAAGCACCGACGTGCCCGCCACGAAATATTAAAAAACCACGGGCGGCGTATAAATTTTCCTCGAGCAGCGTGGTAGAAGCCGTCGTTCCGGAGCCGTGGCCGAAACGTAACACCGTATGTAGGTCGAAACGCAGTTTTTCCATCGCCCGGTCATATCGGGCCCGGAGGACGCCCTCTTTTAATCAATTAGACCCCCTCCCCCTCCCGCCCCTTCGCAGGGGAAATAGTTTTCCTCCGTAATTTAACCAACTAATTTCCGCGGAGCAGCGGCGCTACGGTTGCTGCTCTGTTCCCCCTCGTGTTTTTAACCGGCGTAAAATTAATGGACGTAGAATGTAGATTGCCGGAGTGGTTAGCAAATGAAACTGGATCATGACGTGGTCATCCTCGCGAGTATCAACGCGGAAGGCTTGTATTTAGCGCGGCCGGTGCACCGACTCACCGAGCGTGCACACAACATCTTCAGACTGCGATCTTGCCGCGCTAATGCCGGCTAGTGCCAGAAAACCACTGGAAAATCGGTCACGAGTGACTAATCGCCGAAGAATGGCTACAGAGTTCTTGCCTGTTCGCAGCTCGTGCTTCTTGCCGCAGAAACATCAAACCGGCCGGCCAGCGACCGTCCTTGTTCAAAGATTACATCGTTGCCTCTCGATCCGGCAAAAGAAAATCGAAGCTTTAAATCAAAAACGATTCGAGAGAGACCTGATCAACGCGGTCGCGAACAAAGAAAGTTGAAATTCTTGAAATTCCTAGCTCGTTATTTATTCCGGGACATTCTCTGATATTTCTTCAGTGAATTTCTCGACTTAAATTTTAAAGAAACACTTTTCGAACAACGTGTCCGGTGCTGTGCGATCACGAAGCCGCGGCGGCCAGCGCGTGCCTCTGAACTGTGGCGCCATCTGCTTCAACCCCCGACGAGACGTATTCGCGTCAGCGATCCTCGTTGCAGCACGACTGCAATGTGCACCGCGACCCTGACAGAGATGCACTATACCCCGGATCCGTGAAAACTGGATTCGTAGCACTCCCACCGCATGAATTTTGTTTTATAAATGTAACTAAAGCGAAAAAGCAGGGTGGAATAGAGGTTGAGGAAGGGTTCTTTTCAGAGGGTTTGTAACGGGTTTAGCCCTTTGATATTACATGTACTTGTAGGTGAAAAGATGCTCTTTAAAACTGGGTGGGAGGGTTGCAGTCGGATCTTAACTGTGGGAAAGTATAACGAGCCAAAGTACGCTAATTTCGAAACGAGTGCGACGCAACGTCCTTTCTCAGTTATAAGGTTTACTGAAAAGACTTTGGACAAATAACGATTTCTATACACGTTGAAGTATAGTCGGGACAAAAGTGAGATACGAAACTGTGAATACGATAGAAGAATTTCAACAGAGTTAACAGAAGAGATCGTTATGATTGAATCGATACAGAACATTTTTATTTTGCATAAAGATATACGGTGTACGGACATGGTCAGTGAAGGGTTAACCCGCACGCTTGGATCTTGCAAAGAGAGCGAAAACCTGCATTTAGACCGCGCTCTTGCGGATCGTTTTCCGCGTCAAAGCTCCACGTGTTCCTCGGCGCTGTAAGGAGCGGTGTACACAGTCCTTTGTCTCGGAATGGATTAGACGCGCGTGTGCCCTGGGTAAACGCGGCCGCTGATTAATCGTTTATTAAACAGGCGATTATTATGCAAGTCGACAGGCGCGTGGGCGGCCGTTTCGCGAAGAAGAAATGATGCGCCGCGCCTTTCTTAAGCGTGGCAGACCGCTTGCTCGCGACGACGACGACGACGACGACGTGGAAAACGAGTAAGGTAGCCGCGTCATTCGACGCGCATGTAATAATGATACAAGCGATGAAACGCGCTTCCGCGGACCCACCACCTCGCCTTTGTTGGATCGTGGCGATAAGAAACAGCCGCCGTACGGGGTTCAGCGAAACAAATGATCGGCTAATTAATTAATGCACGGACAGCTTGCAAATAAAGGAGCGACCGCCTTCGCGGTCGGCAATGATTTCAATCGCTATAGACAGGTGCGGTTATAAATTTTCGTGGCTTAACGGCATTGAATTATAGTTAAACGTGGCTAAACGGTACCGATTTCTACAACATATAGAAAAATCATCGGGATCGGAGGGTAAGTAGCTATCCTGCAGTTTCTACTGGAAAGGTAACGGGGGACCGAGAGGGATCGTCGATAGAGGGAATAAAGTTGTACAAGGTCCGGTCGAAACAATTACGATTAGCAGACCCGAGAGATCCGAGGGTATCGGCGAGAAAGGTTTGAGAGAAAAAAGGAGCAAAAGGAAACCGTTTCATCGTTTCGATGAAAAGCTCGCGGGGGGAACGTCGAATAGCTATTATTAACAGCCGTCCAGACGGCCGTTACGATAGCCGTTACGCTTGAAATTACTCTAATTTCCGCGAATCCGCCACTCAATGAGATGCAAATTCCCCTATTTATTTTCTCACCGGTCTCTTACTCTTAATAAGGCTCTGGCACAATGTTGCGCGCGGGTTCCGGCCCGAGGCCTTGTACTTTCCCCTCTAATATCGAGGCTCGCGTCGGCTAGCGTTACGCTTCCCTCCCTCTCTCTCTCACCCTCTCTCTCGTTACCGAATTTCAATGCAATGCCTTGGTTTTGGCGCGTTTTTCGCAACGCAACAGTTTCGCGATGGTGTCAACGCGATTAATCGACTTCTCGCCTCGCCTAAGCGCGATTCCGCGCCAATTCGCGCCTGCCCCGCGTCGATACGTCGCGAGTTTTCTCTCGCGAATCGAACGGGCGTTCTGTCCCGGTGTTATCGATTGCGATCTCGATGGCAACACACTGAAAGAGAGAGCGAGAAGGATAGAACACCGTTGGGCCCGGCACGGATCGACGTTTGTGGCGCGCAATCGCGTTAGATCTGATCTGGGGAATTCCAGGGCGATCGTCGATTGCAGGATCTAGCGCGTTACGTGACTAATTAGTTGGGAATTCGAGCGAAATCGGCCGCACTCGATAGTGCGTTACGAAGGTGCACACCCGACAAAACCTTCGACCGACACGTTGTTTTATCGATCGGATTGTGCGCGGAGGAAAACGAATCGGCGAAAAAATCGGGAAAAACGCGAAACGGAGCTCGCCTAGCCAAACAAAGAGAGCGAGAGAAAGAAAGAGAGAGACAGAGAAACTGCGAGCCTACACGTGACAACACGCGCGACCGGATAAACCGTGCTCGAACCGTGACGGCATTAATTTATAAAATCGAGCTGCCACCCCTGCTCACGGACGGCCGAGCGATCCCACTTTTCATTCTTCCGCTCGAAAATCGCGGACGAAGCGTTAATTGGTGCACTCTTATTGTCACGGGCCGCGAAGCCACCCCCGAATCGAGCCATTTAACGCTTCGATTGTCTCCGGCCCGTGTAAACGAAAAAATACACGCGCGCGCGTACCTCTACGAGGGACCGGTGTTTAACATTCGACGAGAAGGGCAAAAACGAAAGGAAACACGCGCGCAACGCCCGATGTGATGGCTGCATAACGATTCCACGACGATTATCTTTTTTATTTATGCATGCGTTCCGGGAGCCGCGTTATTCACGCCCGCCACACTCAAGGGCCGACAGCCAAATTACGCTAATTGGTCCCAGGCAACGTTTTTCCAATGTAAATGTTAATTCTGTTGGACACGTACGGGTCTAGTAATTGGGTCGGGGTGTAACTAGTAACAGCGTGTAACTCTGTTGCTGCTGTAAGTGAAACAATATTATTCAGAGCAATTTTGTCCTGTTTGTTATGTTTAGGCATTACGGTGTGAATAAGTTCGCATATGAATACAAATAAAGATCGCGTTGAACGAAGTCAGGGGAAAAATGAATTCGAAGACTTTCTCACGTCCATCGTCAATGCGGATCAAGGTGAAGTTCTTTCATCTTGAAGAGTGGCGCGATGAAATCAGGATCACCGTATAAAGCGGATCGCCGGATAAATGCAGTGCCAACGGGCCTGTAGGAGGAGCGGAAAAAGGAAGAATCGTGGGACGACCTGGCAGACATTAATTAGGGGTAACGCAGTTGCACTAATCCGTGGTCGTGCTCGCCCCCTACAATTTCAGTGCTTTGAAAACGAGGAAGGGGTAGTAGGAAAAAGGACGAGTGGAGCTCGGCCACGCGATTTACCAGGGAAAACTCGGAACAAAAGTGATCAACGCCACGAGTGGAGCACGGTAATTTTCCTACCCCACGGGGACTCGAGGCAGCGTCTCGTTTTCACGTCCGCATGAATGGAAAAAACAATGGTGGTAGGGGGTGGTGGGGATTGATCGAGGCTGGTCGACGTACGGAAGAAATGCAATTAGAAAAAAAGAGAGAAGAGAGAGAGAGAGAGGACGTGGGAGTGAGCACAATGCGGATAAAAGCCGGTCCAGCGGAAAGGAAGGAAAAAGAAATGTGGTATATCGGTGTACGGTGACCGATAACAAGAGCCATGCCCGTCTGGCAATAAATACGAAACAAGAGAAAAAATAACGAAACGTATTTCCACCGTTTATCGGCTGTTTACGACGGCTTCTTGGTCACTTACTGCAATATAGTAAATCGCGTAGGCCGCGTGAATCATTCGTGGCCGGGTGGAGAGTCCGATCTTCGAACCTCATTCACGTTCTGCTCGACGATGTTAGCTGCGCGTCAATGCGTGTCGTCTCTCTTTGGCGTTTCTGAAATCACGTTCTCCCTAATCAATCGCGGCACAGAGCTTCGAACTTCGGCCACGCGCAATCCGCCGATAAGGTGCACGTGAACGAACGATGGGCCAGCAACCACGCTCCAGAATCTGCGTAAGAACGTCTGCCAGCCGTCTGACCGTGTTTCGTTTCGACGCCTCCGACGCCTTCGACGCGTCGCGATGCGACGATCAATGCGACCGATTTATTCTTTATTCTCCCGATAACACGATCCAAAGGATGAACAAAGTCTACGGCGTCAAATCTCGCGGTCATGCGATGTTCGCTTGCCTAAGCGAACCGGAGGGACGCGAGCCACGGTGCAACCTCGATTTTTGCGTGGAAATTGCCGATCAATGAGCTGATGTAACTCGTCGATACATTGGCTAGCAGTTATTGTTTGCTGTTCATCTATTAACCCCTTGTATTACGATTTATTTGATGATTTTATTTTATAACGTCAACTAGAAAAACTCTGAAAGTGGAATCTGAAACGGGAGAATGTAATTCTGTTTTTAGCGATACATTAACTTTCAAAATAAGTTCAAGGCTGCACGTGGTAGCCCAGTCCCGAATTTTCGGTTTCGTCAGATCGCAAGCATTCCGATCACGTGAAGGCGGAATGCAATCGATGAGGTTCGCCTGCAACGATCGAGGTTGCCCAGGACAAGGCTTCGGAGCGTGTTCTTATCTCGAGTTATCGGCGGCACGCGAAAACTGAAAGAGCCCGATCCGGCCGATGTAGATCCGCTAATCTCGAATTTAGAGGCGCACGACGAAAATACATACACGGTTGTTTATCGGCGGCCTAATCGTGCGCGCGTGTGTTTACGAAGCGGCCGTTCAGCGAGAGGAAAGATACGGGGGCCCGATGCCCGAGAGAACACAGGCAGTCTCCGTGCTGTTGTTCTTAATCAAGTAACAAACAACCTCTCGCGGGTCGCCACTCCGTTCTGCTCCGATCTGCTTCGCGAAAAAGATCATCGCGCAAAGTCCATTTGTAATGCAGTTCGCCGGTATCTTCTGGGCCGAGTGTCTCGATAGAAACGGAACCAAATGCACGAATAAACGATCGGGTCGCGGACAGTTAACAATAAGCTTCGACGATGACCGGCAACAGCGCGGCGTCTGAACAGACGCTGGCCGCGAATTAATCAGACCCGTCGCGAGGAATCCTTCGCGGACCGGTGCCGACCACGTTCCAACCATAATTTACAATATCGTCGGTCGATCGCGCCGGACAAACGATCCCGCGTTACCCGATACTAATAATAGACGCTAGAATGCACGCCGATTATTTATGACACTGTTACGCAACCGGTTCAACGAGCCACGCTTGCCCCAGGCGCCACCGCCTCTGGGGACCAACCAAGTCCCTAGGGGATGCGCTGTTAATTGCATCTTTCGCGACCACTGAGTGCATCCTCCTCAAATCTTGGCTCTCGTGTGGATCTTTGAAAAATCTTTTGATCTCCAAAGGAACAGTCAACTTCTAACGTCAAGTGAAACGAGTATCAATCCCCACTAATCGTACCCGCACCGGGCCGTTACCTAAACGTTCTAGAAATCCCGCGCGTGCCCGTAGAGTCGAAACGGTTTTACTGCGTAGGATACTCGTGGAAGGGGCAAGCCTTATCGCCGAGATTCTGATACGCGAGCATGGTCTACCCTGTATCCAGGGATTAAAAAGAAGATCGTTGTAATCCGCTTAAATCGATCCGATCCGGACCGGCGCCGTGGCCATTGATCGATCACCGTGCACCTTTGCACCGTTCTCGTTCGCGTTCACCGAAACTCCAAGCACTTTCGGAAATTTACGGAAAAAGGGTGGAACGGAGCCGAAGAGAAGCGCGATGCGCGACGAAACGGTCGCGCTGTCGACTGTCGAACCCGTCTCGATCCTCGATTCGATCGTGTGGCGTCTCGGAGGCACCTGTATTATTGTCCGGCTGCCAAGCGAATTTTGGCAGGGTGATAGTGGGCCACGGTGCTCTCCCGCATGCTCGCGTGTCGCCAGAGCGAATGGACGAGTCGGAGCGACGTGAACGATGAACACGATCAGATTAAGGGTAATCGGTAGTCGCGTATGGATTAAGGGCGACCGGATCGAGTCGATGCGCGATCGCACCGTGCAGAATTAACGAAACAATAAAATAGTTCGAAACAGATTCTTGAAAATCTTTTCTTCAGTACAAAGTATCGGGACTCTTGAATAGAATCAAGTAACGTCCAGCTCTCCGGCGCATTAAAAGTTCGAGCAAACAGTTTTTTGCGACGTCAAAGTGTCTGTGTACCAACTCACCCCGGCCTCATCTATATTTGAGTTCAAACCAGATTTCTATGCGATTATTCAAGCGGCCGGAGACACGAAGGTGCCAATAGCGGTAATAGTCGACGGATTGTTTTTTTCGGGTGCATTCCGCCGGCGCGTATATCAGTGCCGTAATTGGAAGCAATAAACCGGGATGGAAGTCGTTCAATAATCCACGTGCCGGAGCATAATAATCCATTACGAGAGTCAAGCGTGACTCCTGTTTGTCCTTTGGCGATGGTGTGCGCGTAAACTTCCCTCTCTCTCTCTCTATCGCACGCGCTCGCGACATTTCGATCGAGCGAATGCGCGAAGGGAACTCCGGGAAAATTACCGGTTCCTTTGTCCGCGTTAAGACAATTCGCTCGCTTTCGTATTCAAAGCGCGGCCAATGGAAGCGACGGAACTCGGAAGATGTGGGTTTTCATCGAGTTAGCAAACGACGTTCCGTCAGCGAATACAAATCAGGTCACCCCGTGTTCAAGCACACCCACACACGCGTGTGTGTTGACCGCCGCTGTCTACCTGTCCGTTTCTGTCCGAGGACCGTGGGACGCACCGGAAGTTGCCCGGCCACCCACGATCGATCAAAGATTTCGCAGCTGGGAGAAAAACTTGCTATCGACCAAGCTCACTGTACACACAACGTCGTTCGACACTCTCGTTTGCATACGGAAACGAATTTTATGGAATTGGCCGTCTTAACTGCACGTCTCCCATTCATACTCTGACGATGTCACTTTGATAAAAGTTTCACGTGTTTCTCATAGCTTCATTTTTAACAGTGCCAGTAGGATGACAATAATGTATCAATGATTCCGTATATTTGCATCTAATATATAAATATATTCACTGGAATAAAGAGAACACGGTGGAGACACGCTCGTATCGATTAGGAAAATTTGGCAAGGGTGGTGGAGGGTAAAGCAAGCGTAGGTAAAGTCGACTGGCTGCTGCACCCCTTGGTGAAATTTATGGTTGTCTTCCTGGTAGCTAGACTTTTACAGGAAACGTGTAATAAAATCATTTTCGAGTATTTCGGCCTCTTAGCTAACAGAATGGATCTCTGACAGTGTCGCAACAATGGAGGCGATTAATTTTCTGTGTCTCCGTGCTCGTTCGTTATTAAATGACTTCTGGAAGAGCGAGCTAAATCAACGGTTGTACGAGGGACAATGGAACTGGTTAAGTAACCAGTTACTTTACTGGGTAAATAACCATTATACCCCTAAATAGGGGCGATGTCAGGATTCTTCAGCAGCAATACAATTCTTTACAGAAGGAGACACGCTTCAACGTATGTTCACAATTCTAAGTGAATCGATTTAGCGTCGTATCTGATTATCTCTGCTCATTGTACTTACCTATCGAAAAAGTCATTTGATCAGCAAGTACTATTCCCTTTACGGCAGTTCCACAATCTTTAAACCAGATGAAGAATACGGATGCTCCCAGAACGTCAAACCGCACGAGCCCCGCAACCGATTTGCGACGCAACACGACGCGTCGCTATAATCCTGATAAAACACGTCCGTGTCTGTTTATGTCGGCGACGACGACGACACGACAAACTTAAGATTTCGCTCGTGACCGAAAATCGAAAATATTTTTGCTGGTGGTCCATGATGGATCTACGATGTTTTCCAGGATGGACGCGCACGTGCGTCAACGCGCGCGCTGCTTACCGATAATGAGCTACCAAATCGGTGAGCATAGCGAGCAACGATAGTGAGTGTTGGCGAGCGTGTTACACCGGACCCGAGGGAGCTACGTCACCGGAGATTAATACGCGACCGAGCCACCTGCGAAGCTCGACTGATTAGCGATCGAGCCACGATCCGCTCGCTCTTACTCGCTCACTCGCTCGCGCGTTTACACGCGAGCCAACCAAACCGGCCGGACGCGATACACACCGTTATCGAGAGCTCACAGCGATCCGTAATCGCGTTTTTTTCTGCTTTTACTGTCGTAAACACTTAAACTCGGAAGGCGGCTCGATCGCTTTGGAAAAGTTTGGAGAACTCGGTGTCAAAGGGTATCGCCGGTGAACTGATCGCAAACCTTGCCGCCTCTCGCTTGCTTCTGGAAACGTTTAATGTAGATTTCTGATGGAAACGAGGAATTCCGACAGTCTCTAAACATCATTGGAGGGATGTACACTGCTCCGAGTAGACTGATTTAGATTTTTCATTTTTCTAAATTTGATGAATCGGTTGGTCTTCGAAGGAAACAATTTCTTATTTTGAAGCACGTAGGTGTTCTTTCTCTAGCTTCGTTAACGACTCGGTTGTCCATCAAGACTGGATTGTCAAAGACTCGAACGTGTCAAGATTTCGTTAGCAAGTTTGCCGCCTCAAAGTGAACTAGGCTAGATAGTGCGTCAGTAGACGGTGACGTCAATGAACCTGTTAAGGGTTCGAAGGCTTCAGGTACTTTTTATTTAGCAACAGAACGCGTTTAAGTGAATTTAGTAGTAGTGGAAATTGGCCTCTGTGTCTAGAGCCCATGATAAATGTCTTGGTTCTTGGGGAAACCACACTATGATTTTTTAGAAGTTGACTGTGACACTTGGAAATTGTCACCGAATCGAACCCGTTCCAGGCGAGTTGGTAACACGAGTAGCATGAGTTTATGTTTCCAGTTAACCTACTTCACGGTCCCTATCTCTCGGATGCATGGAAAATTTCGACGCCACCAAAAATACAGAATATATCGGAGCGTAAGCTGAAAATTTCGTGAGCGGCACGTGAGAGCATGTTGCTCGAAGACAAAGAGAGAGAGAGAGAAAGAGAGAGATGGAGGTGGGAGTGCGAGAGCACCGAGCGACATTGCAATTAATGTTGCATCAGCAGCCACTAATTAATTATTATCAGCCTTTCCGTTCCCCGTTACCCGTGATCTTTGAACGTGCCAAAAAAAGCGCGCAAAAACAAGTAATATAATTGTCGGCGACATGTGTTTGGAATTTAAAATCTCGGTACAAATATAAACACCGATAAGAGTGACAGTGATGACATAAGTGTTTCTAAAGAAAGAAAAATCTTTGTTGTTATACGCGGACGGACGCGAGACTTTATTAACGAATCCGAGAGAGGAGAAGATCTCTGGCGACCGACCGTGACGAATTGCACCGAGTACTATTATTAATCCGAACTTTACACAATCGTTTCATAATCGTGCGTTACACCATAAGCGGAACGATCTGTCGGATTTGCTTCCGGTTTCATTTAATACTATGAGTTGTAAAGATTAGGTGTAATTTAAATTCTAGTTCAATCTTTGCTACACTCCCAAGTTCTAAGAGTTCGAACAACTAACCGTCGACTTCATCGTGTGAAAAGAGCGTTTGTAGTTATTTTGTAGGAAAAGACCACCAGTTATCCATAAAACATCCCAAAGAAACAAACCACAAATTATTTCCGCACCCAATAAATAAATAGCAGAAGCATCAGCAGTCGTAGATTGCTTTCAGGTTTACGAATGCAAAGCCAAGAATTAATTAGTAGAGTTAATAAATAAAACGAAAGAAATATCAAGAGAGAGGTGGTGGGCTCGGAGAATTTAGGCGGATGGATGTGCGTCGCGGCGCCGTAGACGCAGCTCGTAAAAGCGGCCGTAAAAGACAGCTATAAATGAGGCCGCGCGCGGCACGCAAATGTTCGTAGCGTAGATTAGTTAAAGGAAAAATAGGAACATGTGTTTACATTCACAGAATCGCATTTACGACGCGCGTTCGCGGATTCCTCTGACGTAACAGCCGCGCGAAGGCTCGTATACATGCACGACCGTCTGAAAAATATTTGCGCTCCTAACGAGACAGACGCGCTTCTCTTTTCCCTGTCGGCTATTCAAAGGGGGCCACGCGGGACCGTTTGATCCGCGCCGTTTTCCGCAAACACGAATGAGAACGTTTTCTCCCGGCCGAATCCACGAATGCAAATTTTGCATCTTTGTCAAGAATCGGCGATTCTCGAAAATTTTTCTCTTGGGAGTGCCACCCAAGAAAATGCCCTCAAATTACAACATTCAAGCTTTTCTCTGAAGTAAACTCTTCTCGCATCAAAATACAAAGTACAGTGGAATTAATTTTCCACGATAACGCACTTTGAGGAAAAGTTCAATCGTACAAGGAAAAAGGGTTCGGCGCTTTCCGGATGACTCGGTGTCTGTGCATTACTCATTGTTTCCACTTGTCCGAGCTCGATCCTAAATATTGACGGTAGTACTATTTATTTTCTACGATAAGTCGGTGCAGGCTGATAATTGTAGAGCGACGAGGTCGAAGAAAAGCAGATGATATCATACGATCGTAAATATTTACGATCAGTGGAAGCGGCGAGGGATGATCAGACGCGCTGCGTTCGAGCGCAGCGATTCCCTAAGAGATTCCGCGAATTTTTCCGTATGCTCGCGTCAACAAACTTGCGTCGCACGTGTTCGATTTATCTGAGCGTATTTATCCTATAATTGTGGCATTATCTTGATAAGGAGCGGCGCCGCAAAACATAAGCAACATCGTACAATTTCTTGGACGCGAACTCGAACAGAATTTCGGTTTTTGTCGCGCAGTTTGCAACCCAGTGCCGTGGTTAATGGGTTTAGAAATTGCGGGCTCGAAATTGAAATCCGGTGGATATTGCTGTAGACCGCGCGCCGCCGAAACATAGTTGAAATTGGCCGCGATCAAGGATCGCAGATAGCGTTTAATTGCGGCGTGGCTGTTAAACCTGTTTGTAATCGAAACAAATAAACCTTCCGTTGTTGCCAGCCCCTACCCGGTTGATAGAAACGTTTCCACCGGCAAAATCTCGCGAAAACATCGCGCGGTTCGCGAATATATATCTGCTGGTCGGCACGGCGCGGCGCGCGGCATGTGTCACAAACGAGAGAGGTGAAAAACGCCCGAACGGAACGCTCGATAACGACTAATTGGACGTACAAGCGACAAATTGATGTTTACTGCGGCGCGTGTAATGACACACAATTACTATAATGCCGCGTAATTGCACCCGAGATCGGTCTATCGGCGAAGAAAATGAGTTGGCGCGACGCGACAACCGACTGGTTTCGCTTTCGCGGTCCTCGATTTTCGAGATCGATCCTTTCCCATACCATCCAGACCCTTTTGCCCTCTACTCGTTCCACAGAGTGTTTTTCACGCTCGCCACCTTTGTAATCCTCTGTCCACCGATATCCGCGAATTTATACCCTCCGAACGCGCCACGGCTGCGTTCGTTTTCAAACAATGCTCTTAATCTTCGGTTTAATGCTCTTTGTCGGGGCGACGATCCTTTCTTTATGCTACTGCGTTCTATTCTGCTGTCTTCGCAAATAATGTTCGTATTGGCACTACGCGTTGGTTCTTCGGTTTGATCGGGATTTAGAACAGTTCGATAAGAGTGTCAATTTGATCGCAACTTTGTTTTCCGCGAATGCAGAAAACGATTCTAGTAAAAGGTTTGGTAAAACGGTGTTTCGGTCGCGTAAAATGTTCGAAATCCCAAACATTTATCGATGCAAGCAATGAAACCCGTACGTTTCATCGACGGATACAATGTCGGAATGAGATGAAACAGACCGAATCGTTACAATTTTCACGTAACAGGCCAGACCGTGACGAAAACCTGTTAATGTCCCCCCAGTTTCGCGGCAATGTTTACGTCCAGTTGTTGCATAATGGAGCGTAAGAAAAACATCTGGCCGGCAAAACAAACCGATTAGAGAGCAGCGGAAAAAGACGCAGAGCTGTTAGGAGCTGGTTCGAGCGGATCCGCCGAAATATCAAGGAGCAGAGCTTGTCTAACGAGGCGCGTCCACTTTATTGCCGGCTGATTGCGCGTTTCGGCTCCGAGCCGGCGCCGATGGATTCGTAAACGAGGCCGAGGGAAAAAAATGTATTTTTAACGAGGCTGATTGAAAAGGAGCGCGTCAGCTCGCGAAACGAGCGCGGGCTTTTTATATGCGCACGCCCGGGCCCGAGTCCGCAACACACGCGAAAACAAAAGCGCGAAATATCGGTGATTCGCGCGCGAGCGAGCGCCGCTTCGAGCGCATGACGTTGCAATACCAACGACAACAAGGATGATAGCTTCTCCTCTCATTTTGACGTCTCAAGGTAGCACCTCGCTTGCGATTTCGTGACGCGCAAAAACTGCTCTCGGCACTCGAGTGGTCGGCTCTCGCGATTTTGTCGAACCCTTTTGTTAGGACTGTCTTTGTTCGTAGTGAACGGTCATGATGAATTCGCCGCATTGTTGTGGTGAGTATGGTTATTCGGTTTTTGGTACATTGTAACCGTGCTCTTTGTTCAATCTATAACAGATTTAGTGCATATGTTTTTCCTGAATGTTCTACCTCGTCCCATAAGTTGTGTGAAAGTGTAGTAGTATGATTTTATACTCAATTTGGCTGTTAAGAAGAAAACGCGCTACGTTCAGAATGATCTAGGACCTAGGACATGCTTGGTGCAAAGGGCCAAACAGTCCTGTGACAGAGTGACCCGTCTGCGGATAATGTTCCTTTGACCCAGCAGCTGCTGACCCACATATGGTTCGCGTCGGTTTTGGCATTGGACATATTCACGCACTGGACGTGTCGGATTTAATGCGGACGTCCACATATGGATCGAATGGATCTCCGCGCGAGTATCCATGGTACTTCTGCATCGGTCATTCAGAAACGCAATTAAACCTGCGGAATTCCTGATTGCAGATAGCACAAATCCCGTCGTTCATCCTACGAAACTCTTTCGATAAAAGTTTACAATTTGCGGGAGTTAAATACGAATTATTCAAAACGTATCGCTCAACGATCGGCCCGTCGCGTCAATCGTCGATCGATTAACGAATCTCGCTAATTAAAAGCACACAGAGATGTATCGAGCAAACAGTTGCGCGCGGCACCTTTGATATTTCGTTTTCCGAAGGACGTCTACCGCGAGGATTTCATCAAACCGGGGATGTTTGTCAATAGGAATTCGAAAATTTCAATATTAGGCGTGCAAATAAATTCACGATCATTTTGTTGTACCTTTTTCTTAAAACGCAGAAATATGTTAAACAATATAAATTGTGTTTTCGTGTAAATACATTGCAAGAACATTGTAACGAACCAAATGAGTTTTGTGCACCTAATACAAGACTGGCGGTACAGAGTCCTTATTGTGCCGCGAATTATGCGATCTCTCTCCGCTTGGAATTTCATAGCCTGCGATGGTGTTCCGTGGGTAATACCGGGGAGAGCTCCTCTGTAATTTCGAAGCGGGTGGTATCGCGAACGAAATCACAGAAGGCCGCGGTGAAATTGAAGAATCGTTTCGCGCCGCGCCGATTGAAATATTTCACGGTCGATTTAACTCGCGCGAGAGCTCGAACCTCCCAGGTTCGATGTCTATTAATGCTCTCGGCGAGCGTCGCGCGTCAGATAAATGAAATCGTTAACCGTGTTCTCTGGGGCTCCTCTCTTGTCGTTCTTTCGATCGCTGTTGGCGCTCTGTAACTGTTGTTTGTTAATAGAAAACCAATTAACCTTTAGCCGATCGCGCGTTGTTCAGTGAATCGTTTCATTTGCATGTTTTATAGCGATTTTTATGGTTTTCGCGCTGAATCGACGTCAATTAAAACATTTCGGGGGGAAGTGCCTTCTTCGAGTTTTAGAATTGCAAAACTGCAATAAAAACGCTAAATACATTATCTTATTATAAAATGAACAGCTATGTAAAAGGTTAGCTCTTGAATAGTCTCCGGAGCATTCACGTTCCTAGAGTATGTTAACCAGAATAACATTACTATTTTTTTACTATGATTTCCGAGGGAAATCTTAAATCTTCTGCGACCGCTGACGCGATTAACGTCATTCTAAAGTCTATAACTAGTTACCGCTTACGTAGTTCTACGTCATTTTGTATTTACAGCGGGCTACGTTTTATGTTTACTAGGAATTTATCACTTAGATTTATGATTACTGCAGGTATCTCAATTTGATAGCCACGCGTACAGCTCCGCGCATGATTATGCGACCGATAGAGATTTTACGCGTCACTGCTGATACGTATAATTGTCTCATGTTATTGTTAGAATAAACGACTTTTCAATAGAATAATTAAATCTGCTTATGCAGGCACGTGAAACGACGTCAAATTTGATCGGCAAAAGGAAAAATGCGTTGTCTTTTTCACACGATATACAATTTGGAGTAATCTTCGGTGAACCAGTCTCCGCGGATCTAGCCAACCAATAAATAGCGTGTCAAAACTAACAACGGGCGACCAATGAAATGCGTACAGAATTTCAAGAACGAATATTCAAGAGGCGGAAGCAAGGAATAAATTTTATTACACACGTCCGTCATACTCGGCCTTGCAGTTGAATTACTATTGTTTTCTTATTTATTCCTTGGCGTAACAATCGTGCGAAAAAATTCACCTTTAACGCGTTGTTTGCTTTTCTATCAATTGATGGATGCTTTTGCGGCAATTATTTTTTCGAGCGGAGACGCACCGATATTTTTCAGATATACGTAATCAATCGATATTCTCACATTCTAAAGATTGTAATCGAGGCGATCGATTAACATTTCAATGGATCGACGAAACTCATTCTCTCACCCTAGAAGTTCTTTCGTCATTGTTCACGTGTTCGTCGTTTCATTAAATTGAAATAAGGTTCTGTGCTTCTATTATAAATATCTATGTCCGCCGCACCGTCCGATCTGTCGTTATTTCCATCACGACCACGGCTTAAACAACAATCAGAATTCATGCCGCGCCGGTTGCCCTTTGCTTTATCGTTATTGCATTTTCGAGCGAGGACGAAGGTACGGTCCCGTGACCGTGTCTCTCCCTTCGCCCTCGTATCTCGACCCTGCACCTTCGACCCGCCCCCGCAATAACGCCGGGGTCGCGCCGCTTCGAATTATGCAACCGGGAATATAAAAAATGCACCGGGCATCGTTCTGGATGCGACGGCGGACGCTTTGCATACCGTCGAGGATCCGACCCGTTCGTTCCTCTAGCGTTCTATTATGCCATAAAGCGCGGGATATGCATTACGTGCACGCACACGCGACCCAGGCTGCACCGCCACGCGAAAACGCATCGTAATGACAGTCGTAAACAATGGCTCCCGGAAAGACCCCGAACAGAGAGACATTGGGAGATAGAAAGAGAAAAATTAAGGGAGCTAGAAAGGGATGAGAGTAAATCAGGAAAAGAGAGAAGGTAAATGAGGGAAAGAGAGGAGAGACTGCAGTGATTGGGCCAAGGGGAGTTGAGCCGCGTTCCGAGCGTGCTTTCGCGACATCATCGTCGTAGGATGAACCGCGATCGACCGGGGACCATCCCTCGCAACAACAAATTGGCTGGACGTATCGCGTTGGCGCATTCTTCGATCGAACTTGATTGCCGCCGCCTGATGAACAGCTCTGCTGAGACAGCACTCGCGGAGAAAACGCATTAGCACGGCTCCATAAGGTGCTCGGGATCATCAATTTTAATAGCGCTCAAGGGCTACCATTGTGCGCCATCGCCTCTATGGGTTGCTTCGCGGAATCCCGATGGTGCTAGGAATTTTAATGTTTATTATCCTACGCGCAATCCAAACCTTCCTTTTTTAGCTGTTCGCTTGCTATCGGACATTGATTTTTCTATTTCTCGCTGTTGCAGATTAAACGACAGAGCCCGGGTCTGTGTCAATACAGACTCATGTCCGATCAATGCAAAATCATGATTCCTACCTTTCTGCAAGACAAGAACCCGGGATATTGGTGTATCCAATCCATTCTCGCAAATACTAGAACCGAAGTTGCTTGGCAAAGCTTCACTTTCTTCTTTTCGCGGCGAAAACGTCCGAATTTTTCCAAGAACCGTTGCCCAAGACGCGGACCTTGTCAAAGTGGAGGAAACGCGAATTGGCTTTCATCATCGGAATGAACATTATCGCAAGCTTCGGCGATCGATTGCTGTGAATATCGACTCGTCTATAATCGCGAGCCGTTCGACGGATCGCATCGCATCGCATCGCAGGGGGTAGGAAAAGAGCAAAAGGAAAAATGGACGTCGCGAGGTCTGAAAGCAGCTCTAGCTTTTTCGCGTTCGGTCGAGGCCAGATTAAGTCCATCGAAATTTAAACGCGCCGATTCGCCAGCGTTTTTTTTGTTCCCCAGGGGTCTTTTTCCCAGGGTCTTTTTATCGGGAATCGTTATCGACTCGGCCGTGGTACGCGCGCCGAAAAATAGTGCACCGGACGACAAACGTCCCCGTTTTTCGGCTTGATTCCCCGTCGTCCTGGGTCAAAGTCGCTGGCCTGGGAGAGATCGTTCGTTTCCCGTGCGATTGTTCCCAATTTTTCCACTGTAAACAGTCTGGGGTAGGAGGGGAAGCGAAACCTCGTGGATTTCGAAACGCGAGCCTCTCGTACACGGGAAGGAAATATTTACGTTCGGCCCGATGTCGCCACCCGGCCGATAAGGATTGTCGTCTGTGCACGGTTATGACCGTACAATTTCTAAATGAAATCTCCCCTGTGCCGCGATACCGTCATATAGTTTACGGGAACGATCGTGATGGTGGGACCCCCCGATGTGCGGCCGTGTAAGCGTCACGCGCCCCGGAATCGCCAAACGTTTCGCTACCCTAATCTCTGGGAATCAAGGTGGATGTACAGTACTGCTAAAAAGTGTCCGGACGCTGTGGTTTTCGATTCGAATAAACTTATTTTCGCAGTGTATTTTTTAGTACGCCTGTTTGTCTATGGAAACGATAACACTCTAATAACGTCGCAGTATATCGAATATAACCAGCAGAAAGCTGACAGTATTAGGAGCAGTGTTTCTTCTAGGGTGTTGAGAATGGTTTGGTCGAACTCGGCGACCCGTCTGGCAGTGTTTTAAGCGTGCAAATGTAGCGATAGGGCAGAAAGAGAGAGATTGGATACCTGGGAGCCAGCGTCGTTTCATTCATCTTGTCCAGCTCTGTATCTCCCCCGTTCTCGACACAGTTTTCGCATTGTCGGAGGTAATAGAAATCCTACGGCGAACAAGATAAACAGAAAGAATACAAGCCGTGAGTCATGGTCCTGAGAAGTGGTCTTGAGTGACCAATTGATTCCGTCCGAAGCGAGGCGCGGGCGTCGCATCGAACAATCAGAACTCGGAAAGCACTCTATCATGGGAAACATCGAACGGCCATCCAAGTGTTCCCCGTAACACCGATCGAAAATGGATCGAAATGCATCGTCAGAGCAGGAAGACGCTCGACGATTCTTCACCCCTATCAGCACAAACCCCCAATGGACCAACCGATTGTTCCCTGCTTTGTAAGTGTCGGCTACACTAGACAGCACCGGAACAGCATAAACCGAGAAGCACATCGACTGCCAGTCGTCTCTGTATTTTGCTGTTAATGCATTCGGCTCCTGGAGCATCCATCATTCCTAGCTTCCCGCCACTTTTTCGATGTAATTAATCACGGGAACCATTGCTTGCCCTGGGGCTACGCGTGATCGTAATCCAGAAAGACGAATCCTTTCCAGAAGGACATAAACAGCAGACAGTATCGCGGTATCGTTGATGGTATCGATCCGCCGCGCCGTTTCGTTCCTGGAAACTGTCCTAATTTCATAGCACGCGCACACCTTCTATTTTTACGTAACATTTTTGTAGGGAGTCTTTTTATGTATGCCATACATAGGAATAGCACAACTGTCGTTGATTTCTATAAAGCAAGCAATAGCAAAGTTGTTGAAGTTGTTTGGAGATCATCGATTCGATATTTGCTAAAATTTCAGCGATATCTTCGCGACCTGGCGGGTTCCGAGTAGAATCCAAAGGAACGCTTCGATCGAGAGGTTAACCGGGTCTCGGCTCGGACACTTAAACGCGAGTATCGCGAACATTCGGCATAGAGTCGAGAGGAAACTCTTTGACGTCGGTCGAGCCGTTAACTCGGATCTCTCGCGGCCATTAGACCGGATTGCTCACTGACCGGGGACAATCTAATGAACGATAGATCGGGACAATGGTCGACTTCGAGCTGCTTCGACTGACTGCACGTCGAGAACGTACGACGACTCGATCGTTCGGTCACGTGTATTCGGAATGACAGCCGTCTATAAATATTCAGTATCCTTATATCGTTTATTATGTTGAATCTTAATGTGTAACCCGACACCGCTTGTCCACAGACGACACGGGCCAAAAACCTTGGAACGGCTAGTCGATTTTCGGTGAAATAATATGTACGCGTATATCGCGCGAGACAAATTTTCTTCTGACTCGATGCTAATATTTTTGGATGCTCTCGGCCCCCGCTTTTCATAAATGAGCTCGCGAGAAAGAGACGGAGAGCGGGAGACACGTTTGTCAGTCATTGTACACGCGTAGGCTCTGATTAATAGTTCACTTTTCTGCTAATAGCTTTATTTAAACATCTATTTTTCTAAAATACGACACGTGTAAGTGGTTTCTCTTGTAATGTAAATGCCCGGAGGTGTAACGAGTCGTTCTGGAGCGACGGGCGCACCAAAATAAATAACAAGAAACGACGATATTTGGTCGGAGCGAAACGAATGGACGCATTTTGTGCAAATTGAACGGGTTACTCTTGTTACACCGGTAAAAGCACCGATGTAGATAAACTTCGCGGTGATTCAGCCGAGCATACACCTGTAATGGAGACGGGCAATATCGCTTTTCCGAATTTTGCAATAGCATATGCATTCCTGAAATTCAGTAAGATGAAAAATCCGGTCGTCGGTTTTTGTACGTTATTATCCATTCAATCGCGCGTCGAAAAATATATCCGACACGACACCAAAACGAATACCAGAGAATTTCCGATATTTTAGTCCGGAATAAATTCTAAAAAAAAGTAAAAGATCACGTCACCCAATTTGTTCGTATTTTTCTTGTTTCTGAACGCTTCTAAAAAAATTTTATAGCGATGGAGATATTTTTCATTACACTAGTTTACTAAAATTATGAAAATATACGGCTTAAATCTTGTATTCGAATGAAGCGTAGATGCAAACTGCACTGGAAGTAGGAAATCGGGCTTATTTATCCGCGATGAATTGTTAGACGGATCGCAAGATGTTTAATTCGGTTCAAGGGCATTCTAGAGCTCGTCGCGCATTTCTCGTCCGCGAAAACGCTGTTTTCGATGGATAAGATGACTCTGTTTTCGTTGAAATTCGAGTCTGCCGGTGAATGGTGGTTGAAGCGATCGCAGACGGGACTTGTGTCGCTTGAATTCGAATTCGAATTCGCACGAGCAGATCGTTGAGAATAGACGGGATGTGCACCGGAATTATCGGCAGTCCCGGTTAAATTTGGCTGTGTGGATGTGTCTCTTGGCACCATGGAATCGTTCCTCGATTATCCTGCGGCGGAACGACTGCTTGCGGAAGGCGGCCGAGGCGCGGCGTTTCTATTAAAAGCGGGACACCGGCGAAAATTAATCCTAATGCACGAAAACGGCGGACCAGGCGGGTATATTTAGGTCCGTCAAATGGAACCCGGTCGAAATAGAACAAAAGTCGAGTCGCTTTGTCATCCTCGGGAGCCCAGTGATCGTGTGCAACCGAGACGCGACGTTCCATGAAACTGAATCCCCGAAAAATTGGATCGCGGAAAACTATTTCGAACAAGGTCGGCTCCGAGAGAGAGAAAGAGAGAGAGAGAGAGAGACAGGCTCACGCGCGCTTCACTAAACGATACATATTTCCGAAAGCCAATTTTTCGAATGAATTTTTTTACCAACAAATTCGATAGATGCGCCACGTGGATGACGAACCCGTTCACTATAATTCAATACATATATATTTCGATTCTCCTTTCATACAGTCATTCTTAAACTATTTCATTGTGGAGGTACATTTATACATTTTATTTGTGCAGCAAATAGGTTTTATTAGAATGTGGAACATTTTTACAGAGTCCTAGCCTGTTGTTGAAAACAACGAGCAAACGTGGAGCCGGCGTAGGAGCGTTTCGCGATATTGTTTGAACCCCGGTTCACCTTTCGTCGCCGAGGGAATCCATAATTTATTGGAGGACGTGGCGTGGTATGGTGGCGTGGCCCACTAAATTCATACGAGCGACGCGGACAGCAGAAGCAATTCGTAGGTTTGCTGGGCGGCTGGGCCATCGAACGTTTGCGTGGGGTAAACGTCGTGAATACACATTCGGGAGAGCGTTCTCCAACCCCGTGGCAACGGCAGTAGCAACCTCGGCCGCGAATATCGACGACCACGTGTCGATCGCACGTGTCTCCACTACCCCTCTCGTATAGACCGCGAGTGCATGCTACCTGCGTGCGAGCCGCGCGTATCTTACGATACGTTACGTTAGACGAACCTGAGAAGGTCCGCCGCTACTGGCATCGCGATAGCGGAAGACGCATGGCGAAGATGCTCGGACCTTGAATTAACGATACACATTCGCCCCGGCAAAAAGTTCTACGTACGCTCTCCTCGAAGAATATTTGCTTTTTTACTCGTGTCAGTTTAGTGTTCATTCCACCGGCCGGAGTCATAAATATGTAACGAGACTTCTGAATGATATTAAGACTTGATGAATAGACTGCGAGGTCTTTATGCTTAAGCGCATTTTTAGCGCCGCGTTCGCTTGGATATCGCGCGACTTTTATCGTAATACGCGGATAAATTTGCTCGGACAATTTCCTTTCGAATCGTTCGATGTACTCGTTGTAATAGCTATTCAAATCTTATCTGTTCCGCTCACTGGTTCCAGTGTTCAGCACTGGAATTAGTTAGAAGATTCTTCTATTTACTAGAACGATATTAAATCTGTGTTTGATATTTATTGCGGCAGGTTGTGCATCCTTATGCAGAAATATGCTGCGTCGATTCGAAGCAACACGGGCCGAATAGAAATTTCTTGCCTCCTGCAGCGATCCTAACGAGTTTGGAATAATATATCGATATTTTTAACACTTTAACCACCGTTACCCAACGATCTCGTAAATACCGCGTTGTCTTCGGTAATGTAATCCAATAATTTCTCTGGAGATTATTCTGCGTAAAAATATCTTTACGGTTATTTCAGGTACACTACCGGTTATTAAAAGTCCTATTAATTGGCTTTCGGTCATTAAACTGTCAAATTCTATTAACTTCTCTGGTACTTTCATTTTCACTTTCTAATAAATATTCTACTTTAACCATATCACCAACGACAGAGACGCAAGTTCGATTTCCTCGAGGGAAACTGGTAACGCGTGTCGCTCGAATAGTAATATTTGCTAGTTCTTTGAAAAAACCTCAAACAGATATTCAACGTTCTCGAAAGTGTCAACGGCATGAACTGACACCGGTGTGAAATGATTTCCGACATCGCTAAACGGAATCAATTGCCGCAGGAATACAAGAAAAGCATAGAGCCCGCAGAAGGGGTTAATCCTAGCACAAACAGCCGTCGATCCACGGTCAACATTGACACAACGATCGAGGGATCTTTGTTTCTCGGTGACCGCGGGGAAAGATCGAGTGCCGGTATGCACGCTAATCGAGGATGCCGCACGTGGTTTTTAAAGTCCGATATAAACGCGCGTGCTGCGGCGGCCACGATTGCATAACCATCGGATACATACACATGTTTTATGTGACTCGAAGTGCCATTTACATTCTTCGGCGATTAAACGGAGAGGATTGTTCGTTGAACGAAGTAGCCTATCTAAAGAAAGAGAAAGAGAGGGAGAGAGAGACGGAAAGAGAGTTTGTCGCGTAGGAATCGCTTAATTAAGACCAATTACGATTGACGTTATCGCGATAGCGGAATTAGGCAAACAGCCCGTGTGCCGGCGGGATAATGCAGGAAAACGAGCGTCACGGAATGTTTTATCACGGAAAAGAGACCTCCCGTGTGCGAGAATGTGTGCGTTGCGCTGGCCTCGGATGGGCCACGCAGGCCACAGCTGAAAACACAGCTGCACAAGCTTACACCTGCACGGTGTCGCCGAGCCGGTTTTTTTTTCCGCCTCTCGCGTTGCCTCGCATTATCTGTCTTTTTTCTCCTTTTACCCGTTTCCGAATGAACGACAGCACGTGTAGCCACGTAGCGACACGTAACCGAGAGTCTAATGACACCGGGACGTTGCGTCGACGACACGTAACGATCCATCGATCGAGTACTCCGAGATCGATACGCGTCCGATAGCTAGTCGAACGTGGAATCTTATCTTCGAGTGGATTTTTCTAACAGAGTTTCATCGCGTCGATGATTCGCAACTTTGTACAACTGCAACCCCTGCACCCTTACACGCTAATCCCCTTTTTTCTGCTATCAGTTTAGATACAGCGAGCTGTGTGTTGTGAGTCAGCTGATACTAGCCACCTGAACGATTAGAACAGTTTTAACATTGAACTTGCCACGGTCATGTGACCGGTTATTCATTCAATGCTTATCAAAATTATCAGAAAATTGTTTGTTTTTCAATTTTGTAACAAGGATACCATGAAGTTTTTACTCGATTATCAGTAAACCAGTAAAAAAAGGTGCCCGTCGCCTTGGGACGCAACGAGAGACAAAAAGCTAATTGTACTGTCTGCCAGTTTCTTGCGTAGATTTTGCAAGTAATCGTACTGCAACGGTACTATTACCTGCGTCGCGTGTGCAAAAGTCAACCGAGATTGTTCACAATGTATTCTTAAATATAGTCTGAGGTAACCAGTGCGTGTAACACTCAAGCGAGTTACAATTGAGTGAGACGCTCTCGAAATTGTTGTGCTTAGATAGGAGGGAACTGTTTCGAGCTATTAAGGAAATTGCAACTATGATAGGGGAGCCTATCAGGCACGAGCTACACACTCGGTTCGTCACGTGTGCTCGACGCAATGCTGCGTGTCACTATAAACTTCGATGTACACTATCGTCGATCGATCGATCGATTACGCGGAAAAATCACTACACGCATCGTTGTTACATGATGAGAATTTCTAATCGCTGAAACTGTTGATTACAGGTGATAACGTTCGATCCACCTTTCTTCGGAACTCGCCGATTTTTTTTTTGAAAATTACGTGCCTGATAGACGATGAACATTGTACTATTGGTTATCAAATTTTTGTCTTCTCATAGAAACTACGACGAACAAAGACGCAACACATTTCTAGAAGATGACTTAGGTTAATGGGTATCATCCCGCAAGATTTATACTATCGTATACATTCGTTGTACCCGAGTCGCCCCGTTTTTATTGTGAGACTACGTAACACGATTTCGGTCGTAAGTAAATGAGCTCCTCGCAATCGTACTTCCTGTTTCTTAACTCTTCCCAGGGTTAAGTTTCCAAACAGCATGGCCTTCTATCTCACTGAACTTCGCCCTTCGCGCTAAGTAATTACGATAATTAATTTTTTCTCGTGTTCTCTGTGACCTTTGGTGTGGCGTTACACTTCTTTTCTGTTACCGTAATTGTCGCGTTTATTTCAAAAACAGCTTTCGTCTTCGTATTTATCCTACTTTCTGAAAACGCTCCTGTAGGCTTTTGGTAAAAATGTGAAAAGCTTATGGTAGAAATCAAACGCTCCGTATGCAACCGTCTAATAGATGGCTTTCAAAATATTATGACATGGAGTGGCACAGCAGGCAAAGATTTCGCTCTATTTACACAACACGTGAATCGTTGACAATCAGAAGCACGTGACGCAGCGAACGCGTTCATCAAAGTGTTCTCCTATTTCATGTTCTCGAACAAGTCTGTGAGAACCACTTGCCGCGTTATCGAGCGCGCGTGGTCTCGTCGCAGAATACTCGAATCAGTTGCGAAAGATTTCTAATCGCTAATTGAAACGTGGAAGCAGCTTTTTATCCGCTATCAGGAGGGGATCTACCGTTTTCGCGGTAGTTACGTTATCGAGCGTCGCCGGTAATGCGTTTACAAACTGCGTCGAACTGTTCCGGCCAACCGGAGGAATCCGCGAGTAATTCCATTATCTCGTTACCATTGCGACCAGCTTCGTTTACGTCAAAGAAGACACCGATGCTCTCGTGCACGCTATTTGCTCAACTTATCAAGAGCTAGCCACTCGTTGCTCGGATGACGTCGCTTGTATTGTTTGCACAACAGGCCGCAATTTTTGCCAACATCTTCGTGGTCAGGTGTCACAAAGAGTGAAAGAATGAAAAGAATGAAAAATAAGTAATGCGGTAAAAAGCAATTAATTCGGCTAAAGTCCCAGCATTTTTGCTCCACATACAAGGCCAGGCATGTAACTTGATCACCTCGAATTTTGGACTTCACGGCACAGTTCATGAAAATGTTGAAAAATTGAATTCAAATGACGTTAGGGAGCACATTTTATAAGGTGCGTGTTTTTTTCGTGGTTAGAGGCATTTCAGATATTCAATGATTATTTTAATTCAATTATTATACCATAGATCGATAGAGTATCAAATTCTAAGTATCAAAGAATCAAGGTGACCATGAAATCTCTTAAATGCATCCACCCACGAAAAAAGCACGCGCCTTATAAGATGTGCTTATTAATAAATTAGGTCATGTTAGGTCGAGTTAGATCAAGTTAGGTGCTTCACCCTGTATACCCTAGAGGAAGCTACTCTTTGCTAGAGCGTTCTTCCGCTTCATAACCAGTATCCGCCAATGAGCCTCCGTGTAATAAATATTCGTGTGACAGTGGCGTTTCCCGAATCCCGTAGGAACCCCGTAAGAGACCATCAAAGATGGACACGGCCAGCTTCCTCTCGTTCTTGGCACGCGGCCCGTCCGCTAATGTACATAGCCGAATAAATCTGAGCGCGTGTCGTTTCTTCACGTGACGGTGCGCTACGTGACGTCACCTTGGACATATAGCCCTCTAAACAATGGTCAACGGCATCCGGCTACTGCAAATATAGATCCCACGTAGCCGGTACCATTCTCGAAATTCTGTTCCGTGACGCGATCACGACGTTACGTGATCCGAACGGATCGATACGTAGCTCTTACCACCGATCGATCAATCGCGGTACAATTCTGTTGTTTTTTGTACCAGCCACTCGTTTGCCAAGTCGATTAACCCTCATTATTAACACTTTGCACTCAATCGGCGCCGCTAGGTCGACATACATAATTAGCTACGTGGCAGCTTGTTTGTCAACAAATTTTGTTTGCGTTCTTTCAACCGATTAATGTTCTCGTGAGAAGAAAGAAGTTTCTACGACTTCGTTAGTGGTCTCAGCATACCGATGGAAAGTCACGTGAAATTGAGAGGTCACTCGACGGTCAAATGCCCTGACATCACCGAGGAATTTAATATATGTATATACCATCCATAAATCCGCGGCGCTACTCTCCACTTAAAACAGTACGTCATCGTACCCCGCGTGAATCATTCAATTGCTCCAATCGAATGTTCAAGAATGTTAATAACATTCGCTCCTATATCCATGCATCCACTACCTCTTGTTATCGTGACCGTTTTCCATACCTCCTTTTATGTATCTTCTGCTACTTCTCCACAATATACATATTTGTAACACGGTCGACTATTACATTCAATCGAGTCGGTGTAAAATGTATTCGCACAACCTTCAAAAACAAAGAACAGTAAAAAAGCTGCCGGTAAGTGTTTTACTGGCAGATTATACATAATAGTTAGCCATCCTGTTGATTTACGATAATAAGTAAACACGCAGCAATTTGTACGCCGTTCGAACAAGAACGACGTAGTCGGCGTTCGCGGCGTGTAATGCGAAATGGCGCCAGACTTGTAATTTCTCCTCGTGTTATTTCAGTATCGTCGCGCGGTTATGTCATCAAATTCGTTCTTTTATTGCCCCAAAGAACTTTTGCAAACGATCACAGTTTGGCAGTCCGTTTGGCGCAGAGGACAGCGTTGTAGACCTCTGATCCAAATTCGCGTGTTTGATCTATACGGGGGATGATCCCCTTTTTCAATTATGAGAGAAACAGCTGCTCTAGATCCCCGTCACATAAATCCCTTTTTAATACATTCGATTTCCTAGGATTCGATAAGACTTCGATGGGTTTCCTAGGAAATACCGTGGCAATCGCTTCGCAGGAACTGCAAGACCAATGTTTACACCTGATTTTTATGGAACACGATATGCCCCATATTCCTAGATTACTACTCCCGGTATCTAGAGCGCCAGGCGTGCAAAGTAAATCAATTAATCAACTTCGATTTGGATCGGTATCGACCGGAAACGAATTGCTATATACACAGAGAGCCTCAAGACTCGGAAGATAAGTGGTCAGATTAAATCCAATGTATCGGGCGACCGTGTCAGTATCTATGGAACGGCTGCTTCCAGGAATCTTGCAGCTTTCGAAAATTCTTTTAGCATTGTTTTCATAATTTTATGTCTTATAAAAACATGTTCCTAGAGCGTCACAATCGAATTTAAATGTTTCCACTAAATTCGTCGAACGTTTGTTAACAGATATAGCAACTTTTCGAGTTAAAAGTCGTCCTATAATCGGAGCGCTAAACTAGTCAGATCAGACATGTTTTTCGCACCTCGAAACCTTCGATTAGAGTCTCCGGTGCATTCATAAGCTCGGCCGGGCAGTTACTTTGGCTAAAGAACTATGCTGGCCCGGCTAAAACCGTAGCAAGAGCGTCACCACGTTCCCGATAACTCACTTCAAAATTAGATCGGCGAAAGACCGGTGTACAATGAACGGCGGCGTGCGCGCGGGCTCCAAGAAAAGTCAGTTAGTGTGTGACAAGAGAGGTCTCGGATCGTTCGGGGATCGTTTCGGACAAGTTACGAGCCCGAGGGGGATGCGTACAATTCGTTGGGAAGACCGGCAACGATCGTGACCGGTTGTTTAGGCTGTGCGGGCGAGCATGAATCTCTCTTATTGTCGTATGGGACGATCTACGCACCTCGACGACTATACAGGGTGAGTCTCCCAACGTGATCACTTCGAACAAATTCGAACAAGAGCGAGGTTCGTCATGGAGGTTCAAGAAAAAGATACTACACATCCAATTTAAAAAATTGAAGCTGACTTTCGTGACTCGATAAACAAGCAAAACGATCCATTAAAAAGATCTTTGAAAACGTCATCATGAGCTTGATATCATCATTTACCATTGTACAGCATCAGATAAAGTTACTAAAAGACGGAGAAAAAATACATAAAAAGATGACTTTCTAATACGACTCTGATGTTGTCTAGAGTTCAGTGAAAAATTGTTGAACAATTCGAAGTGGCCAGGTTAGGCGACTCACCCTGTATACAATTCGGTTGCGTCACCGTGGTCGTCGCCGCATCACGTGAAGAAAAGACACGCGTCATTCGTTCGCGGATGTACATTAGTAACTGGGCCAATTGCCAACAGTGAAAGAGATATAAATGCGTTTCTTCGCTACGTCATGCTAAGGAACGCGAACAAATGAGGAGAATGTCTAGAGGGAGCAATAAAAGAAGGAATCAATTGCCCGTTTCGATGCTGGCTATCGTTTTGCCGAGGACCACCCCGTGGACGATTCCCTAGGAATTGTTCCGAGGGTTTGCCGGTTTTGAAAATTTAATCATCCCTCCCTATGGGGATGTCAATAACGTTCGGGGACTCACCGAGATCAACCGCCTGGTTCTTCGCAGAATGCGCGAGGTCACGCTGACGAGATCTTCCTCGCAGGACATGCTTCGCGTTTCAAGGAAGTCCATGTAACGTATATTCTTCGCCACACCGCGATTCGTCACTGTTAGTTAGCTCCTCGCTGCCAGAAACATCGCCTCGAGTCAAATCGCAGGCTTCAGGTTTTTCATTTAGAATCTTCAAGCTTTTTAATACTTTCAAGAAGAATATATCGCGAGCGTTCCAAAACAAACCCGATATTGATATTCCGCGAGAATGCCAATTTCCCGTGTCACTTTGCTGTCTTAACGCTCAAAGAGACGATCACGATCACGAGTACAGTATCTAGACCTGTCAGGTGTCCAACGTCTGCAGTACTCAAAATCGCGAAAGTGCTAGAGGTGTGACAAAGTAACAAACAGTGTCGCTGCCAAAAATTCGTTTCCGTGGTCGCCTCACGAACTAATGAGGCTGTTCTATGGACCCCAACGCCTCTCGAATTAAATATATAAGCACCGATCGATAGAACGGAGACGTCATGGTGCGGACGTCATCGTCGGCTGTTCGCGGAAGTCATTCGATCACACCTTTTATCGGGTCGTAACTACGGCGATTCGATGCTCGTAAAGAAACCTATATCCTATGAAATAATCGTTGCTCCGGAGCACCATATGCGCGTCGATCTTCCGGGAACGTGGCGCTCGTTGCTCGAGCATCGATGATCAATGTACATAGTGTTACTTGTACGCGATCCCTATTGTGTTAGACGGTAACAAGATCCACTGAAAAGAATTTACTTTGAAGTTTGCGCTCGTCTCTTGTTGGCACGCTTGTGCTCTATTGATCATCCTAGATCCTCGCTACCGAGTCAAACCTCGCTGAATAATGCGGATCAGAATCGCTGCTCATTCGCGAGGAGGACAATTTTTGACTTGTTTACGAGTACATAGATTTGCGGATGGCAGTGAGCAGCAGTAAAATCTTGGTCGTGTTGTTTTTTATGTTGTCTATTGCTTAATATGCGTAAAGAGCCACAGGCTAATTATATTCGCTTAACGTCACTGCTAAAAACCGTGGACGATCCGAAATGTCGAAATTGAACGGACCACAAAGTGCCGGTAATACAGGCCGATAATAATTTTCACGAGCGGATCTTGATGTTTGGCCAACAGCCGGGCCGAGTTGGGCCGAGCGAACGCGTTGACGTACTCGCGGCCGTCACGGTTTGCTCCGTGACGACCGACGCCGTCACAAATTGCGTCGAATCGACCGTCGCGACGGCACAACCTAACACAATGGACCGAGACGACCAGCCGTCGCACGTAACATACACTAGAACTGCGGTTCGTTCCTCTACCACCTATCGATCGATCGTAAACATTTATAGAGTTGGTCCCCTTATTCCCTTGTCTCTTGTTCTTTTTATAGTTGATTGTCGCATTGTTACCAGAAGCGACTATTAACCGGCGGACCTGCTCCGTTCTTCTGGAATGGATCCTTTCGTCCTACGCAGACACTCTGCTTCGTGACGCGCAACTTGCCCTTTTCTTCTCGTTTTGCTATCCAGCGATTCTTTAATTACTTGAATTAGGTGTCTCTATTAGAGGGACACTTGAGCTGAGTCAACGTTCGAAATGAAAGAAACCCTCGAAGTTGAAACATCTTCATTTATATCGATATAATTGATAATTTCGTTGATAATTGGCCTAAGCGAATGGTTAAAAAGTTCGAAACGAAAGAGTGTACTCGCGCGCGAATTTGTTAAAGCGCAAATGTTTCATATCGCGCAGCCGGAGGATTGATGCCGTTGATCCGGTTGGTTTATGTAGCGCGTTCGTTTAATATTGGAGCAAATATCGAAAATTTCTCGGGGCTAGGCGGAAGCATGGAACAGCGCCGAATGTTCCGCAAGCTGTTAATGGACGCCGGATTTTCCGTGGGCGGACGCGACCGATTGCGAACGGTGCCAGGCGTCGATACGACGTATCATTCCACGAATTACGTCGCTCTGCTTCGTAATGGATACAGAAGGTCCGCGTGACTGGCGACGTAGTGCCAGCCGATTGATCGCCGGGATCGCGCCAATTTTGGAATTGATTCGGCTTTTGTAGGACAGAACCGTCCACGGCAGACGAATCGACGCTCTTCCGAAAGTGTACATCGAAAATTCCCTCGAGAATGATTAGGGTCGGACAATTTACGAGGACAGAGGCGCGAACGTTTCAATTTTATTTCAGCTTGGTGAAACAAATTCTGCATCTCCCGGTATGAGCACGGAGACGTCTGCTTACTGCTTGTTTAAATTCCGTGACGAAACCAGCGAATTCGACACAGCGCATTAATACATTCCTGTCTGTTGATTCATTTGGGGGTTAATTCGTAGGCTAGGTTAATCGCCCACGCGATTAATCATGCTTTTAGGAGCGAAGAAGCCTGCTATCTTGAGGGAACAGCCTAAGGAATGACGGGCAAATTCTATGGTGGTATAAATGTTGCTTAATCCAGTGTTTCCTCTTTCTAGAAGTGAGATTGCACGTTTACAGTAGCTGTATTTCATTGTACTGCGGATTTCAAAATGAACGCTTGCATCTATTTTCAGGAACAGAGAATAAATGGTCTTTCATGATCGGTCAGGTTCTATGAAATTACAATGAGTTCTCAGTCCGTTGTCGGTGTCCGGGGCGTGAATAAGTGAAATCGTTGAGTTAGCTTCGAACCAGTGCTAACTACGTCTCGCGCGTTTCTCGACAGCGACGAACCGAGGAGAACGCGGAAACCGTGCGCAGGAAAGAACGTCTCGCTATCTAGGCGGTTCATAGAGCCGTCGCGACGGACGAATGCGTCGGGCAACGGGGCAACTAACGGTGCGTAACGGGCTGCCGGTGAAAATTCTTATCTGGCCCCCCTCCTTGATACGATTTTCGTGATAATGAACCGAGCCGAGCTAAGCCTTACAATAAATATTGACGGTCCGACGCATCGATCTGGCTTTCGCTATCTGATTCCGGTGCGGTGGTGACACTGTATTGACAAAAACTGGACGTTTTCATTGTCAAAACACTCTTTTGCATTCTCATGTCTTCCCACACAAGCTTCTTCGCGATTCAAATGATTTAGACTCGCTTTTCGTCAATGGGTTCTCTTAAATAAACTGGAAATTTTGGTTTCTTTAAAATGACGCTCAACGTGACCATAACACCGCATACCTGCGGAGTCCAGTCGCGCTTATCGCATCAAGGTTTGTCAACACCGTTATCATAGATATCTGAAATTCTCCAAACCATCGGTTCCAGAGAATCGGAAATTCCACGGAAGTGTATTTCATCGAACTTCGGGTTTAAAATATTGAGTACACAGCGTGCGATAATTCGCAGTTTGTTAGTAAATATAAAGCAAAGGGAATCGTTTAAATCCAGCCGATGAGCAGAATCATCCAGTGTAACGTTTAATTGCGATACGCGTTACGGACAACACATTAACTTCATTTAGTTATCGGCGCGACCGTTCCGTTTCGCTCGCTACTCGTTTATATTCGAACTGGAGTGTCCGTTGGCAGAAAATTTCTCCCGTAAAATGGCGGCGTTGTCTCGGCACCAGCGGTGTTATTTTTCACGGCCGAATATTTTCACCCCCGATCGGATTTAAGCTCGATCGAGTAACGCGAAATGAAATTGCGCGCCGCTCCGCCACAAAGAGCAGCACGGTGAAAAGATGATGCCCCCGGGCCAATCGGTCGACGCAGCAAAGTTGCGAGAGCCCGTAACAAGCGCCATTTTTTTTGTCCCCAAAAGCGTACGGATTCTTTGACCCGCGGGGGCATCGTTGCGAAATTGTTAATTAATTCCGAACTTTTTCCCTACCTTTCAACTTTACTACGCGCCACCGGGAAATCGATTTTGTATCAAAAACGCTGCCGTGGATAACGTAAAGTGATTACAGTACGAATTGATACCTTATTGCTGCTGCTCGTCGAATAGCAGTTGCGTGAACCACGGAATACCGGGCTCTAATTATGTAAGCAGTATCATTTTCATTGAATGGAAAATCAATTTCGTAGAATTTTGTCTAAATATGGCACAACGTGTTCCAAGAAGAGATCGACAAAAGAGTTATTCGTCTGAAGCATAATGATTAGACTGCGGATCTTTATGCAAAATAAAGATTGTCCGCCTTTATTGCAAAAAAAAGAAATTAAATCGAATGTTGTTTCTTCTTGAATGACATCTTCGGTTTTGAAAATGTCTCAACAATTCTTAATTTAGTCTACTCATTTTTCCGGTAAATGCATAAAGATCTGCAGCCTACTAATGATTGTTCCCGAAGCGGTCAGCGTCGCGTCGCGTCGCTCGAACTTCGCCGAAGCGGATGGCATAGTTGGATTAGAACGTCAGCCCCGGTAACTGGGTGACGTACCCAGAATGCATAGAGTTAGAGTGTCGCGTATTACACTGCATTGGACGCGTTTGCCCGGTGTTCGCCAAAGATCCCCACCAGCAGCCAGGTGAACACCGACTTGTCGGTCCTTGTATCTGGCATCGGCTGCCGAACGGCGTGAGTGTACCACGAGCGGGTCGCTATATTTACCTTCGGAAAAGTCGCTTTGCCAAGTCGAGTAAGGTGTCGCGAGTACAGTAGCCGGTGCACCGGGAGCGCCGGATAAATCCGGTTCGACGCCAGAAGACGACACGGCATAAACATAGACGAGACAAACGTCGAAAAGCGTTCCCCACACCGGCCGAATGACCGAGATCGCGGCTAGTGGCGTCTACCAGCTATCATCTTCCCATTTCACCTCCTATTCAAACGATTTTCTCCTCGTCTCTGTATGGTTCTATTCTAGACCCTATCGCGGCGAAGACACTTGTTTGTATTGTGGACGCTTGGAGCGTCTTTATAATTTCAATAATCGTAAAACCGATAATACGAACCTAAGTGGTAGTTTTAGTATTAAACTTCCCGGTGAAACCTTCGTCGTGAGAAAGAGAAACCGCGCGCACGCTGTGGAAAAGCGAACGTCTGGTGTCTTCGCGCTCTGTCACCCTAACTTCGTGACAGTTGGGTCTGAACTATGCTGCTCTTCATTTTAATCTTAGATCGCCTGTGAAGAAGACAGAAGGCACCTTTCTATCGACTGTCAGTGTTCGATCAACTTGGTTAAGTGGTACTTCCGCGAAGATCGAGAGAGGATGAAATGATTAATTGGTGCTAACCAATTGGGAAGAGGTTGAGGATTCTATGTAGAGTTTTTTCTGTTTTCTCTGTTCGTGTGAATGGGACTTAACGCATTCGTCAGCCCGTCAACCAGTGGGGGGAAAAAGAGTAAAGATAGTATCACGGGTACATCTCTCGTGTTAGTCTCGCGGTGCTAAGAGAGTTAGGTCGGTTATTTCCGTCATCTGTCGCGGGGTTCACGACCTGCGGCCTGAACGACGCGTCCTGATGTAATACGCCAGGTGAACAAGCGGTCTGGAAAAACGGATGCGGACCAAAGGTATCCAATCTTTCCGGAAACATCTCGCTGGTCCTGGGTAAAGGTCGACCGATCGAACTCGAGGATTACCGTACCTCGATTCTCGCTAGCGTCGCTTCGGGTAACTTATTATATTGATTTGTTTTTGGCTTTTGCGAGCAACAGTGTTTATACAAACGTTGAGTGAACGAGTGTCACGCGCTAGCGAAGAAGGCGATCTTCAAGTACCACTGATTATTACATTATTTGTTACGCGTTCGCTTATTATCAAATATAATATTCGACATGTCACACGCAATCTCGATTAATTAGAATATTGAAACTGATCGACGACACGATGTCTACAGTTAAGACGTCTAGATCGCCAGATTTTGGCAAAGAATTTCGAGTGGTTCTTGTGACGACAATCTCACCATACAAACTCACTTCTTCTGGTGAGGGAATGTCGAAATCGCGTTAATCGCGGATAGTATTCTGAATTTCGCGAGCGACGAAATGCGCCCGTCGAGATCGGTTAACAATGAGGACGCGAGCCGCCGTCACCGCCCCCGCCGCTTCTTGATAATTAACTGAGAAACCGGGCGAAAGTCGGGAAAGCGCGTAGAGCGATCCATCTTGCATGTTCAACAGGTATCCAGATAAATTCCACAGTCGGAGAATCGAGAACCCTCGAGGTATGTTCGCTCGGCTCGCCGCGCGCACCCGGCCACCGGCAACAGCACCAGCAACACCAACAACAGACCAGGAAACGTTCGGATGCCTGATGTGTCGTTACGTTCGCCGGCCCTTTGTAACAGCCCGTGTACAAGCGTTACGTATCGCGATTGTTATGCTACTTACATCGGGACCTGCATTCCACGATGCGTCGTCTCTCTCACCGAATCTCTATCCCTCGCATCGGTAAAAGAAATTCCGCGGTAATAAGGATTATCTTCGAGGACCGTAAATTACTGGTTACGTCGGATGTATTAATTACCCGCAGACTTTCGCGACTGCTGCAGGCACTCGGATTCTTCCTCGTGGCGCTCCTTGAATCTTCCGACCGGGGATGACGAGTTAACTCCGCGTTTGCGAACGCTGCCACATAGTTCGTTTGTTCGTTTGTTCGTCTGTTCATCTGTTCGAGCATATTTCTTGATCGGAAACTAAGATTGGTCGCTTTACTGTACAACGATCTTTTGGGTCAATAAGGGCTTAGTTTGGAGAATACCTCGTAATTTGTTATGTTCGAACATTTTTGTTAGTTATAAAGTTGTGGTTGGTCTTCTGGAGATCGTAATGTTCCTCCACGAAAGTAACAAACGCGCGAAGGGAACCATGCAACGAAACAGAAATTTCTCCTGTGATTTCAGCTCGCAATGCAATTAATCGCGAACGAGATTCGAACGAGATTTCGCGAGCGGTCGAGGCAGTGCAGCGGTGACCAACAACAGTTCCAGATTCTGCGCGAGCAATAATGGACCAATTACATTGGAAAGCACGAGGGGCGTGTTTCTCTTTGATGTCACCATCCCCCTCGTTACTTTGAGAAATTTTCTTGGCAATTCGCAGGGAAGATTAATTCAGGCAGGAAAGAAGCAGAGCGCGCGGATGAGTTGCGCTTACGCGGCCCATTACTGGACTCCATTTCCCCAGCGAGGTATTATAACAAAACCGTAGAGCGTCTTAATAATTACCTCTCTTTTATTATGCGCAAGAAATATGTCTTCAGTAATATCTTTGAATTATTACGCGAACCGTAGAAAGAAAACATCTGCATTGCGTCTCGAAATTAAGGGCTGTCCTGCAGAAAATTTATCGCGCGGAACGCTTTCCTCTCATTTTGAAAATTTCCCGTGCGCATCCGGGTTAATGTTGAAAAATAGCACCGACGATCTGTTTTATTTTTTGTAACCGTCGAAACTTCGAGTAAACGACTGGAAACGTGGAATGGTGAAACGAATCCGCCACAGTTGTAAAATGGTGCGGGAGTTGGGTCCGCGTCCGTTCCGTCGAAGGTTTTCCTTGAAATCCTGGTGTTCCACGGTGGAACGGTATTCCTAAAGACGTACGTTCCCAATTTCTCGTGGATCTACGCCGGTGGCCAGCCTCGGTATCGATGAAACGCCACACCAAGCTAACACCTCCGACGTCGCGTTCCCGTAAGCACGTATGATATTACTTCTGCCAGCGTCGTGAGAGATAACAACGAACAAGGTGACGTTTCTTCCCTCGTTTCTATGCATCGGCGAATGGAGGGAAGACCACGGCGCGACGGTCGTCGTCGTGATCCTCGTGAAGCGAATTTCCCGCATTCCGCAGGAAGTGCGCCTTCGACAGGAATTCTGTTAAAGGTCCGCCGATACTTGAGCCGCAGGTGGCAGCCGGGTGGTTAAATGAAATCCAGCGACTTGTCTCTCTCGGAACGAGACAGCGAAAATCTTGAAAGAACCGTGGCCTAAAGATCTCTATGATCCTACAGTCGTAACAGCTACGAAACCACCTAAACCACCTGGACGCTAATTGGCGCATCGGTTAACGTTTCAAGCGGTTTTGCAGTAAAGCGTCAGATGTATAGCAGCTAAGGCAATTCGTACCTGTAGAGACAAATCTAATTCCATCCTCGGCGATCGGCGTGCCATTTGCTCTTACCGTGCGGATCGATTTGAATCGGAAAAGCCGGACAGTCTACAACGCGGCCGTTCATGACGGTATCGCTCTTCTCCGAAAACCAATAACTCTTACCCGGCCGCGACTCGTATGCTCGTTGTTCTCCGTTATTGCGTTGAAATATTTTCCCATTTGTTCCGCTCTACCGCACCGACACATTTATGGGATCTTTTACTCACCGTACCGCGAATCGTAACGACCGTTTGATATAGACTTTCAGTTATTGACCGTGTCAGTTTATGGCATTCCAGTGTCGCGCAATTACCCGGATAGAGAGTTAATTAGCGGTAACCGCGGCTGACCTCCGCTCTCGCCACCCTTGGACTATTGTCGTTTCGGAAAAGTCGTCGTCGGCGCAATTATCTCGCTTTGTCCGAGACGACGTTGCCGATACTGGTCCCGACGATTGTTCTCGAACAGCGTCCCGATCTTTTCTCCCCCTTCCTCTTTCCTTCCTCCTCTCGTTATTATTGTTGTTTTAGTAGAACCGGGGTGATTCGTTCGGGACAGTAGAATCGCGGAACGAGAGTGTTCCGCAGATGATTAAGCGCTCTCCGGACCCTCTCTATCTTGATAAATGTTACCAAGCACTTAGCGTGATCGCCTTTAATGCCAGGTCCCTCTCTTATCTTTCGTATTTCATAAAAGCAGACGCCCCGTTTGAAGAGCCGCGGACAAGCGCGAAGAGGAGCGCTAGCAAGAAAACTTAAAACGTCTAGGAAATGCCTGCTTCTTCCTCGCAAGATCCTAGCGAGATCCGCGCGCGCACACTGCGCGGCGTCGTCCATTATGCCTAATTGCGCTTCGATTTTGCGACTCTCCGGGCTCGCTGATGTAACCTTTAAAACGCAAAGTGCACGTGCGCCCGCGTGTAATTAGTGACGTAAATGTAGCCAGATAGCGGTGCATACATCTCAGCCAGATAAGACAAGGTGTACAACGTACAATCTAGCGTCGTATAAATCAGTTCGCCAGATAGCATTCGCTTCTCTTTCTCCTTTCTCCTCCTCTCTGCTCTCTTCCTCCTATCTTTGCTATCTTTCTCTTTCTCTTCTCCCTCTCTCTTGTGCCGGTGACCTGGAACCGTGGTTTTTCTGGGATTCCGGGACTCCGCGTCGTCCGAACGCACTTAGACATCTCCGGCTCTCAACGTTACACCATCAGGATGATCTTACCGCTCTATATTAACATCTCCATAGACAGATCCCCATCAACGGACTCTCATTGACCGAAGATCGTCAGAGTTGTAGCAGAATTTCCGGAAGCCCAATCGAATCGGGCATCTCCGGCAAAGAACTCCCGTAATAGAACATTTGTCGGTGCACAGGTGCGACAGATGTCCGCGTCACGCTCATTTACGATAATTTATCGGGCGTGCAAGAAAATCACCGCTCCATAACGCGGCAAAACCCATGGCACTCATGGTACATAGCTCGCGATACGAAACCGCGCGCACGCGCTGCAAACGGCGTTATAAACACATCTGCCTGTTTTTCTGCGGAATCCGAGATGGTCTTTCGCGACGTTCGTCAACCTCGTAGCGATCCTCCGTGTCACTCTACGCTTTCACGCTGGAATAACTGTTCGAGGATCAAAGTACTCGAGTCCTTACCGGACATTCTATCTATTTAGTATCCATTTTCTCCATTTCATACAGAAATGTGCAACGCTCTTCGAGACAAATACCTTTTCTCGGAATAACGAACGCTAAAAGCTGGAATTTATGGTTATGCCTCGACAACTTGCCAAGAACATTTTCATTGTGCGGAGAGATCTGCAGTCTAGTGTGTCTGCGATATCTTTCGCAGGTATCTTCGAATCCTGGAGAGCATACAACGATGCACGAAGGTGCATCGCACTGAATGGTTATTAAAATACGAATTTCACCGTTCGGAATTCGTTTTTCTGTTTCGCTTCTAAGAATCTGCGTATCTATGACTTACTGTACCGCATCGTTCGAGCGAATAATAAGCTGCACGATGGTCATGGAGATCGGGTACAAGTTGCCGGCGCGGCTACCCTTGGATTCCTTGACGCCGCACGTCCAAAGACCTTCAGCCCACATAGGGTGCAGAGTACCCGCGGAAAAAGGAAGATTTCCACGTCGCGTCTCCTGGAAACGTGTATGTACGTGGCAAAGGTGTCCGGGAAACCGGTATACGGCGACAGTCGGATGGATCGCGATCTGCGTCTGGTCGCGATCGAGTCTGCAAGCCACATCCGGCACGCGGGGAGTGCGTTTTCTGTCGCCTGGCTAGATCCAGATAAGCAAGAAGACCGTCGGCGTCGTCGTGCATGCGGCCGCGAACAGCGGTTTCTCATACTTAGACAAATCAGCCTGCCATTGAAACCGAACACGCCGGGGACGTACGACTGTCTCCTCTCTGGTCTCTACCACGATCCTGTCAACTCCTCTCCTGGTTTATTCCTATCCCACGGATTGGACCCGGACAGAGTGCGTTAAACCCGCTATGGAGTGGATAGGCGAGGGGGATATATCGCCAGTCTAATGGTCAGGTCGACATTAAACGCGGCAGAATGAAATGTTGCCATTTGACGAAGCCGTTCTCTCGCTGGTTACTACTTTTTACCCTGATATTTCCTTCCTCGCGCGACCGACGACGCGACGACTGATCCCTACTCTCTTTCAGCTTCTACGATCCTGCCTAGCCACGGACTATGCTATGGTACAGTTAGGACAAGCGTGCACGCGTGCCGTTGCTCTTTTTGCAAGATTCTTTACAGCCGCTGAGCTGATTTCGTAATCATTCTGCCTCATCAACCGATCGCCAGCTGATGCCGAGATACCTCCGCACGGGAAAGGGCTAACGAGCCTTCTACGGGTCTGTCAGGGATTCATCAGGGTCCTGATGATCTACTTAAGGCTACAGGCTCGTGGAAACTGGCTTTCTCAATCATCTTGAAAATCATCTTGCTAATCCTAAGGTGATGAAGCACGATTTTCCTTGCCTGTACAGGTCATCGATGCTGAAGACACAGGTCGTGAAAACGGAGCCTTTTTACGGGTCGTCTGCGTGGGAACGTGGCTTGATCGCGGATCGGACGTGGTCTGATTCGAGGATTCGCGGCCGCGGGACGATCGCGAATCGGGAACGTCACGGAATTCGCCAGCGAAGCCTTTAAGTCGCCTCTTTTCTTTTATTGAAACCTTACCTGCCGTATCGCGCGCGGCAAATATCTTGCCGCGAAAGAGATTCCGCTGGCTTCCTCTGGATTTGTCCCGTTCGATGATACGGCCGGGGTATATTACACGCGGCACAGTCGATACATATAGCCTGCACTCCCGACCCGTTTCCATTTACCGGCGAGTTTTGCTCTCCACGGTTTTTTCATCGACACTCGCTTGTTCATGCTTCGTTAAAAAGGGTGCCTATCGTCTTCTCCTCGTGTATTGGGAAGCGCGAACACCCGACCGCTCCAGTAGTTAAATAAATTTTAAATAGGAGAGAGAGGCTGCTTTTCTTTTTATGTATCTACTGTTCGAGTATACACTAGTTAAATATACACAAGTATTTCACTAGGTTTACGAAGAGAAACTTCTATTCATCGCGAACTTAAAAGTCCAAACAGTGGTGCGAAGCATTAACTCCTAACATTTCATCTGCCATACATCGTTCGTTCAACGAACGGTACGTCGTATCGAAAATAAAACGGTTTTCTAGTTTTTTAAATGGATAGTAAAATTCTGACGATTGTTACTTTCCAATCGGCTGGTGAAAGGTAATGCGGTACTTATAAAACTATGACATTTAATTTTTTCTTTCTTTCCCCTCCGGAGATTCAACGTCGGAAAAAGATTATATACGGAATAACCTGATACGTCGCTGAATGGATAAGTCAGTTTACTACCATTAGAAATCGTAATTGCGACTAGCAGAGCTTCTCCCCGATACCATTAACCTATGGTCTTCTAACGTCAAACTATTCAAACGGAGTCCGAGTAAACGAGAATATCAATGACTGACTCGGAGTCGTAAAAGAACTACGGTTTCTGTACCGGTATTAAACTCACGGATTGAATCGTAAACTCTAACGAATACAGAATTCCGTTTCTCCCGGAGACTGATCAGTCGTCGAGTTGCTGGATGGTTTACGATGCACTGCAATTTCTTGTACGAGGTTACACGTGTCCGCAATAGTTGTCCTATTATTATAATAATATTTATTTATAACGCTACCAACAGGATGCTTTAAAATTAGTGGATTCATCGGTATTGAAATTTGATGTGCTAGCTCCGCGGTATTTTCGGACCGTGCACTCATTAAAATCCGTGAAAGGGCAAGGAAGATGACCATTTCAAGGATTTCGAGTCAGGTTGAACGCTGACTCGGGCATCACGGGTTGAGAATCGTGAAAATCGTCTTCCAACTCTGCCCATTGGAATCTTTTGGTCGGATCCGAGATCCGTTCGAGTAATATCTATCCGTCCCGATTTCTTTCGGTTGCCGCCATTGCGCGCCGCGCTTTATAGAACCAGCTCCTGATACGCCGTGCATTATAACGATATATAGGTCTCTTATCGACTATTATCGATGCTGGTAGCAGAAATACGCGACGGTTCCGCGCTTTAATATGCCAGCATATTTCCAGCGACACGACACGACGAATCCCGCGGAAACTGGTTTCCCCGATGAATCGCTTCTGGAACGATCCTGCAGGCTTGACGAATTCGCTGCTACGATAATGTTCGTCTGCGCGAAATCTTAACGTTTAGACTCGACCGATAACAACCCATACAAAACTCTTCCATTTGTTAGAATTGTCTAGCAAGAACAAAATCCGTCAAACGGTCCAGGTTTGTCGGTTACGCTTTACAACTTCTCGCTAGCTGGAACCGCTGTTTAGGCGATTACTTAGCACGTAGCGTCGAAGTTCGCAGGTCTACTCGACCTCGAGGTAAAAATGCCACGGTTCCTTTCTCCTTACGTAAACCGGCCGTTCTTTGCGGACATATTAAAAAAGAAGCCGTGCAAGCGTGTCGCCTCGATTCGCTGACAGCTCTCGCGTGTCAGCGTCCTTGTCTATGATAACCGGGTCTGCGGTTTCGCGGTCGAAAATTCACCACGGAGAGCACCGACCGAAAAATATCGGCGTTGAGACCGCAACACGTCGGAAAGGGCATTTACCTCGGCCGTCAAATATCGTTTCAAAAAGAAAGCGAGAGAGAGAGACACGTGGCTGTTCCGCGAGAAATCGCGAGGAAAATCCGAACACAAGAGGACAAGCGGACGCGATCCTCACCGGTGGAAACGCGACGTTCAGGGACCCGCTTCGTGACTGCTCGATCGTTGGCCTCGAATAACTGTCCGGGAATGCCGCAAAAGGCCCGCGAGGCATTCCGTAAGAGCACCGCGGTAGAACGGACGCGGGCCCCTGGCCGACGATAATTATTTCGATTCAAAATCGACGCCGAAAATCGATATCACACCCCTCTCCTTTCATGCCGAAGCTCCCGACTGGGTTTGCTGTGAATCTTGTTCTTCGACCGAGTTGGAATCCTAGACGCTGCTTTTGATAAATCATTTTGCAAGAAGTTCTGCAGAAGAAGAGAGAAAACACGTTGGCCAGCAAAGAATTAAATTTATCTCTGCATTATTGTAGAGTAGAGAATCGGTAGTTAAGCGATGTTTACAAGGAGACGATCGGCAGCGATCGGCTCTCGCGGAACGTCGTCCTCGAGTAACAATCCACGCTATTCGTGTCAATTAGCAGTGTTCGGGCAGGTGCAAGCGTGCTTACGTGCTCGCAGCGAGGACCGGGAGCGTGAAAAAGCGCAGGCCGCACTAATTGTACGGTGCAAACGACGGCTAGGTTCTCGCGTTGCCTGTTGACGTAATCGTCGGTCAACGTTTTCGAGGAATCGAGGTCGAAGCAGAAGAGTGAAGAGGAGAGAGAGAGAAAGAGAGGAACCGCGAACAAGAAGACGACGCGTGGCAGAAAACGCAAAAGCGTTTGGCGAACGCGGGCGTGAGACTTCTCGGGCCCCCGCCCGCGTGGACTCGAGCCGAGAGCCAATGCAGGCGTCGCGTCGCCACGCGTAACAAGATACAACTCGGTTTCTGCTTTTTCGCTGATCCCGGGGACCGTGCCCGTGCAATGCTATATTATAATTGCTGGAACGCGGAAGCGATACGCTTCTTGCGTGATCCGCTGCCTCACCGGTTTTCTTATCGGGTCCTAATCGGGTTTCAAATTCATCGGCGCCCCACGCGTCGGTCCCAAACGACTGCCGACAGAATCCAACTTTATGTTCGAGTCGTTGCAACGCTACTTAGAAATTGCCGTCCAAAAAAGATTTCATTCGACACAAAAATCTTATACAATACTTTTCCAAGATCTGCCTCCCGCAATTACCAACATCCATTAGAATTTGAACAACGCTTCAAGGAAATAACACAGACCATCATCCTCCCGAAAGGACCACCAGCAGCACAGAAGTAGAATTTGCGGTGCAAACCTCGCAGGTCCATTCTCCCAATTCTACCTATTGCCGGGCTCTATTGCGCCGCTTCCTTGATTACAGTATGTACCCGTTTGAAAATTAATAGAGTCGTTGCATGAAATTTCTCGGCCAGCTATGAGCATTCGCGGACGATCGAGCTAATTGAATTCGCGAAAAAGACTATTTTCCTCCGGGCAAAGATTGCGATACAACAACATAACGCGCGGGTGGTAGAATCGTTGTAGATAAAGTAACCTGGTGGGGTCTTAGGTCGGCAATAGTAGATATTTCGCGGAACGGAGGCCGAGGAGAGGAAGGGAAGGGAAGTGAATGCAGTTCGATGCGACCATTTTGAAAGATCGTATTTGTGATCTCTGTACTGTAAAGGGGTCGTTACGGGGGCCGTTCGGATGCTGCACGCGCAGCAATACTCTGCTGAAACAGCGATGTCTCGTCCCGGCGGAGTCCCATACCTCGTTACACCGGCGATATTATTTTTCTGGTTCGCTTACACGCTCCTTTTCTTCTCACGTCCCGGAACGCGCGCCGTCATGGGGTCGAATATACCTTTGCATTTTGATAGTTCCTTCTTCCGGGCGGCGGCAGTGGCAGTGTGGCAGTGTCGGCAAGCGGCGACGGCGGCGGTCCTGATCTACACGAGGATTTCATTTTATCCTGAACGCGTCTACCTTGAATAAAAGAAACCCGTACACCACCGCGAAAGAGAAACGATCCAGGAACTCTGCTCGCCTGAACCACCGCTTAACCCGATAACACTTTCAAATACCAATTTCGTTAAAACACTCCGGCGCTTTTCCAATTTAATTTCATCTCGTTCGGAGAACCCCATAGTTGCACGCGGTTGGCACATGCGTTATTTAAACGGCAAACGCCTCGACCAAAAATCACATTAACGCGATCAATTTTGATACAATAATTCAACATTGTAATACTAAATTGTAAAGCAAAATGGACCCATCTAAGGGCCTAAAGAGCTTCGATAAAAATTAAAAAAAAAAAATTCACGGTCTAACGACGACGTTCAGGCCTTCAAAAATGGCGTGAGCATACAGAGTACCAGACAAGTAGCATCCAGCGTTTGGCAGAACGAGATTTTGAATCGTCCACGCGAATAAAAAGCTCGAGGGTTGAGCGATTGAAAATTTGGTCACGGATCGGGCAAAGAAGCGGAAAGTAGATTTTAATGTCCCGGGAACGCGACGGCATCGCGTCGCGTTGTTTGCGTAATTGCCCGATAATGTACGCAACGATAATTACAAATTTACTTGGAACCGACGATAATGCAGTGTGGCTGTGGGAACGGGGCCCAATAACGCACAGATGTCTCTTCTCGAAACGCGATTTAGCGCTGAGTTGGCCTGGTAGCTTTTCGACGCGATTAACGGGGCCGAAGCTCCCGGCTATTTCATTCCGTATTGTGCTCTCTCGTCTGTGCGACTCGGAAAATACGGGTTGCATCGATTCCCTCGCACACAATAATGTATGTAACTTAGCCGTCCGCGCATCCGCGCGCGCGATCAAGTGTTTCGATTTAGAAGAGCTGACGAACAGTTAAACGAGCGGTGTGCGTTTCTAGGCTAACGTCATCGTTCGTCGCTATCGTCCATCGTTCACGTAAAAATGTGGAAGGCAGGACGAAATGCGTTCTATGTATACATCTGTCTCTACTAATCAACATGTGTCATTGATTTTTGCTGCTGAGAGACACATTCTTACGTAACCGGACCACCGTCTTATCGTACCAGAGGTGTTTCTGCTTCTGTGCCGTTTTCTGACCACGTGTGCCCTCGTGCGGAGTCCGGTTTATGGGATCCCCTGGGCTGAAAGAGTTGGTGAAATGGTGCAATCGTTACAGAGAATGAGAATTTAGTTGTAGAATTTTTTACTCATTCGTTCGACCGTGAAATTATTGACGATGAAATTCTGACATGAAATTGATTGCACATTAAGCTTGTACAGAAACATCCAGCTTAATGGAACTAAATCGCCATAGCCATTCGGCGCATTTCTCGCATCAGAAGCATAGCATCGTTCTCAACGTACCGCATCACCATTCTGCCAACAATCTGTTACTGTACAGAGGCTCGGCATCAGCAGCAGCGTCCGCGATTCCAGATTCCTCGGGTTTCTCGATCACCGTGGCGACTGGACTGCGATCATTCCGCGCAGAAATCTCAAGGCCAAGCTGCGGATGACGTTACACATCGCCGGGCCATTTAAACCCGGTCACGGCGTTTCGTCTTCTCTCTCGCGCGTCCGATTGCATTGGTATTTTCTTGGCAGGCGTATCCTCTCCGGACGATCCTCGCTACTGTTCGCGATCCTGTCTAAATCTCAGCTGAATACAGTGGGTCAAGAAAGTATTGGCACACTCTTAAAAAGACGATAACTTTTTAAATATCGTACTATTTATTTTTTCTACAGTTCCGATCAATTGCAATTTTTGACAAAATTTTTTTTCACATTCTGCAGCAAACTAATTGCTCTAGCTTCTAAAAAAAGTTCAAATCTTACAGTACGATATTTAAACAGTTATCGCCTTTTTAAGAGTGTGCCAATACTTTTTTGACCCACTGTACGTTTATCGAATCGTCTATTGTTTGAAACAACGATCACGCGAAAAGATGGAACACCCTGCATGGTACGATGAAAAATATTGGAGCAAGGTTCCTCCAACCAGCATGGGTGCCCAATCAGAGTTTCCAGAAATTCGAAGTGAACCGCCGCGATCCTCATCGTATTCCCCAGTGGTTTCGAACAAATTCAAAGGTAGGGTCACTCGACACCGTGCGCGTGTAGCGTGGTCATTTGATCGGCCATATTGGATTCGCGCGATGCGATTTGCCGGCGTCGAAAACGCGTCCCTTTCCGCCTGGTTCTCGCGCTATTACGCAGATAGAACACGTTCCACTGAGAAAGGGAGAATTCGAATATCCTGAGCTCGCGCCAGGTTTCCGAGGCCGGGTCTAATTGGAAGCATCCGACGTCGATAGCCGATCCCTGGGCTCGGCGAGATGGCTCCTCGCGTCTTCACCTCCGCGGGATCGGAATTAGAGCTCGGGCTCCTACCAAGGAGATCCCCGGTATTGTCCAATTAAGTGCAGCTTACCGTAGCTTTGCTACTCCGCTGCTAATGTCCTCGCCACCCACACCAGCGTCTTCGGAAATATTTGATCGGCTCCGAGGATCCGCTACGCCACCGAACCAACGACCTCTATTGTCTGCTCGAGACGAAAGAGCTGTGCGCGCACATTTGCTCACACTTTTAGTGTTCGCGTAAAAAAATGATCAGGTCCTTTCGTAACATTTGAAACATTTTTATACGCGCTTCAGAAATCAAGATTCGCGAATCGTTTCTAAAAAATGTTCAGATCCTCTCTCATCATCTAAAACAATTTCATACACACTTTAGCAACGAAGTGCCGTTAAATATTTCCGAGATTCTTCTGAGAAACCGGGAGGCTCGGAGATGCATCGGCAACCTCTGCGAATAAATATGATAACCGCGCGAATTTTTACCGAATCGATTAAGTGGTCAGTCGATAGCGGTGCATAGAGCTGAAGGGTTGAAGGATCGTAGTAGTTCGAATAGATCGGCGCGATTGTACGTGGTTGCATATCTCGCGTGCACTTTCGTCATCGACGTGCCCCCACACGGGCGAGCCGAGCCGCACGGTTTCGCTCGGAGCAAAAGCGAAGAAAACGCTTGGTATCCGGGGAATGCCGGCTATGTAGGAGCGGCCGTTGCCTGGCAGGACACGCGAGGATCCTCTTAACCGAGGAGCCATTCCTTCGGTAACCGAACAAGGACGCAGCTCCGCTCCGCACCGCTCCGCACCGCTCCGCACCGCTCCGCACCGCTTCGCTCTGCTCAGCAGAAATGAATTCGACGATGCTCTCGGTTCGAGTAGCTGCGCCCCGAAGATCAACAATCTTCTGAAGATCGCGGCCGATGATCTTCAGGCTAAAGAACGCGAAGAAGCGCAAGAAGATGCGCGACTAAGACTGCATTCTTCGGGGCCTAGAGAAAATCCCGCGTTATCTGCCTCCGATGGAACGAAGTTCACCGACAGCGGTCATCATTCTTCCCAGTCCCCGTTCTCCAAAGGATCCCGGCTTTTTCGGGCCCAACAGGCCCCGATTCGTCTGCGTGTCTCTCTCTTTTTCTCTTCTTCCCCGATTGCGATTCTTCCGAGTCGAGATCCCCGCAGATACGCACCGGAACGTTTTACTCTTTTCATCGATTCCACCGATACATATCTCCGTGATAAATGAACCGCCGCTATCGCATTTACTTCTTCATCGACAGACCGTAATTGCTCGAACGCCTACCACGCTAACCGGCGATTATGTAACCTCGTGTTTTCCAGCGAATCACGACCGTACGCGATTCCTGATGATCGTCGAGAAGATGCCTCCGCGGCTGCTTCGCTTTTCGTTTCACTTCCTTGTCGATCCTCTAAGATGTATCTCCGAGGACACTGTCGATCGAAGAAGTTGAAGCTGTCGTTTGATTATATTCGTTCTTCCTGCGATTACTTTCTACAAAGCCGAGTGTGAAGGTTCATTAGCGTTCTTGTAATAAGACGATTATCGAATCAAGTACTTCGCTTGATTATATTAATCTTTTCAGGGCTTCTTCTTGGGAGCGAGGATTTGGAGACTCGTTAGCGCCGGGGTGGGAAAATTGTATGGCTGGAGACAATTTTTTGCTTGTCGGAAAATACATGTCTCCCGTGGCGGGAAAGATCATGGCAAACATTTAATACCACTGTTAAATCGGGCCCATCTGGCAGCGGTTAGGCCCGCGCTGATCGCGAACACGGCGCGGCGCGTTTCGCTTCACGCGAGTTAGGCGCAACGGTAAGGCCGACTCTATTCAATAACCATCAAAGCCGGCGAGCAACGTTTCAGTAATGTTATTACCATCATTACCGATTAATGACTCAATTGCCGGAAACTATGTGTTTACTATGTTTCCATGACCAGGAGAGCCGCCGCGTCGCATTCCGACTTTTGTCCGGTGAATTTCGTACTCCCTCACGACCATCATTACAGGATTAATCATTGAAATCTCCAGGTAGAACGCTTCGAACGATTTGCTCCCCGCGGCCATTCTAACGGGAGGTCTTTCTCTCGCGGCAGACATTTCGATTTTCACGGGAAGATCTCAATCTGCCGATCGTCCCAGTCGTAAATCCACGTCCAACGATTTTCCGTACCGCGATATATAGTACCTGCACTGTTGCTAACTCATGCGAGCCTGTCTAATGGGTAAAACTTGTCTTTGAAACCAATCCTGTCGACGGAAATTATAGACAGATAGAACTGTGAATTATAGAGAGATCTTTATGCTAATTCGCATTTTATTGGCGGATCAAGGGGAAACGCAGCCAAGATTTACGTAGTGCAACAACAAGCAACTGTTTCGGTGAATTATATGTAATTTAGTGCTGAAGTAAATTTATTCAATGATCTGCTAGTGTTTCTCGCCAGTTATTCTGGTTATAAACGTATCAACGTGTCCAGTCTACTTGCAAGGTATTCCAATTTTTAATTCTACAAAATAAATATCATTGATTTGCTTCTTTTCCACGTTCCCTGAAGTCAACGTTTAATCGTATCACCGCCTCAGATGCATTTGCAATGCACTGAATCGGCATGAAACCACTGGATCAGATAGCACGCATTAAAACAGCAAATAAATGCAAAAATTACGTAAGATAAGGTACGATCTGGAAAATTACAGGGGAAGGGGAAAACGAAAAAAACTGCAATGGAGTCACTGATTTGTTAGTCAAGGTCTCCACCGACTTTTCAAACCTGGGAAGACAAACAAGAATCGATATAGTCCACTGACGACCCTGGAAAAAACGCTACCAGAATTGATTTTGCTGCTTGCACCACTAGTTTATCTCATGTTCCATATAGCTCACTTGGGTTTACGAGTTGCACTTTTGGGACTAGTATGGTGGTTGGTGAAAATTATATTTGCCACTAGACGAAGACGGGCTCGATGTACCAATTGATTTTGCTGCTTGGCGTCTCAGAGCCAAGCGACGAGGCATCAGCCACGTTTTCACCAGGAGAATCGTTTTTCAGGGTTCCCATTAGCAACCCGTATCCATTAAAGACCGAACACTCGGTTTCACCTTGGAACGTTCCATTTCATGGTGGAAACGCAGTCACCAGGCCACCCTTTCGGCGTTCACCGAGGAGAAAGCACCTATCATCGAGAGAAACTCTTGTACACGAGCCTGCCCGGCCGGGTCGTATACGTTCTCCAAGAAAATCTGCCGATCGTCGATGGTGTTCCGCTAATAAACGGTCTCAGTCTATCGACGCGTCCATCATCGACGACAGATAATAAGTTCAAGGCGTTACTCGGTCTCGGCGCGGTTACAAGCCAGGAAGACGATTTTCCTAACTAGACGCACAGCTGCAGGATCGATTCGATAGGATGGTACACACAGCCGTCTTCCTTCTTCTTTTTTTTCATCCTCGAAGACATGAATCGCAAGAGAGTACGATCGCGGGCCAGAGATTAACCAGGCCGCTCTCTCGTGTACCACCGGATAAATACGGAATAAGGTCGGAAGAGAACAGCTGTCGCTTGTTTCACGTGCTGAAGATCGCGACACGGGGGCTGCACCCTCTTTCGAAGATCCATTACGAAGTTGCGAGAGCCACTAATTTATGTATTACTAGCTAATCCCTGCAACCGAGTTGCCAACTTCGCGTTCCGTCGAGTAGTCGAGCTGGCTTAAGTGCTGCGAAACATGTAGAACGGAAATGGAACACGCAAAGATGAAATCCGACGGTGGTGTTCGACTAGCCGTTCGTATAATTGGCATAATCAAACAAAATGGCCGGTGACATTCGGTACAGACAAAGCGAGGATAGCATTGACCCAAATTTTTCTAAAAAACTGTACACTGCAAATGTAATCGGTGTCTAAATTAAAATTAAAATTGTAGTTATTTCGCAGGAATTACCTAGTGCCGCAAAATCATTGTGGAGGAAAGTTCTACCGAAGGCCGCGGTTTTCTGCACAACAAATTTATCTGTATTATGTAATTTATTATCATAACCATCGATTATGGCACACCTCAGCGCTCAGAACCTTGGGCAGAGTTGAACAATGTTTTCGTTCTATTTTTACTCGATCGCACGGCCGTAAAATCGAATTTATATTCAACTTTTTCTCGAGCAGCGTCTATTTGCATCGAGCCACTCGCGATTCGTTATACAATAAATACATATGCGATTTTGGAGAGAATTCGAATACGCGAACGTGTCACGGCGAAGAATGGAAAAACAACAACAAGTCGACAGGTTACAACATCGTGAAGGCGCTTACGTAATTATTAGCCAAGCGTTACGGATACGGTTTTATCGGGCAGATAGCGAGAGCGGCGCGCGCACTGATCGATAATCTCGATCGATTTCGATAATAGTTGGAACACCAAGGTGGCCGAGTAATAACGAAATACATTCGGACGGCTGAACATATAAAATCGCGAGTCGTTCGTCGAATTAAGGAGGCTGACTTTGCTGGATGAAACGCAATAAAGTCGAGTTAATGGCTGGCATATTTTCCGGAGATCTCTTATTTATTCCGGACAGACAGCAGACATTAAATCTGTCGTTCGGCTATCTTCAAATTTCATATAATTTCAGACGGACTTCGTGGAGTTCGTAACGAGTAGTCGGTCTCGCAGAAGTTCGCGGTGTTCTAGTTCTCGCTGCGCCATTTTAATAAATTACTCTTTACTAGTCTTCTTACACGTGGTTAGAAAAGCAATTGCGTCAACGTATCACTCACCTGACTGCCACGCTAAGACCAAATACTGCTACCACATACTCCCCTAATTGATCAGAACCGGTCAAATTTAGACAATTCGAAGTATTCCAAAATTTCGATGAAGGAATGGCGGTTTCGACGCAATCGTGCTGGCAGAACCTCTGGTTGCGAACTGTTATAGTCCCCGTTGAAATTTCGAATCTGGAATGTCTCGAGTGTATCTCGAATCGAAGCACGGTCGCTCGAAGTTGGTTGTTTTGGTGCTGCGTAGCATTTATCAATCGATTACACTGATGGATAACGGCAATAACAAGGCCACCGCTATTTAACGAATTTCTCAGCCGGCCGTCTCGCGGAACCTCGAACTTCTCTTGAAACTTTAACGACTGCGCCGCGGTGTGTGTCCCCCCTTCTCGATCCCCTCTCCCCTTTTATTGATGGACGAGCTGAATACAGAGGCTGATATATTGATCGATAATGACAGCAATAAAACCTGCCGCGTCACCGTAGTAAATCTTGACGGCGAAGCATAGTCGTCGTTTTACAGCCGAGTGCTTTCGCGGATTTCATTGCCGGTCGTTATAGTCGAAGTTCAGTCTCCTAATTAACACAATTGCGAACTAGACGGCTTTACTCGGATCAAAATCAGCTGTACAAATTGGCAGTATAGTTCTCCGTGTCGAGTCTACTACTTGAAGCTTCGGCATTTCACGGAGACTTCGTAGTTCATTTATTTTTGCTAGGAGACTAGCGTTTGGTTATTATTGTCGTATACCCAACGATATCTTTTTTCATCCGTTCTGTTCTCCGCCGGCGTATACGGCGTTAGGAAAGTTCTTCCGCAATAAAGTCCACTATTAAGTGTTATTAAGGCCTTGAAATACTATGGAGAAATATTTATGCCGCGGCGTGACGTGTAATGGACAACCGGGATACGTTTTCCAGCTGAGGAAAAATTAGATTCTCCAAAGGTCGTGTTTACGGTGCCGATCGAGTCGGCAGCGAGGATTAATGGATCGTTAACCATCTTCCACAGGTGCGAGAAAAACCTGCGGTTTCTCGTAGAATCCTGATAGAATCTAACGTTTCGAACAGAATCGGCGTAAGAATGGACATCGTTCCTGCGATCAGCATAGTGCGCACGTCCGTCAGACTGATCATGTACCTTCGATTTCAATTACACTTGACTTTCTAGCGTCAATTTTCGCAGGACTTTTGCGCGCGGAGAACGAGCTTCGACCAACAGGAAGATTAAGCGATTCCGTGGCCATTACGGTTAACATAGACGAAACGAGCCGGCGAAGAATGATCGAGCCGGCGAAGAATGATCGAGGCCCCGCCGCCTCGATCGCTGCGAATAATCGAGAGGACCGACACGCCATCGGACTTGTGGAAAAATCGGCGGAAACTCCGGCTCCGGCGCGCGGCGAATCTGGAATTTCGCTCACGTTATCGCTAAACGTGGATACGTTTCTTGAAAGTCGTGGAAGCGAATAAAAATGCATCCGCGTTGCAATCACCTTTCACACCGGTTCACCTTGTACGTCCAACGTAACGGAATATTATTAAACGATCATTCCTGGAATGCCTAGCCGCGAGCCGCCGCTAATCTTTACCCGATAAAGCCGCGTTAATTCTAATTACGAGCGCGCGCGAGGCCCGATCGCGATTGTTGCGCGCCCTCACTTTTGCTTTCCCGCGGCCTTCGTTCGTGATTTTTCCTGGCGCCGCAATTGTCCTCGACGAACATTTTTTTGCCCCTGGAAACCGCGAATTCGCTGTACTGAACGTTCAAAACCGGTGTATCGGTTATTTTACAATCTTTTCGGACGCTTAAGCGTGCACTACTGTAAATCTTTTGACAGCTGTTGCGGAGCTAATTGCCAGCCGCATTGTGTAATTGAGCAGTCTAATTAGACGCGGGTTAGAGGCGCAAATGGACGAGCGATTTGCGGCAGACGGAGATCGGTAACCAGCTCGACGACGAGTCGCGTCATCGGCCCGCCGCGCCGGTGTAATAACAGTCCGGTCCGGCATACGGAGTGATTCGGCGAAAATTACACGGTGCAATCGAAGCGATGGTGATCCCGCTAAGCGTGGAAGGCAAGCACGAGGAACGGTAATCTTGGGGAACAGCGTTAAATTGACCTCCCTCGAAGGAGGCGCGACGAGGAGCGACGAGCAAGAGAACGAAGACGAAGACGAAAACAAAGACGAAGAGAAGGACGAAGAAGGAAGCCTGCCCTTGCCCGATGTAAGAAGTTGTAATTTCTCCGGTCGGTTGATTTAATCTCGATCCCCGTGTCAATTCGATCAGGCCACTTTTCTCGGTGACCATTGACTTCGAAGCTTCATTGCCATCATTACCGATCGGCGCGTATATCAACGGTGAATTGAATTTTCCGCGTGCCTTTCGCTATATGGTTTTGTTGCCATAGAGAAGAGGATACCGATGCCGCGACGACGATTCAACGGAAATAACTCCGGGGACGATTTTATTAGCGGTGCGGTTGCATGCCGAGATGTATCAATTTGCCGATCGTCGCTTTCTTGCCGAGATTCGATCGAACACCGAGTCACGAATGCTGCTCGAGCCGACACCTGAGTCATAATATGTCTTTATCGCGAGCGTGCGCCGACCCTGCGACCAAATAAGCCGATAACGATCTTGGTGCTTCACCCTTGCGTCTTTCTTCAGCTGAAAATTCAATCGTCCTCTGTTTTCTGGTCTCTTTCTTGTCGTGTTGTCAAGTAGAAAGTGCCGATTGAAGTCAGACCTACACGCGTAACAAGTACAGTGCATCTTTCTATTTTTACTACGAAAATGTTTCCGTAGTCTATTAATAGAATTTCGAATAGCTGTGCTCTAAAATTCGATTCCTGCAAAAAGCGATCGCACCTGCACTGGTCCCTCTTTACAACCTTCGGTATTCTCAAATTTCAGGTTCTCTCGATCCCCGTCGACGTCTTTGAAATACGTAAGTGTCTATAGTACTGTTGATCGTGTTCCTGATTCAAAATATCAGAAGGAGCCGGCATGTATCCAGGTGTGCACGACGAGAAGTAATAAGTGGATGAGGAAGAATAAGAAGATGAAGAAGAAGAAGGTGAAGAGCGGGTGACACGGTCTTGTCGGAGAGCAGGACGATCGCGCAGTCGTCTTTGACGATGACAGGCCTGGTGGAAAGAGGATCCTCGCGACGAGGATCTGTTCAACGCATGGAGCTTTCCGTGTTTCCATCGTTCGCGGCCGATGCGCTCGATGCCTTTCATCGTCAACGAGGTAAGAAATGTCTGGCCGCGCAGAGTGGGCGACGGGGAAGGTGGGATGAGGGGGATCCGGGGATGGAAGAAGGAGGAAGGAGAGAAAAAAGCCGAAGAGAGTGGCGAGCAGTCGGTCGACGCGGCCTTAGAAGGTCGCTAGCTCGAGCTAGCCTTCTTTAGCATCCTGCATCTCCGCGTTTGCCTCTGTCTCTGTCTACCTCTCACCTCTCTCTCTCTGTCTTTCTCTTTCCCTCTCCTCTATCCTGGCCTCTCCTTCTCCTTTTCCCGATGCAGACGCCTATGTATCTGTATCGTAGAGCGGGCAACCTGGCCGCGATGCTCGCCTACCAACGAAACGACCTCCAAGTCCCCTGAACTCGACTCCTGTCTCGTCTTCGTCGTCTTCGTCCCGGTCCCAGGCTCCTCTTCTTCTTCTCCTTCTTCTTCTTCTTCGTCTTCTTCCGATGCTGTTGCTCTGTTACTGCTGCTGCCTTCTTTCCTTCCTCGGCCACGAGCCACAAGATGCACCTGCGTCCGCAGGAATTCCGTGCCCCAGCCTCCGATGCACTCTCCGACTGTTCTACCTGAATCTTTCCACGGTCGATGCTCGATGCTGCATTCGCGGCTGCAATTATAACGAGCGTGACTAGTGAAACTAGTGTCGCGATGTCTCCTGTAATAACACCGGAGGCTGGTCAAATGATGAAAGCAGCGTGTAAATCGACCATTATCTAGGAAGGTGTAATGCGTGAAAGTTGTATGGAGGACTATTCTGTTCGTAGTATTTATTTCAGAGAAAGGATAATTTTACACGACGGTTTACACGTTTAATGATAAAGTATAAACTTTAGCTAAGAACAATTTTTGATTGTCGACAATATTATTGTTGGTCGATGAACAAAAGGAAATATCGAAGATAACGAGACGTGTTCGTGTTACGCCGGAATGAATCGCGGTGCAAGGGGTGGAAATTAATCAAAGAAGAAATCTATTCGACTCCGGCTTACAACAGCTTCGGAAAACGTCGAGCGTGCACAAAGATCCACAGTCTAGCGACAATAATAAGTGAGTCTGGTTTTCGCAGCAGCAAGTCGATGTTCATAGGAGATTTCCTCGCGAACGTCAAACGGGAAATCCAGCTGCGGGAGTTGCCGGTGCCTGTTAAAATACAGGGTGCGTCCAATAACGCGTGAGAACCCGGAGACACCGGCATCAATAGCGTCTCAGTTCGTGGGGAAAAGGAGACGCGAGGTTTCCTCTTCGTCAACAAGGGGTTGCCAAGCCCCCTGTTCCTTTAACATGCTGACGCGGATTGACGCACCGAAACCACGCGGTACGCGAATTTCTCAGCGACCGCACGGTTTATGCGTGGGAGGCGGCAACACTCGTATTGTATCGTTTCCCCGACGAAACATGGAGCAACCATACTCTGCTTCCTCCTCCCTTCGTTCCTTCACCACCAACCAACCCTCCGCCTTCCGGATATGATGGGTCCGCCGTGATTCTTCCTTTTCTGCGGAGCCAGACTCCTGCTCTGAGACCGCTTTCACCGAAGATCCCAATCTTTTGGTGTTCCCATAGGATCCATAGAATTCTTGAGCCAGACCAATCGCGGAACGGGACAATTTATGTGTCGTGCGCAGGCATCCGGTTCAAGACGCACAGCTCAGAAACGCGGGGGTGTCTTATTGTCGGACGGGAATTGCTAATTTGCCTGTCTCCCGATGTATCGGAGTTTGTTCTTCTATTCGAGCTACAGGGCCGTGAGACAGCCCTGATTACGTCCCTAGACGTTCCACCGGAATCTCCATTGTTGATCTGCATCAATAATATTAAATTGACTATATAAATTCTGTATAGACGGCGGATTTTGTATGCATTTATCGCAAAAATGAATAGACATACTTAATTTAAAACACGATTATATTATTTTCAACGTATCGAACATATTAAAAAACTTAATAAATTTACATTGCATTCCAGTTGGTTGCGATTCCGTGTGAATTTAATGTTTTGTGCGCGACGGTCAAGGTCCACGATTCGGCCATTAAAATTGGATCGAGACTCGCGGATGGTTTCGACACCCCCGGCAGAGCCGAAGGGTTGCTCGCCCCTCCGGTTCTCGTCCACCCCCGTGATCTCCTTTTTTATTTCTTGCCGCATTCACCGGCCACTTTTTCTTCCCTTTCACCTCGACTCCCCTTTCACCCTGTTTCCTTTCTGCCGGCTCTTTATCCCGTTTTCAGGTTCTTTCAGAAGAGCGGGGCCGACGTGTCCATTCGCGATCGCGGACAATAATGCGAGGATAGAAGGGCTGCAAAACCCGCAGATAGGGAGAAACCGGGGGCTTTCATTCCTCCTTTGCGGAAGGTTTTCGACCAATTCAGTCGTACAGACGTTCGAATCGTTTCGGACATTAGTCAAATTTAAAGAGGCTCGAGAAGTCGTCGCGAGATCCGTCTCAATAAGTCTGGCTGCATCAAATGTTCCAGCCCTCGAAAAGTCAGAGACTCTCGCAGTTCGCGGACCTGCGGAAATGTTGACGAAGTTGATTATGACTGCTGTAGAAAGCATTTTTAAGCACCGTTCACTTCACTTTTGGTGCTGGTTGTTGATCAAAATTTCTAACTATATTTCATATATCGTGATTCGATGTAATCAGAAAAAAAGAGAAGAAGACAATTTGCCCGAAGCGAATGCGCTACGAGCCATTTAAAATAGCGTAACCGTGTCCAGAATGAGTTCTGCGAGCACGGGAGATTTTTTCTCGTTTCGTCCGAGATGACTCACCTCGTTCGCCGCCGAATTTCCGGGATTCCCATCAGCGGGAAGGATCGAGGGAGTGCGTCAACGATCCTGCGAAGTTGGTAGGCGTGAGCACGTGGGGATGATACGTGAATCACGGTCGCGTATCGGTCAAGAACCGATGCGTCATGGGTTATAAGCCAACGAACTACCATCCGGGGATGACTCCGAGGAATGATTTGAGCGAGCGAGGCGGATTTTCTCGGATCCAATCGAGCCCGAGCGAACGAAGTCTTAACTTTTCGGGGAGGGTTGATCTTTCCGTGTTTCTCTCAACTTCTTTTCGGGGATGCTCGCGAGGCTGAGTCAGTGCGTGTTTGTTCTGGACGTGGTAATTAAAAGGGGTCCGGTTGCTTGCTCCCCAAGGAAGATTTATTATAGACCAGGCGATATCAGCCTCGGAAATTTTTGAGGGAAGATCAAGCGCAAGGATTAAGGACTCGACGCCACAGCGGGAGATAAATGAGCTGGTTACGAGTCCTTCCGAGCAGAGATTCGGGCCAATGAAAGCGCAGGACGCTCGTCACGGTGTTTGCGCGGACACGTCGGATTAACGCGAGTTATGCCACGAAACTGTACCTCCAGCTTCGACCGGCTTTAACCGACGCTCAGCGCGGCGTCGGACTCGCGATATGCAAGCCTGACAAGAGAAAGAGGAAGAGAAATTTGCGAACTCGAGTTACTAGCCGGTACCAGTAACTTAATAGATCAGGACTACGTCGAGAGCATGCTTAATTGCTTCGACAAATAGCACGTTAACGCGTTACATGCTTCAATCGATACGTCGTTTACTAGCGGAGACGCTTTTGATGAAGTGCAAGTACGCGAAAAGGACGCTCGAGTCCGTGAACTATGCTTACTCCTTTCAGACACAATATTTTTATGACATATTTTTATCTATATACAGTATTAAAAAACTATGAAAAATCGGTTGAAAAAAGAAATTCACTTTCGAAGGCGAGTTTTATCGGGTAATATCGAGAAGCTTTCACGATCGCGATCTAGGGATAGCTCGCGTGTTCACGATCGCCGTTAATTCCGGCGAGAAGCAAAGGAACGACCCCCGTGGGCGATTTGTCTCACAATTCATCGACAATTAGAGGCTCGCGAAGCGGGGTCTGGTTCGGCGTGCATCGATCGTATTCATTTACTTTCGCCGGCGAAATTATCCGGCGGCGTCCAATTATCCGACGATCTGTAGGAATCCGCGATCCGTATCGTTCCGATAAGATCTATCTGCCCCACTACCTCTCGATCGAAGAGAGAGAGAGAAAGAGAGTTGTATATATCCGCGAGGTTCGGCCAGTAACGGTCGTCCGTTGTTTCCTCGCGCCTCGATACACATCCGATCCAGTTTCGTGGATCGTGCGAACCGGCTGCGATCGAGTTTCGCACAAATCGCGGGGCCCGGCTTCATGCTCGATCACGAGGCCAGCGATGCTTTAAAATCGCGTCTTTATTTCTTGCTCTTCGCAATGTCACCGTGACCCTTTTTCGATGGCCGCCCGACTGGAGAACATTAGCCTCGCGACAATCCTTCGGCAACGATCGGAAAATTATCCATTAAATTAGGAATTTTATTTTTCACGAATTATATCGGTACACTGAGTACATACACATTTCTGTATATTCTGAATTACACTCAGGAAATAATTGCATGGAATTAAAGAAACTAATTGTTTCTTTCGATTTCTTTATCTGTTTTTGTTTCTGTAACTTACTGAATCTTTTTTCAATCGTATTGTCTAATTGCGTTTCAGAACTGCCAGACGTTTCCCAGAGATTTCACCTAATTTGTTATACAAAATTCACTTTGGACACGGTCAAACGTATCATTGTTACCCAGCCGAATCGATCGTTTCGTCAAGCACGCTCAGCAGGAGAGCGAGTCATGCGAATTTGAGCGCTGACTAAATCGATTTTTGCGAGATTTCGAGGAAAGGATCTCGAATCGTGGGATCTTATTTTAATAGAAATCAGTTCATCGGATCAACGAACCTGGGCCGATATGGTTGGCAGCGTTATTTGTTGGCTAATCGTTGTCGTTTGACGAGTATGACGAATCGCGCGCTGTCGAAAGTCTCGCCATGGAATTACAATTTGTTGATTGTGTCAATCGAGGCAATGGGAAGATTTTTTAACGGAATCGTATCTCTATTCTGGGGAAAATATTCGTGCGTTGCCTCGGCTGAACACTTTGTTTCGCGGTGGCATTGGCATTATTCACCGATCCCGTACTTCGTATATTATTCTTATCTCCAGTCTCTTAGATTCTATTCGTCGATTATGTTCCCGGGGTCTCGAGTAAATCGTGCTGCTATGTGCTAATAGGGTTTCAATTTGCCAGTTTATGGGAACATAGAATGTATCCTGGATATGGAGTTACAATGTGGCGAAGCTGGAACGCGTCATAGTAAATTCCGCCGGCAATTTTATGCTCGACTGAGTGCGTTCACTGGGACCCCGAGGGGCGAGATTATTCATAATTAATAATGGGACCGAAATGTGTCACGTTCGCTACGCCACGATCCTGCCTTCTGATCTCTTTATCCCAGGGAAATCGTTCGCAAAAATTACACCGGCGACTATAAAATCCAAAATTTATACACCGATAAAACAATCCAGTAGTAATTTATGCACCTGTAATTTTGCAGCATTCGCAGTCGCGATATAATATACAATTTTAGTGGACTTACGTGGATTACAGAGATTGCAAATTTATTTCGACGGGCACATGTTGCAATTAGACTGCGGATCTTTATGAATTTATTACACGCGCAAGATTGCTAAATACGCGAAAATGCAAGTATCAAGAAATATAGATTAACGCGTTTACTAGTTTAAATCACTTTCAGTTCCACAATCACTATGTTAATGAATATATCAAGCCTACACGGTTGCAATTTTAAATGTCAATTGATCAACTAGTTGCTAGTCCTTTGAAAAAAGCAGTAATGTTTTTCAAATAAATCAACGCGTGCCAAGAAATATAAAGATAAAGACAGAGCGGTTTCGAAGCTTGCACGCGACCTAGCAACAGGACTAGTAAGGCAAGCTAGCGAAAAGTAAAAATCCGAAATTTCTAATAATCATTGAGGTTGCGGGATTCGGAGGGCCGTTAACTTGGCTCCCGGGGCCACGATATATCACGGGACAAAACGAGGGCATTCCCTGGCGAAAAGGAATCGAGTCGATCGAGGCTGTCGTCGGATCTCGTCCAGGAGAGCTGTGAGAGGAGAGTCTCGCCGCAGAAACCGGCGTTATAAATTTTCGTTTTATGGTGTCCCTGCGGCGGCGATAGGATCCGCGTCGCTTTCGACAAATGAATACGTCCACTTAACATCGCGTCCAATTATCCGGACAAGATGCTTAGCGGAGTCCGATAATAGGCGGAAGTTTACGAGGGGAGAGCTTTTAATAGAGAACGATCCGCCACGGGTCCTGTTTTTCCTCGATCGATGTTCCGCGTCTTTCGTTGATCGATTTCCACCAGACGGTTTTAGAGCGGGGATTTAAGAAGCAGGACGGTACGAGTCGAATACTAACCCCCTACGAGAACTTTTTCGAAGGCTTTAGTAGATGGACGCAGAGGCGCGTAGAAGGAAGAATAATTGCAACATGTTTCTTCCAGCGTGCGTAGGGAGGAACATCGCAAAAATTGCCCCGCGAGAGGGGGCTGAAGGCTCGAGGGAGCTTTCGTCTGGTGTGAGAGCATCGTGAAAGTGACCGTTCACCAGGGACGAAAAGATTCGGAGAGCGTTTACACGGCCGTGTGCGTGTTCCTCATCTTTCTTGGTGACCTCGGCCGCTACTTTCCACGGCAATCTTTTCCTGCCACGGGCGAACCACGCGGTCCGTGCCGATCGCCAACCGAGAAAGCCTCGAGAAAGTCACCCGGGGCATCATCGTCGTCGTCGTGCCCGTCATTTGCTACAATTGTTCTGTTGTTCTGGGTGCTCTCTTCGAGATAGTAAACCATGTACCTGGCTGATCGCCCGACTGCACGGGGATCAGCTCCATAACTCAGGAGCTGTTCGAGCTGTTCCGTCGTTTGCTTCCGATGATTTCAAGCACGTTTCAGCTGTATAACAAAATCTGCTGCATTCCTAAATAATAAAAATTCATGACGAGCTATAAACTGCTCGAGCTTATCGGGGTTTAGGGGAGATGCTCGTGACGCTGCACAGTGGGCCAGAAACCCATCTTTTTGGACAAAAATCTAACGACAACTCAGTTTTTCATCGATTCAATTGGAATTTTTTTTTAAATGTCCCTGAAAGATTATACTTTGATGACGTGCTGCGCGAAAATTGTTAACTGTCACAATGAAGATACCTTATCTACACCAATAACTTCGATAATTCTGCCGAACATACCATAAATTTGCATGCCCCAGCTGAGTTGCCGACACTTCTTAACCCCAAACTACAAAATTTTAAACTGTAAATCTGGCCCTGAGAATTACTAACTGAATAGAATTACATTCGGTACTCATGAGACTTACCATTAATTTATTGATCCAACAGCAGCGTTTTCCCTTCTTGAGAACATTTTAAAAAACGAATTTATTTATTTTTAGAACGAACATTTTAAAATTAATTCCAATTGAATCGATGAAAAACTGAGTTGTCGGCAAATTTTTGTCCAAAAAGACGGGTTTCTGGCCCACTGTGAGCCGTAGCGTGGTCTTCACGGCGTTAGGGGAGGTTCGATCCGGTAACGAGTTACGGCGGTTCCGTTGGCTGGTGAAAGGAAGCCCCGAAGACAGGCCTGACACGGCCTCTCGGCCTACGTGCCATCTTCTCAGAACTTCCTGCTTTTATTCCGGCCGCGACGATTACGTTTTCGTGTAGCCGCTCGCTCGCGGATAAGATAGCTCGAACATAGTGGGTGCGGACGTAGAGCCGCGCGTTTCTTCGGCTCATTCGTTCCGTCCTCGATGTTACGCCGCGCCGCTTTCGTACAGCTGCGAGGGATGTTCCGCCTGTGATCCGTCCGATAGATTCTCTCGGATATCCATGGATGTATCCCTATGCGGCCCGGTTCGCTACGGAACAGCTAGTCCGGTTAAATACGGTTTCACGCGTTCACCCGGTGTTCTGGTAATGGACGATAGGAGTGGAGGATACGTTTGAAAGTTCAAGCAGAGAGCCTATTGATAGGTTCCCATGAACCCAGCGTCTCGTGTGGGATGCACGGCTTTTTGCCGTGAAATTTCAAGATCGATCGACGATCAACGAGGTCTGCGCCGACCTGAAGCTCCGATAAAACCTGGAGCTTCAAACAATTGTGGTAGGGGCTGTTTCACGTATATCAAGGTTTTGATTTATTTTCAGCAATTGTTACGGAGAACCGACATTTTCAGTTTTTATAGCGAAGTGAAGTTTGATATCTTTGGTTGAATGCGATTTAGTCGGAACCTATAAGCTGCACTGTGCAGAAAAACGAGGTTGGATGACATACGTCTCCCACGCGACCGGCGCGGGGTTGACACGCGCAGGGTCTTAGAAATGCAAAGTTCCGGAGAAGTTGGGAAGCTTCTTCGAGCAAGTTGTTCTAGGTGTGCCAAAAGTTAGTTTAACATAATCGTGACAGTCATTGGGTACAACGCGATGTGGTTAACCATTTAACATCGTTCGAAATTATATCGGATCTGTGTTGCGTTTTCTAATACAGTGATACTGGGGTGTGTACGTCGGTGAATCATTTTTTAACCGATTTCGAGAGGGAGGAGGAAATCCAACCCCTGTACATCCCTTGTATTGTATCAGCATCCTGGTCCCGGAAAAATCAAGATCGCAGCGAAATATGTATTCGCGGGTGACCGAGCACAGGTCGTTCCCTCAGTGATCAGGAGCGCATAAAGATACTTCAGACAGGAAGCCGTCGCCATTCTTCCCGAGTTGAAGAACGTTGTTCCTCCCTTCTCCATTTCATCCGATTAAAGACGGCTGAATGGATACGCAGAATAGTCCGACAGAAGCGCGAGTGCATCATTGCGCCAATTGCAACCATCGGATAGCGAGAGAGCGGAGTAAGAGGAGCGAGGCGGCGAGCACAAGGCCGAATCTATGGAACAAAGAAGGTTCCCCGAATTCTTCGCTCGGGATACGGTGGGAGAAGGGGAGTGGAGGGTTGAATGGTGGCTTCCGTGGCTCTAATTCGCGACTTCCTCTCTCGTGCAAGAATCGTTTCCCAGCCGACCGGTGCTGTGTTCGGTAACGATCACAGCGTTAGATAGGTTTGGATAGCGCGAGGATCGGCACGGAAGAACAAAAGCCCAGAGCCTCTCTAGCGAAGGCTCTCTCGCCTCGGCTCGCCTCGTAGAAAGGATGCTCGATGGGGTCCGGCCGACTTTCGAAACGCCGATTGGGTTTTAACGCTTCGGGAGTGCTAAATGCACCGCCGACGTCGTGTATCAGCGATCCAGGCTCTCCCGAGCTGTTTATCTGCGGCGCTGATCGCCGATTCCAGGTATCGTTGGCTGGCTGTCGCGCCGATAAAGGAGCAGAGAGAAAGGGACAAAAAGAGGAACAAAGTCAATTGGAGAGAAAGAGAGCAGCGAAGTCGGACGCGTTCGCGCGTACGAGCAACCGGATAGAGGGACAGGCAGTGCGTAGGATCTCGAATCGTGATCGTATCTACTCGGTATTTAGATCAACCAGCCTCCAGACTCAGTCTGCCGCGCGACCGGAGTCAAAGACCTCCTCTTCCTCTTCCTCCATCGGAATCCGATCAGAAAATCAGCGGAGGCGTGCGCGCGCTCATTCAGCCGCCCCCTTTTCTCATTCTTACACCAGCGGAGCTCCGTTTCGCTCTTCGAGAACCTAACATCCCTCTCGTAATGTCCGCTTTCTCTCACTGCGCTCCTGCGCTGCTGTGACTTATGGTCACTATGGTTAGCCTTTTCGTGGAAGACTGGTTCTTCACGGGTTGATTTATAGGGATCTTCGTTTGCGTTCTCAAGTGAGTGGAACAAGTTGATCCTTTTTCGATAAATTGGTAGGGCAAACGTGTCTTGTTTCGTTGGTTGCGGGTGTCGCAACGCTCAAAAAATCATCGGTTTGAGTTAGCTGGGGCGCGACAATAAACCGCCCACTTTGACGTAAGCGCTAAGTGTCGCCCGGATTCTGGTAGTCGCACGTGAAAGTTACGATCCGCGATAGTTGGTCGCCGCGTGCGTGATCACGTTCGCCTATCCGACGTCGCCAAGCTGGAGCCACCGTCGACAACGACAACGACGACGACAATGGAGACAGCAGTGTCGCAGACGCTTCCATCGGGACCGCGATTCAATTTTCCCTGCGGGGTAAATATCGCGCGATAAACGCGAGCCAAACGCGGACAGAGACCGAGCCTGTTCCTCGGCCACGGTGATAAATAAATTGGCCACTCTTCGGGTATCGGCGCGCTTGCTTGCGTTGCCCGCCCGAGAAAGTTACGACCGGTTCGGGGTCTTGTTCGTTCGGTGCTTGGATCAAGGCCCATGGAAATTCGAAGTTCCATAGATGGACTATGAGTATCAATGGTTTCACCCTCTGTCGATTCCTACCGTCTAAACTGTTGCAATACCTACCCTCTATACTAACGAGGGCAGTATAACCCATCAAGCGATGGAATTATTCATTGAATTAAGACAAAAATTAAAGAATTCCGAACGGTAGAACACGAATTACTTCTTTCTACTTTGAACACAATCCCTTAAGTATGTTGATTCTGAGCTGCAAAATCCTGATTTGGGACCACTGTGTGATGGTGACGAAAACTGGTCGACCTGGTTCGCCGTCAGTCGGCTAACTGCAATGGGCTACGCGGCCATTGACCGGTGCCGGCATTATTTAACTAATGAATCGGGCTACGGGCCGAGACAGCCGCCCCTGCAGGCAGCTGACCGATCGACGAGAAATTGCGCTCCTTCCGTCCGCCCTCCGGCTAGTATTCCGGATTACCTATTATTTCCCGGCGACTCTCCCTTTTTCGAAGCGTTCCACGATCACCGCGCTGGTCCAGCTCAACTCGCGATCCAACCGGAGGAGAGACGTCCAACGTCCGACGTCCGACGTCCGGTCTGGGTTAGGCCAGCCTCGCGTCTCCGGATCGTAAATCGTGCGTCCGGCGAATAGCTCGAACGTGCCGCGAATAGAGCGACCGACATCGTGTCGCGGATACTCATTGCGAAAGTTCTCAAGGTCCAGTAACTGTTTCTACCAAGACCGGGATCAGTCCCCCTTCATCCTGATCATCTGACAGCCTTATGAACCCTTTGACGTCCCGTATCGAGTGTCGGATGATGTCATATTTGATTCCAGTTAGTTTCGTCTAGTTATTTAGTCAGTGAATTCAGTGAACAGGTGTGAAGAGCAGCTCAGGTACCCCAGGTCCAGGACGGACGACCGTATGCAAAGACAATCGGCACAATTTCGTGGAGAAGGGGAGGTGTTGTATCGCGCAGGTAGAACAATCGTTGGAACTTCGACGGACTGTGTTCAAGATCCGGTAACTGTTTCCACCAAGCCTGTGACCAGTCCTTTCTTTAACCTCATAATCTGTCAAAGACTTATTATCCCTTCGCAGCTCTGTATTGAATGCCAGACTTTGTCTAGTTGTATAGACAGCGAAACTTCGCGTAGAACAATGCTTCGGGGACTTTTGGAAATTGCAGAGGAGGAATAGGTGAGGATTAGGCCAGCCCAGGTAACCCAGGTACCCCAGGTCCAGGACGGACGACCGTGTGCAAAGACAATCGGCACGATTTCGCGCGCCGGCCCCGTTGTATTGCGCAGGTAGAACAATCGTTGGAACATCGACGGAGCGTGTTCAAGGTCCAGTAACTGTTTCTCCGCAGGCGGCGTGACTGTCCGTTCCTCGCGGACATTCCGATGAAAATACTGGCGTTAATTAATGGGCACCCGGGGAACGATTGACTGATCGACCGATTGAATTAGCCCAACCTATGTCCCTGCATCCTCGCGCTCGAATCGACCGCAATTCCGCGATGTAGAGAAAGAAGAACCGGAAGACCGTCGGTTAGCTGAAAGTCAACGACAATGTTGCTTGCCCCTTTGCTCGCTACACGGTTGCCGGACCCGTTCTCCACCATTCCTCTCTCTCTTTCGTTCTCCGAGAACCTTCGTTGCCTCTCTCGATCTCCACATCGAAATGGAATTTTAATTAACATCAACGGCATCATTAAATCTGTGCATACTTGCTTCCCCTTGCCGTCCATCCGACAGCCCATGCTCTCCGCATCTCTGTCGGCGCAGAAACACTGTTGCAGTTTGAAAGTTGTAAATTACTCGATGACTCTGCGGCTTGCGCGGCCGGTCCTCTTTTTGAGCTCGTTCCGGGAGCTAAAGGATCTCGTCCTTATGCGCCGCGCGCCGATAAAACGGATTCGAACGACCGGATCTGCTCGAGATGCTTCGAACGAGCTGTCTCGACGCGGAAACTTTCGACTCCAGTATTTTTACGAATTTCATCCTGTCGATCTAGGTCATTAACCTTTGTAAATTAAAAATCGTTGACATCAATGCTGATCCGTGAAAATAAAATTAAATACCACAGTTGGGAAGAACGGATCCAAAAAAGTTGCAAAAAGCAGTCCCGAGGGTACTATGCCAAGGACAATTTCTAAAATTCGTTGGCTTCTCTTCTGCTCGATATTCCATTTAAAAATCTCGTAACGAGAATTTCATATGAAGTTGCGATAAAGATACGAGTTGAATCGAGTCTGATTCTTTAGAGATTCTTTTAACGATAGAGTCCCTGGAACCACAAACGGAAAGGGTCCAACAATGTTGCAGAAGGACGAGTCTGAAGGGCACGATGCCAGAGACAATCTGTGAAATTCAACTTGGCTTCTTGCTATTCTTCTGTCCCGGATTCCGTTGAAAAATATCGAAAACGAGGATTTACCATTAAATACCGTTAGCGATATAAAAATTAAGATATCAACGAACAACGTTTTCGAACAACACTGCGACACGTAAAATCTGCAAAATTGCTGCTGCATTCCATTCGAGCGTATTCCGCGCAGACAACCATGAAACATTAACCATAGCTCCACGGAAGTCAGGATCGTGTAGCACGGGTCCCGGGTAGATCATCTCGCAGGATCGAGAGCAGGCTGTCTCGCAAAAAGCCGTTGCTATCGGACGTGCTCGCAAGAGAGAAACTCGGATGATCGTCGCGGTTATCGGGCTGCGTCTCGCATCCGCACTCGAAAACGCATATCAAATCCATAAAACATGCAATCGAGGCTCTCGATCCGCGGACAGGGAGTAGACAGGCATGTTAGGGGGCGGGCGGGGGCCTTGCGGGGTCAACGGACAGCATGATTCATGCATCTGTCTCGGAGCTGTGAGACCGTCCGGTTCTGGAACGGCGTTCGAACGCTGTCGATTGTCCGAAGTGGACGTCGCGCGCTGCACCAAAGAACAGCAACACGAGTCGACTATGCATCCTCGCATTCCTCTCTCACGCTGCGGCGGCCGGAGCCGGCCCACACACAACTATCAAACATTAGAGGGAACCCCGACGGCCACCGAGCTCGTATAAGGCCTGTCTCGCCTCCGTTGGGCCCCTCGCCCTCTCTTCCTCGGCCACCACCTCGCCGCCGCCTCAACCTCCTCAACCTCCTCAACCTCTTCAGCCTCTCCCCGCCCCGGGAGCCTGAACCTCCTTGGACCCGCCGTGGCTTCCTCTTAAGAGCGTGTGCGTGATGGCGCGCGCACGACCCTGCACGTGCACTACACGATAACACACGGAACGCTCAGGAATCAGCAGATCGGGTGGTTTACGTTGGCTCTTGCTTTTTGACTATGTTTGTTTCCAACCGTTGCTCCTGGCACTGTCGATTCCGTACCAGCATGTATTCCACGTTGCGGGAAAGAAGACTTGACAATCGAATAGAAATGACAAAAATATATTCGATTTTAGATCTGAATCCAATAAATATTTTGCGTAAGCAGTTCTACGCTCCTCGCAATATAACCCAATTTAAATACGAACTCGATTCAGTGAAAATTTTAAACTTAACTCAGACTTAACTCGCCGTGGTTTCCTCTTAAGAGCGTGTGCGTGACGGCGCGCGTGGACTCTGCACGTGCGCTACAAGATAGAACGCCGAACGCTGCCCTCCGTGGACCCTGGTCAACGCGTTCCGAGAACTCGACGACGAGGAAAGTGCCAACTCGGTTACACCGAGCCCCCCTTGTACCCCCATGTTCCCCTGAACCCCCACTGTCGTGCCATCCGCCGATTTCCACCTTGGAATCTGCATTCTTTACTTTACTGCTACGCGATTTCATTCCGAGCCTGAAAGGGTGCAGCTCTGACGTGGGCTGGGATTGCCCGGGCAATGGCCTGGACCTGTTGATGGGTGGATATTTGGACATGTGGGTCTGATCCGTATACAGGGATGAACGAACGTGTCAACAAACACTTGTCTAAATCTTGCCAGATAAAATTGCCACCTGTACGACCTTCACAACATACAATTGGTCAAGTTGAACCACGGAACAAAAATTCAGATAGACAACTACAGAAAGTCTACTAGAAAAATATAGTAGAAAACCACATGCAACAGCACCACGTGCTACTCGGCCACGAGCATCAACAAGTCCCATTCTCCGCATCCTAGCGGATCCTGCACACTCCGAAAACAATCCCGACCTGCGAAGAAATTCCCGATCGGCGCGTTTCACAGCCGGGCCACGCTAATATTTCATTAAACGTGTCTACATTACGATCTCGCATCGATAAGCCGCTCTTTAAAAGGGCAGTTTCGAGCGTTAAAAAAGAATACCCCTCGCGAATACCCCGGGCCGCCGCGCTGCGGTAAAATCAGCTACCCTGTAGTTTACCGCGGGCGTAATGATAGAGCAGACATTGTTGCAGACATTAAGCAACCGCCAATTACCTCGTAACCATACGCATCAATTGTTAACGCCCTATTGGGAAGCCGGTGATTCCTCCCCGAAAAAGTTTGGCCGGTCGTTGATGGTCTGGGGAAGAATCGGCTAGAAATTAGCGTCGTTCTCTGAAACATACCCCCTTGTAAGTAGAGGGAGGGGTGGCAGTGGGTATCTGGCAGATAGACGACCGGCTCTCGACAAATCAACAAGAAAGCCTCGTTTCCGGCGACTCCTGCCTACTCTGATAATCGAATCAGCCCCCGGAGAGGAAGCGAGCGCCGGGGATTTTCGGTCGTTGGCCGACATTTCGAAAGGGTGCGCCCCCGGATGCATCGATCCGGCCGTTTAAGGGCAGTGGGGCAGCTGAGGGGGATGATTACTTCCTTACGATCGCGACGCTTGTTTCCCGATGACCAGTCGGCTTCCTTCCCGCGAACCTAACGGCCGATAACGCCGCGACCATTGCTACCCGAATATTGTTGCAGCCTGGTGCACGTCGTCCGGCCAAATTGGGCGCAAAATCGACGCCAAAGGGAAACGGACTGGAGTTACCGACCCTCTGGCCCGAACCCTATTGGATGCGAATTGTTTAGAGGCCATCCCCGAGTCCGACAACTGCTTCGACCATGCCTGACTCCCCTTTATTACGGCTAACTGTCGCAGTGCGGCCCGAGATGCTTGTTCCGATCTTAACGCTTTCGCTCGCCATCTAACCTCGAATAGAGAGCAACGCAATGGGTTCTTTCAAACGAATAACAAGTATTCTCTTTAGCAGAGTGCATTGTATTATTCTACAAATTTTAAACGGTCTTCATAGTCCATTTGTAGATTCATTTTACAGTATTGATATTCTTCATTTTGTTCATACAAACTATTTGGGTTTGGTTAGCAATTTATTTGCGAAAGAACTACTCTTGGTTCCGTGGAACAGTTGGCGTTAACATCGCAAACATCGTGTAGTATACTTTCCGTCAGCTTGTGTTTTTTCAAAGGCTTTCCTACTTGGAAATCCATTAATAACCATCCGAATGCTAATACTTATTTCCCCGAGGCGATCTGCTAATTTTCCTTCTAGGAAGAACTGGAAAAGGAACAGTTTGTTATGTTCGTCGATGTGTTTTATTAATAGTTGGCAAACGTTTATACTTTTAAGAGTACAGTTAGCGTTATTGGTACAATAAACACGGCGCAGAATATAGAATTCTGTTCGGTGCAAACAGTGCGATTTTAAACCGGGGATGAGATCAGCATAACGGGAAGAACTTAATATTTCCATCTATTCAATCTATGTCCTACCTCAATTTTTAATGCGAAAATTATAGCAAAGAATCTTAAAAAACGGAAAAGAACCAGTTATTTTCTCGAATTCTGTCGCACGTTGGTCGCGAGTGGGTGCAAACACGGGAATCGGTTTCCATTTGGGGGATGCGGGTAGCTTGGCCAAGCATCGGAGCGTTCGAAATGGCGGCGGTTCAGGGACGATTCGCGGGTATTCGCGGCGAACGGGCGCCGTAATAAAACGTACATATTTAGTAATAATAGAATTGGCAACGGCGCAGCCAATTACATAAGGGAGCTCGGAAGAAAGTGGAAAGGCGAAATGGGGATGGTTGAACGGGGTGAAGCGGGAGCCGGGAGAGAGGGGGTGGAATTTATGGTCGTTGGACGGCTGCTGCACAAAGGTGTCATTCCGCGGGAATAAAAAGGTGGCCGCCGATAAGGCAACTTGGCAGTGTCGAGCCACGATTTCAACCGGAAGCACTCGAGTGGCCCCCGTCCTAACGGCGACGTCACTTCTCCGACCGTCTCTTCCTGGGCGCAATAATGCATTCTCCATGGGACAGGGCTCCTGCTGGAGAGAGAGGGAGAGAGAGAGAAGAAGACAGAGAAGAAAAAAGAAAAGGGACGAGCCCCCGTTGGCAGCCCGGCTATCGGATATTTCTCGTTTGGACACGAGTATCTCGGGATCCGCCTTGAACTAAGCCGATTTCGCCTTGAGATCCTCCTCGCGAGCGTCCAAGTGGATTGAAAACGTGCTTCTTTTTGGTCATTAAGCGGCGAGGAGCCGGCCGAATAATTCTTCAAAGTGCCCCGTCCAACTTGACCCGGCCCGGGATCCAGTTGCTCGCCAGAAAAATCCCGAGGAGAACTCCTTGACCATGCAAAAACGGCCTGCCCCCGGATACGTTGTTGTTCGCGTCGGTTGACATTCTCTCCATCGACGAATCGCTCGCTAATGTATGGAGAAATATGCGTACGTACGTCATCCGACTATCTTCTATTTTCTGATCGGGACCACTGCGATCCTAAATTTGGACGGCCAGGTGTTCTGGACTTTCCGGTTCCGTACTGGGCCAACTGGCCATCTTCTGTCGATAGTCCAATCTTTCGAGCCTTAAATCTTCCTTCTACCTCGTAATCTCTTAGAAAGCAATCTAACGAATTAGCAATGAGTTCGTCATCGACCACGATAGAGTCATATGAATATAATTTACTCGAATATAATCTAACACAGGACATAAATGCCACTGCGGCCAGATCACAAGCCTGTTAAAGCAACTTCTGTGCACTTGCTCGCGGTTCTTTGTTCGCTGTTAATGTATCTATATCTGAACGTCTTAATCACACTACTGAAATTATAGCAGACACGATAGCAGTCTCTTGGTTGGAGTCGAGTCGCGATTAATCAAGTCGCCAGATAGACGGCAAAATATGTACCTGGTTTAGCGAGTCTCGATGTGGGACCAGGTTCAACCGGCCTCAGCTATTTAAAGAAGCCCCGCGACGCGTTCTCACGCAGGTGTGCTACCTGGTAACAGCTGATTATTCGGTGACCTTGCCGGGGACGGGGATCCCAGACTAATAGCCCGTACGGTCATTAACGGCGTTATCGAAGCACCGGTGATCGTCAAAGCGGTCGCCCATTTACACACCGAATCTCAATCGATACGCGATCCTCCGCGAGATTAACTGTCCAACCCGCCGCACGAATTAGTCGGGGACACGCACACTTCGGTTTCACTTGGTGTTCGACGAGGATGATCTTTCGGGATCCTTAATTGGCTCGTTGACACTTTGTGTGCGGGCCATTTTCGATGATCTCACTGGAACGATGTTAAAAAGTCGCCCTGATTGCGGCAATATATTATTCCGAAGTTTTATTCGATTTTATTTCACTCCGCGTGAACCATTCTTTTAATATAACAGAGTAATAACGAACATCGAACCAGTTATCAACCCAGACCAATTTCGCAAAATACAGTAGAATCTATCGACGCTGTATCGAAAACAAAGCGTCAACAATGCTATCTAAATTCTGGTTTATTATCTAAGGCTTTCGGACGTGAGTCATCGTCAATATTTATGTTTACATTACCAAGCAGAGCTACGTTGTTATTATTCCTCTGTTTTCGTGAGACGGTGAAGCAAATAACGTTAATAACATTAGTACATATTGTTGATGCACTTCGGGAGAAGCTTATATTGTGCCGTTACGTCGAAGACTGTAGACAGTATAGACATTAATACGTTTCATTAATCGAGTCATAATATTTTGACTATTGAACGAACAACTCGTGTAAATAATAAATACACGACGTTCGTGTATTTTTAACGACGTGTTTCTCGCATTACATTGTTCTGGGAATCGTAAAAATCTTCCTCAAGATTGTAAAAAATATTGAAAGTTCATTTCCAGCAGAGGTCAAGCGAAAAGGTCGCAGCGGATTGTTTCTTTATTTCCCGCGATCACAGGAATGCTTTCGAATGATGTCATGGCGCGGCGCGACAATAAACCACGATATTGCTATCGACGGCGGAATATGCGGGGGGGATTAATTTAGCAAGGACTTTCGACCTGGTAGAGGCGAAAATCGTGTCGGCGATCGGGGCCGACCGACGGCGCGCGACGTTCGGAATTTATTTACCGTCCCCGTAGCGATCATTTCTACGAAACGGATTACGTATTCGACCTGTTGTTGCGCCGGTGTTTCATTCGGGCCTGGACGAAAGAAAAAGAAAGAGAGAGGGAGAGAGCCCTCTCCTAGGATCCGCGATTTATTGCCCTCGAGATCGTTAGACGCGATTCCGGCGGGCTCGCGTGGTTGAAATTTTATGGTCATTCACGGTGTATTTATAGCTCGCGGGGTCAGAATTATACGACGAAAGATTACGTTAATATTAATAGCCGTTAAAGCGACTCGTTTGCGACATACACACACGATCGGGACCGGGGCCATAATTTTGTCCGCGGCGCGGTGCGGCGCGTCGACGCGTCGGCCAAGAGGAAGTGCCGCTTTCGAAACTGCCCGATCGCGGACGATAATTGCCTGAAATCGATTGAAACTCGCTAATATGCAAACTCAATAACACGTTCCATCTTCTCCAGCCTCTCTTCTCTATACTTCCTTGAAAAACTTCGGACCGATCTTCTCTACTTTCTAATTGAACAGCCGTGTCCTTGATTAACGCTGAACCTGCCTGACTAAAATTGACCGATGTATCTTGCCTATTGGATTGCTCAAGTTCAATACGATTTTCAGACTACGGATCTTAACCCAAACACCAAACTTAGTATGCAGAGTATACATACATATACATATTGGATCCTACCGAATAACAAAATATTTTTCCTGATACGATAAATCTGACCAGCGTGTAACACAATAGATACGCTCGTCGCCGAATCGAGTGGGATTCCCATTTCCTGTTAACCGCGATAGAATTTTATGGAAATATTTTCCTTGTTCCGTATAGAGCTCGCAACACTTTCGAACGATTATATAAAACACGTGTTAGGATGGCAATTATTGCTGTCTGGTAAACTCCATAGTTTCCAGTGAGAAATCCTTTTATTTATTATTTTTAACGATCGGGCGCGCAATAAGAACGATTTATTATTATCTGTTGTTTACGAGACTTTCACGGCCGCTTTAAAAGGACCATACACCGTACGGTAATAACTCCTTTTGATCGTGATTAAGTAGAATATTGTCGAATGACAAGAATTATTGGTGCTCTCCGTAGTCCACCGGCCGGTATGGTGTGCGTGAGCGTAATCTTAGAAAATGTGTGATTCCGGCTCGATGGACGTACGGTAGGGTGAAATTTATATGTTCATTTGAGTCAAATAGGGTCCATAAATAAGCATAATAAGATTTCCAAATCCTCGGAGGATTTACAAAGACGAATGTCGCGGAGGATTACCGAAACCGTCTTGATACAGGGGCACGTTCCCGAATCAAATGTTCCCTCCCTACCAAATTGCTTCCAATTAACAGCCGGAATACCAAACAGCAAATTTTCACTCGAGAACGGTTTCACCTTCGAACGGTTGACACCTTCATTCACGGATACATTCGAGTCATAAGCGAGTCCAGCCACGGGATTAGAATTCCATGGTAAGCAGCGGACGCAGCAGGAATAACTTACCCCGTGAGAATCGAACAAGTCCTGCCACGACGAGATACTAATTTAGAAATTTGCCGAATACCTGAGATTTTGCACAGACTTTCACGCGGCTCCACGTACGAATTGGTTCAGCTTTTCTCGGAATCGGTTACCGATTTTCCTCGACACTTGTGTCAACAGCGAACGCGTTTTAAGACGATCATTAATGTGTGGACACTGTCACAGTGTTATGTGTTTCACACATCACCTGTTTCATTCATAGACGCGATCAGCGTTATTGACGCTTGTATTTCATTTCCTTGTACAATTCATTTTTACATCGTTCAGCACGTGGAATTGAATTTAATACTTCACTATTCATGATTTATTTTCGTAACATAATACATAGTATGTTCATATTCGTCTAGTGTGTTTACCGTCTCAAGTTTCAAATTAAAATATCTAATTGTTGGTATAACTGCGTAAAATCCGCAGTTAATCCGTAAGAACTAGCAAACGCGTTGAAAACGTACAAAATGGAATGGCGTAGGAGGCAAAGTGCTCGCATAAGAATGATTCGGAGATCTTCATTCCGTTTCGCTAATAACCCGAACAAGCAATTGGCATTAACGAACCCGTAGATCAAGGTCTGCTCTTCGAAGGCTGCGTCAATATGTATTTACGGTTTACGTTCTCCAAGCACGTGGAGACATTAAAGAAGTAGAAGAAGGTGCAGAAGAAGAGGAAGTTCGGCGAAGTCGCGCGTCGCAAGAAGTCTTCCCACGGGTCGTTTCTTCGCAAATATTGTCCGAGAGACTTCGTTCGCAAACTTCGCCGCGGCGCTGCAGGGCAGCAAGGCCAGTGTCGCTTATTATCGAATCGGCATCGATTCTAATCGAACCGTCACGCCGGAATTCCTGAGGATCACGTGCACGCGTAATGCGCCTCGGGCCACGCTCGTTACCGCGCCGAGAAACGCGTTAATCGCGCATCGATTACCATTCAAATGAAGATTTATGCACACAATGCGACCGAACTGGCATCGGGGACGGTTCAGAAAACCGCGTTATTAGCGCGCACGCCGGGAATCTTGTGCGAACGGACGCGGAAACGCGATTCGAAACGCCGCGGATTTTCAGAGAACGGTTCGCGGACGCAGGTCGATGCATCTCGGATGCACGTTGATCTCTACTGGCTCGATCGAGTCTTCTCTGGATTCTTCTAGCAAAGAAACCTCTGTGAATTCTGAGAAAAGCCATTTTGCTAAAATTTCTTTTGGGAAGATTGACCTTTCTAGGAAAATTGAAGATTTACCATAGTACCCTCTCTTATTGAATCATTTTTATTCGCTGATTATAGAAGAGAGATTTTTAGAATTTTTGATTGGACAAAGTGAAACCCAGATATCGTGTGCATTATCATATTGGGACGACATTATGCTTAGTTCACTGTAGAAGAACGTCGGTAGCGATCGCATGAAAATAATTGCAAATGGATGCAAGTGCTCGCAATCGCCATAACTTGATCCCCGTCTTCGGCCCTTGTTTCCTCGACAGGTCTAACGCGTTCTCGATCGCTCGTCGCATTTTATTTGCCCAGGCTGACAATCGAATATGGCGGGCAAACAGTGGAAAATCATAAAACGTGCGTCGCGCAGACGCGCTTAATGGGTGCTTGCCGCAGTTCCATAAAGATTATCAGTTTACGACGCAGCGTGTCGCGTTCATAACCTTTCCGGCCTGAAAGATCAGTTCCATAAAAATGTTTATTATTGTCCCATCGATGTCTAAACATTCCGCGCGACACACGGCGACGACGGCAGTTTCAATTGCCGTTCTGATACCGTCAAGGTTCGTCCGAGCAAACAAAAGTTCACTTTGTTTCGTATTCGATATTTATTGTCTCGGGAGAGAAAGCTCGATCTAAATTTTATCTGGAGCATTCGAATAGTAAGCTGTTCCCGATAATAATACTCGCGCGATAAGGAACACGGTAAAAAATGATTGTTGTCGCGTTTCCTTTCCAGGGAACCGGTCTTTTCCATTGGATCCGAAAAAGACGTGTTTGGACAACGTTATCATCGGTCCAAGTAAATGTTTATGCGAGTTCATCGTTTCGACCGATTCACAGAAACTGCAGAGATTTTTAATATGTACATGATCGTAACGATCGTTTTCAGAAAAAGAGAACCATCTTCACTGCTTAGTTATCATCTTCTCCGGGATCAGTGGTGTAGACACCGGTAGGTCCTGTTTACAGGCTCGAACCATAGAGATCGAATGCTCCTTGCTACACAGTGGAACACACCAGCCAGGGTAAGTTCCTTACGTAATCCTTATCCATATTTTATCGGCGGGGCCACCAGTTTTCTCAGTAAACAGCCAGGTTTCGCAAAGAATAGCGACGGTCGTTCTTTATTACCTTTTCGACACGCTTTTATCGTTATCGTTCGCACGCATTGTCCTCGTCTATCTGTCGTCTTCGACGGGACCATCAACAACAGCGCCGACAAACCGCGCTCCTAAATCCCCTCGCAATGGAATTCCGGAATCAAGATGTCGCTCGTATCGCAAACATCGAAGATAAACTAACAATCTACCGAGCGATCGGAATCAGACAAACGATCGATGCGAAAGCTTTTCACCACTTTCGCTACCTATTTGCATGAGGAGATTAATTTATGATACACAAGAGCTTTACAAAATGTACATACATGTTAAACAATCTCGACTCTTCGAGCTTGATATCGCAAGATCAACAGGAGATACGGAGTCGATTATTAAGTCAGGATTTTGGTTTTTTCCGCCATCGTTGCGAGAACAGCAACAATGACAGAATTCTACCAGCGCTTTGTACAATGTTCTCTTTCAATTGAATGCGAGAAATTACGCCTCGGTAGTTGTTTGAAGGTGGTCCCGATAGGGGAGCAAGTATCGAGGCGTAATTGGTATAGGCATGCAAAGCTAAGAGAGACTCTTCGAGCAGGCAATTTGTGCTTGTTACGTGCACTCAATTAGCGGGGCTTTCTCCAAAGAGAGAAACTAAACAGAAAACGCTTCTTAGAAGACTCGTCGCCTACGTGCTTCATAAGCGGACTAGGGATTCCCCAATTTCACCAGACGTGAACCACCGCCACACTATCCTGTGCTGTTTGCATGGAAAAGCCAAATAAAAATCCATTTAATGAATCTGTTTTTACAAAACAAAAAAAAACAGTTTCACTTCACGAATAGTGCTGCCGACACTAATAAAGCAGCACTAATTAGGCGCAATCGCGGCGCCGAATGGTTCTCACTCGTTCCAGCTAATCGGGGCTGCGTAATCGACTACGGCCGATGATCGACGCCCATGGAATCGCCTGGCACCGTGCGATCCGTGGATCATCGAGCGGAGGATCCGCTAGCTTTATCGTGCACGACACGTGTCACCGGGCGGACGCACGCTTTATTCGTCCCTCGGCCCTGCTTATCAGGCTCGCGGATACTGTTACCAGCGTCGCGAATCGTACCAAGCCGTGTACGGATCCTCGCGATCCTCGGTGTCAGCACCGCGGACCGACCACCCGCGATAAACCCGAACATTCCGTAGCGGCTAGACGTAACGTCTCTCCACGTGCCTTTGTCACGACTGATAACTGGTGGGAAGCCAGAGGAATCCCTTGGAACGCTGCTGCTCGCGATCTCGCCTCTCTGAAATCGCTCTTCAACGTTTCCTTGCGCAAACCGCACCGAAAGACCCAACCCAACCCGTTACAGTACACCAGCACAGCTCTTGCACGAGTCTTGCTGCATCAAGAATTATTTCAAAAGACGCTTGCGCTTGTACGAAATGTTCTACTTCGTACTGGCTAGACGGAACGCGTGGTCTTCGCAGATTTTATTTAACTAATCATAGTAGAACTGCTAGAATACAAAATTCAGTCATTCATGAAAGATGGAAGATTGAATTTGTCCACGATGCAGACGGAACACAGCCGCAGGAGGTAACGACGAAGAAGAAGAAAAGTATCGAATGTCCAATGAATCCGCGCGCGGTCTCAGGTGGCACAGTTATCTGAAAGTGTCTCGGCGGGTGTTTGAAACGGAGGATCTCTCTCGACTTATTGTTTCGACCTGGCCCGAGGATCACCCGCAGTGTTTTGGAAGCGAGAGATGGTTGGCACGATTGCGGAACGTGGGACGCCAGCGATCGCCGCCGCCTGCGCTCTCCATATTCGTCGGATTCGTCGAGCGCGACTCGTGCGAGCTGCTAACGTAATTTGGCTGCTCAGATTGTTTCTTATCGCCAGTGCTATGATGTCATAAACCACCGGGATATTGTAGCCGGCGGACGTAATCCGCCTTGAACCGGGGGACACGTGCTCCAACGTCGTAAAGTTCACCGACTCAAAAATTTCTATACAGCAGGTGTCTCCTTTACAACTACATAATTGGAAATTGAATTTAATCCTCGTACATTCCTCAATATTTATTTCTAGATATTATAAAATCCGGGTAGATGTAATGACAAAAATTGTTCAGAATGTTATTGTTAATAACATATGTCAAGGTCAAGGTCATCGGAGCTACCTCCCCTAAACGTAAGATTTACCAATCTTTCTTTTCTTATAGCAAACTTCGACCACTCTTCAACCCATGAACGTGTGCGAACGTATTTTGGTTTTGCCTGAAGCGATCACACACTGGCCGCAGCACACGCGAACATTAGCATTCACTCGTATTTCTGTTCTCCGAAAGCAAAACATCATCCGCACTGTTATCTCCCGTGGAGCAAGGGGCTCCAATTTCCTTATCGCGGCAACCGAAAATGTTTGAGATTCGATTATCCCTGAGGACGTGTCGAAGAGCAGCGTTCCGCCGTAGAACTGAATCAATGAAGAAGCCGGGCGAACGGAATTTTTCCGAACCGGAGATGCTCGGAGTAGTCGCGTGGTTATCTTTATGGATGTCAAATTTTATGGGTAGCCGCGCGACGACCTGGTTATTTTTAAGTGTCTGTGGCCCGTGCGTGTCGAACGCTTAATCTTCCTCGATAATTAGCGTAGAGTCCGGGGAGGTTGCGCGCGGCGCCGATAAAACGACGAAACCACTGACGCAACCGACGCAGATCGCCGTGCGATTTCTGTGTCAGAATGCAGAAACACACCGGGGCCATGAGTTAGAGGCGGAATTACGAAACTGACCAATTCGACACGCAAACCGATAACGCGCCGCGCCGGTTTGAAAAGAACGAGCTGAAACGCAATCAGCTGTCCAAAGCCGCGAGAAATACAGTGGGCGATTGATAGACTCCTTCTCTTAACAGTTCCAATGAGTCGCTAATAAAAAATTGGAATTTGTAGGATTTAGGATGTCGAAGAAGCTCCACCGGGAACTGGAAAGTGTTAAGATGTAGAACGCGCAGAGAAGCGGAGTGTAAAGAATGGAGACTGCAACGTGCCAGAGGAGCAGAATTGGTAATTAACGTTCGAATAATCGGTCGCGGGATTCTCCGCTCTAGTATTACTTGTAATTTGAATATATCTGGTTACACCGCCGCTAATTCCCGCAGATGTTCGCAGGATAAGCGGTCAGCCGGTCGTACACAATAACGCAGATCGGAATTTCGATACCGGGCCGAACGTTATTTTCGCATTAGCCTGCTACATTGTGTATATTTAGAATCTACGATGCCCGGCATTAACGCCGTAACGCTCGGCGCGTTCGCATATTTGAGATTTTTCCGATCGCGAGGAATGGCAGTAGAAATGCCTGCAAAGGTCAGCCTGAAAGACCACGCTCCCATCTTGCGAGGAGCAGACCGTGGCAGACCCGTGGAACGGACCCGGTCGATTACTTCCAAGATATCGATGCTTTGTAGAATATTTATCGTCGATATTTTTCCACCTCGTATAAGCATGTATGCACACTCTCCAGTCTTTCGCGAACACTTTCCAGTCGGTCTTCCTTGTTGCAAACGGGGACGAACTTTCGCACCCACCTAATACGTAGATTGTTTCTAATTCGCCTAGTTCTTTGCTCACAAGAGGACCTGAAACGAACGTCATTAGCTGACAAAGTGCGAAACCTATTGGCAAGAAAGATCATAGAGCAGGTTCGTCGAACGGATCGAGTCTGTTTGACGGGGTCCGAACGATTTTGATCGTGGCAAGGTGGTTCCAGGTCGGTCGGGAAGTCGCGTCGGCAAGAGGGATCGGCTGGCCCCGGGTCCAAGGGAGCCGAAGGATTAATGAGCAAGTATCCCGGTGCTCTAGGTGAAAGATGCTGCGTGTCCCGAGGAGGAACACGGCGAGAGTTCGCGGGAAAAAGGGAGACGGAGAGACTGGAACGGAAAGCGAGGGAAGAAGCGAGGAGAGGACGCCCGGCGGAGGCAAAGAGGATGCTTGGAGCGGGCAAGACAGGAGAGCGAACGGAGGACATCGAACTGAAATGGCCTCTGGGAGCGCATTCCAGTATTCCACTCTCGCTACCTTAGACCATCCTCTCCCTCCCCGCTCTCTCATTCTCGCTCGGTCTCGCTCGGACCGTCTGTCTCTGGCCCTTCCTTCTTCATCGTCTTCTTCTCCTTCTTCGGCGTCGTTCTCGACGTCGTCGTCTCTTCCCTCTCTTTCTGTCTGTCCCTCTTTTTCCATCTTTTTCCCACTCTTGTCCTTCGCGGTCTCTCCGACTCTTTCCGTTACGAGTTGTCATCCTCCCGCTCAGCCCCGCCGAGCAACGCGCTCTTTCTTCCAGTGCAAGCGGTCTCATCCCTCTCGCTACTTCTGCTGCTGCTCAGCATCCTCCTTTGGACTTGGAGTCCTTTTATTTCGCTCTCCGCATTCTTGAGTTTCCGCTCGCCGCCAGCGCGACGGACTTTCCTCCTCGGCCGACACCGCGGACGAATCCGTCTCGCGTTCCACCGCTCTATGGACCTTCTTCCCTCGTCGATCGCACAACCTCCTTGCGTGTTTAATACTTTCCGGAGATTATACCGCGGCGAAAATCGGGTTTCTTCGAAACGCGCTTTTCTCCTAGATCGACGAAACTGAGCTCTATAACTTCTAATACAATTATTCAAATCTCTTCAACAAATTTGAGAGTATTCTCCTAATGTCGGTTATCAAGCTTATCAATATTAGAATCGTAACGCCCAAAACAGTACGCCTTAAAAACATTCGGAGAACGTAGCTTCGCGACCAGAGACGGTCAAACAAGGTAGACCCCTTAAAGTATCTGCAAATTGCTCGATGCAGATGAATGAGTAGTAGCTAACGGGGAGGAAGAGGAGGTGAAAGAGGAAGCGAAGAAGGAGGGGTAAGATTCTGAAAGGAATCTCCCGTAAGGATGAGCCTTGCACGAGTATTAACACTCGCCGGGCAAGGTGTGTTCGTTGCGTAAGAATCCTCGAATTCCTGCCGTTTATTAGTACGTCTGTGTTTACCGTGTTACGGACCTTAGGCCAGACGTTATTTGCATGCTTGTCCGCAGGTAGAATCCTGGCACCTGTTCTCGTGGCTCTGGTACCCACCCCGATTCCCGCCCCACCCGCATTCTTCCCGTTTCCGTTCGCCGCGGATTTCCTTTGTCCCGCGCTCAGCACGAATTTCTTTTGCATACTTCGTTTAACCCGGACCCTCCCTCGGAAACTAGTCTGATTCGCGATCGACGATTCCTCCAGCGCCGGCCCTTCGAACAACGTCGCTGAAATCTCAAGCAGCTGTAGGATTTTAGGTTATTTTCATAAACAAACCCTTTCTCTGCAGTCTAATAATAAATATCGGTATTACAGAACGACTAATTCTGGAATTTCAATACAGCCGAAGCATAAGTGCAGGTTACAGCACACGTGTATCATTAAATAAATCCGGTAAATTGTAAGGAAGTAGTTCTGGTTGCCAACGACCTGTGACGACATAACAGGCGCGAACATTTAATTAAAGAAAAAAGAACAGTGCACAAAAGCCGTCGGAATTTCGATCGTAACGACGCGTGACTTGTTAACGTCATTATAGTTACATTCTCCGGTTGTTATCGTTTTTTTTTGTTTTTTTTTAGTGGGCGATGAAAGAACGCGGAATAAGGTTGCGTTGAAAAGAGGAGCGCCTCGAACGCCATTCTTCAAATCGTATTCCATTGTTACCCCCTAAGTCTCTCGCGGATCCGGCTTTTCCAGGCTCACTCGGCCAGAGAATGCATCGCTGTTACGAAAACGCCCGGAAGAGAGAACGCGTTTCGCTCCAGTCTGGAAGACGCACGTAAATTTTTTTTATTACACCGTCATTGCTCGCTGAATTACCGACAACCTTGGCACGTGAACCGCCCCGGCGAACAATGCCTCGCGTCCTGCCGCGGAAGACTCAATGACCCTGAAAAAGCGGCTTAGCTTTCCATCTCGTGATCTGGAGAGACTTTTCCAAATTTCCACCAACCCCTTCCCTTTCCTCGTTCCACGATCGATTCCGGTGCGATAGTGTCTTCGAACGTTTCTGATACTTGGAGTGAAATGCAGTGACTCCCATTAATATTCGGACAGTCTTGAAAGAAAGACGATAACTAATAAATATTGTCTGTCAAGTGAGATATTTATAAGAGAATCACAAGTCCTCAAGCACGCTGCAAAAAAACTGCTCACAATTAATAAGTTTTATAGAATACGTCTGTCCTTCTATCTACGAACGCGAAGTTAGCGCATGCATAAAATCTCTATTACGGAGTTCCCGTGATGGTGGACGAGCAGGATCGACCAGAGGGTTGCTAAACGACAGACAGAGAGAGAATGAGAGAAAGACAGGGGTCGTTGCGGCAGGGCACGGCGCTAGAATTTAATGGCGGTGTCAAAAGTTCCGCTTAACGAGATGGAGCGAGTCGAAAGATAAATCGAAGCCGGCGTTTTTGTTCTCCCCCGCGAGTTACGAGCACACGAACACGTTCGAGGTGGAATCCAGAGGCTAGAGGTGACTCGGGGATAATCGTGATCGACGCTGTCGGGGGTGCTTTCGCCGCAGTTTCTCTCCTCGTCTCGATTTTCGGACTCGATTCGAGTTCGAGTTCCAAGCCCCGGACCTCCTCTATCGTACACGTTTTTAATGTTAGCCCCCGCTGCCGAATTAATCCGAATAATGGACGCACACCCGCTCTTCGGACCCAGCCTATTTATACGATCGATTTTATCGACGCCCATTCCGAGAACGTCACTCACCTTCCAGCGAATCCTGCGAAAGAGAGACAGAGAAGAGATAGAGAAGAGAGAGAGGGGATGTTCACTAATTAATCCCCGCGGCGACATCACCCCGTTTCACCGTGACGCGACACAACTTGTTGTGTAAATCTTCGATGAGCTGGCGTTGTTTGCTGCGCGAAATGTCTAACTGCGAAGGCTTGCACGGTGTAACCGGGACCGCGAGATTCGGTGACGTTTCATCAGAAAATCAACTTTAGTTACGGATGTCCATTCGCGTGAAAAATTACTTCGCTTCTGTTTTAATAAAACGGTAAAAATAACAAACTGTTTTGCAATTTAATAATAATGACATAGTGTCAGAATTCTCTTCTTTAGTGACAGAATAATTATCTGGAAATCGTTGTCTAATGTTGATTCAGCTGCACGTGTCGAACTTAACTATGTTAAGTAAAAACTCAAGCATTCATATTCATGTTTTAAATCAGAAGAGCAAATACCATCATCGCCATACAAAGGATCAAACATTCACTTCCGTCAATAAATATTAACTCGTCACAACGATATATTGATCAAGCAGCGCACATCGCAAATAGAAATTGACAAAAATTCATGGGTAGTCGAGAACCACCCCTAAATCCACAATAACCATATTCCTCGCCAAAGAAAGTCCATTCTCCTCGAAACAAGTGATCAAACATTCACGAGTCGCGCATCAGTAGATCGCGGGTCTAAATTGATCAAAAGCCACCCCAGTCGAAAAACCCTGCGTCGAATTTCATCACTTTCGTGCGGTCGCAATCGGAACACAAGCTCGTAAAACATCCTCATCGAATGTCGGGCGTCCCGGTGCGGCGCGGCGCGGCGCAGCAGGGTGAAGCTCCACAGTCGAAAGGGAATAAGCACCGATATCAAGTACCAGATAGAGTTAAAACACCCTCGCCAGGATCTCGTTACCCTCTCTGGGGCCCCAGTAGGAAATAGCCGGCACACGAGAAGTCCGGCGCCCTTTAATCCGGCGCTCGTTAACACGGGGTAGATTCAAACTCTAATTTGCGAGCGGCGCAAAGAAAACGGAACGGACGGAGGGTTGGCAGGGGGTGGTTCAACATCGCGTTCAGATAAGGGTTGGGGAAACGAACGGTGGGGGTTGGTTTTGCGGGAGTGGTGGTGCGGCGTCGGATCGGCAGAGATAACGGCGAGCCAAACGAGGGAACTTCTCGGGAACTTAATAGGGAAAACGGAAACATATTCGGGAATGAACGTGGTTCGATAATCGCGAAGATAGCTCGGTCCGACCCTCCAAAGGCGGGAAGGTGTAGAGGGGGTACAGTTTGGTTTTCCGCGGGCTGAAAAGGGGCAACCGGGTTTTATAGAACGGCCCGCGAGCCGGCGTTACTTCTGAAAGTACGAGGCGTTTCCAGGAATTCCACCGTTAGTTCGACCATTACCATTCGCTACATGTCGGGAGCCACTCCGCGGCCACATTTTAGCCTGTTTACGGCACTTTTCGAGGAAACTGTTACCTCAAGCTGTCCTCGAACGAGCAAATAACGCCGAACTACCCGCACGACACGCTTTCATTATCTCTGCCGCTTTATACGGGCCGGGGAAAAGGCTGGACACCGCGCGAGCCACTCTCGACGAATCTCGTTTGCGTCGTCCTTTCGGCTCCACTTAAAATGATCCATCTAAAATGTCAAAGAGCTTGTGGAAATTTGGAATTAGTTGGAGAAAGTTCAATTCTTGTACCGCAGATTTGATGTATTTACGTACACCTAAATTTTCTTAGCGAGGAATACGTGGAGATTTTTGGCACCTTCGAATCCTAATTGAAGCCTCGGAGAGCACAGAAGTCTAAGGGACAAGAATTTCTTAAAATTCCGTCTGGCGCCTGGTGTTCCACTTGGCACATATGTCCGCCCATTACCGCCTAATTCTACTTCTGCTGTTTGTAAACAGAGTCCACGGGTACGTCTGTGTACTAGGCTGCTAGAAGACAGCGGGGTTAATGGCAAACAGCGGCGTATTACCATCAATCTCCGTTAGCACTAATAGCAAGTAATAGTCAGACACATTAGGCGAGTCGGAGACGGCAGGAACGAGCTTTGTATAAAACACCGAATCTTCAGCCTTTGTTCGAGGAAAGGGTAGAATCTAACCAGGTTGTTGTAGACAGAAACAACTGTGTCCATTCTATTTTTTCGACTCGTGGATAATGCCAACAGTTTCACAGTATAGAAATTTTGTTTGCATTTGTTTAGAAGCTGTCTTACTGCTGTCATGAAACTGATCAAACTAAATCGTGAAAAGTTGTAGTAGAGAACGTCGGTGGAAGAGTTCGCGATAAAGGAATCGGGTGAAAGCGACTGCACGCGTTTGCAAGATCGCTTTCGATCCCGCCGATAAAAATTACGACCGCAAACATCTCGAGCCACCTTGTGCTCTCCGCGAGGGATCGCGCAGCCTTCAAAAACGACCTCGATTTCGCGCGAAAACCAGCTTAATCGGAAACACACGAACGAAAGTTGACGCAACGAAGGCCTACGCCCTGCGTTACCAACTTGCTCGCTGCTATGTTAACACACAAAACACTCGACGAAACTGCGCTCTCGACGAGTGAAAGGCCTGTCGGGTGACAATCTCCAATTTTTTGTTACCTTATCGTACATTTGATGCGAAAGATATACGGTTACACTGGTACGCGTGGACGGCATTTAAAAATACAAAAAAATTGCCTTTAAACAATTTAGAGAAAAATCTCGGTGCTTCACAAAAATCGAAGGGAAATCGAGTATTGTAACTACCAGAATGGCGCCTTGAGTTACGAAACAGAGGGAAGAGGGGGCTAACATTTTCATCTCACCCTCTTGCGAAGGGCTGGGAAGCTGAGATCCGTCGAAACTTAAGAAGCAACGGATTTCGAGGAACGGAGAGTGTTCAGGGTCGAGGGTTCCGTCTCTGGGAGAACACGAAAGTGCTCTCGACTCGTCTGCCGGATTTGCATCGATGTTGCAGTATCGATAAACCCGGGTGCAAGGCGAGAGTGAAGTCGAATCCGAAGACGACGACGACGACGCCTCACCGAGTTGTTCTCGCTAATTGATTGACACAGAACGGTGAATTATCATCGATTAACCGCCGCTAAACGTTGAAACGTCTTCGCTAATTGGCCGGCACAGCCGCTGCCGCCAATAAAACCTTCGATATTTCTAGCAGCAGATAGGATCGCCGCGCATAATTCGCTTGTCGCGAGCAGTTTCCCCCGTTAGGCGGCCGTGTGGCGTTTCGCAGGAACGATTTACGAGCTCCATTTTCCCCGGGATATAGGCAGATGATGATTTTTCTCGATGACGAAACGGCTGGCTGGCTGCCGACATCGACTCTGCTAGAATGACGCTCCGATGAAGCGTTAGACCCCGTTTAGACGCGGCGGAAACCGCGCGACTTTTGCTTTGGATTTTGGACTGTTGGGCCGCGCGGACAGGTGTGAACAAATGCGAAGACGCTCATGTAAATAAGAGCCGTGTGATTTCGGCATTACCAGAGGGATTTCTGGAATAAATGGTGGGGGAAATGCTATAGTCAGGGCTGGAGTGACGTCACGAAGCTATAGTGTACTCCAACCTTGATAAAAACGTCACGATTCCATCACGAACCTACAGGACGGACCGTGATGCCACTGACTATGTACTTACTATTGGTACGTTGGTGGTGCATTTCTGGGAACATGACGTCATGTGAATTTAACCGTGCACCACTAACAATCGTCGGAACGAGCTCCTTCGCTCTGGCTCTCGTCTATCACCGGCGTTATCTCGCGCAACTTACAGAGTTTATACAATTGCCAGGGCGCGTTGTTCTTACCTGGTGTAGAAATTAGGTTTAATGCTCCCCCTGCGAGCTGGCTACACGCGGATCTTAATAGTCCCGAGCCAGCGGATGCTGTACTTGTTAATTGAAGATGCTATCTGCGCCCCTGCGATGCTGGAATCTGGGCAATGATTGCGCTCCCCGGCAGCAAAGCACGCTGAAAACTGCTTTTGCCGCTACATTTTTTAGTCTTTGGCACTCTACTGAACTTGTATACCGAACTTCAGAGCCTCGTTAGAATCCGGAATGATTGTTATATCGAATCGAACATTTCAGCATAGTCCAATAAAATAACACGAAACGTCCCCTAAAACGAAATGAAATAAAGTAGTCAAATAAAACGGAGTGAAACGAAGTCGATAGTAGTGTAGGCTAAAAATAAACGAGCTAGCCGAAATCGAGCAGAATGAAACGAAGTAGTCAAATAAAGTGAAATAAAATGGAGTAGTCCAATAAAGTAAAATGAAACGAAGTAGCCGAATCGGGTACCGATAAAACGAAGTAGCCGATACGAAAATGCAATGAAACGGAGTAGTCGAAGTCCTCGGTAGTTTAGAAGCGAGCGACCGGAAACACTTTGGCCCGGAAAGGGTTGAAGGTCCGGGTATGATCCCGATCCTGACGGGCAGCTGTGAATAAAGTGGAGCGACGCGGAGGGACGTTTCCTCCACAGGTTTGAGCACCTGATCACGGTTAGTACAAGTTGCCCGGTGTCACGACACCCCGATCATCTACCGATCAACGAGAATGGGTTCACATTCCATCGGCGATCTCCGCCGCGTTACGTTTAAGGCCCATTTCGCGGCGCTCCTCGGGACCACCGGGGAATATTCACGAGCGGTGTTGCGGGCCGGGGGAGGCCGGTGTCCCGCAGAGTTGCAGAACAAGTACGTTCCCGAGCAACTTTGCCCCGGCTATCATTCCGGCCGGGCTGAAAAAGTTTGATCGAACGGTAGAAGGCCGCCTTTTAAACGATCCCCAGCCAACCAGCGCGAATATTCCGCGATAGAACGACCACTGTGTGCCCCGTCATTTTACGGATACTCTGTACATACGTTGTGTACGTGTGCGTATGTGTCGTCGATGTATTCATGCAGAGGAACACCACGTTCGAGGGACGAAATTTTCACGAGTGCGCGATTACATCAACTCCTGCCGAGATTCATTATATGAACTACTGCGGAGCGTCACTCCAATTATACTCCGTGTCCGCGCTCGAGTGTGAATGGACCATTATCTGGCCGAGTGTTGGAGCCGGAGAAAAATGTTTATACTCGAGTTGTATGGTACGAGCTTTTGGCACAGACGGATTTTCGTTGTGTCCTGAATTTGCGGGACGCGAAGGTCGAGTTTCGTTTTGTAATGTGTTCGCTACCTGCTGACATGTCTCACACCTTCGTGTTTATTCGAAGAAAGGAAAATTGGCTTTGTACGTGGAATTGTTTGAAACTGTAATATACAGCATGGTATTTGAGGAATTCGTAATTTTTCTGGGGTAATGGATTTTTTCATTTTTGTGATTCTGTTAGAATTATTCATTTTAAAACGGGCGTGAAGCTCGTGGCCTCGGGAAGCACATATATTTCATTTCTAGAAAACGTTCGCCAAGGTCTGTACACTTGGCTCGGTGCTCTCAAAAACCGCAAATCAGTTCCGCCATTGGAATTACAGCACGGTGACTGTCTCAAGCATCAAGGTCAAGCGAAGTGACTGAAAGTTCAACATCACGATGTTCCCGCTCTCAAATTGAATCTCCAAAATCAAACAACTTTGAAGCAAAGGATCAAATTAGAAATAGAGCAAATACTGGTTTAATACTGGTTCAAATTGAAGCTTGCGCACCAGTCTATTCTACATCTACCCAGACAAATTGATTCCTATAAAATTCACAAGTGCATAAAATCTACAAATGCCTAAAGAAGTGCGTCATCTCCGCGCTCGAAATCGAAGTGGAGGCGTGGGAACGGCGCAGTCCACTGAAAAATCGCGCCGAAATCGATTGCGGCGGGTAATGGGCCCGTCGCGATGGTTCGCGAAAAAGTCCCGTCGCGTCGACTCTCGGAGCCGATCGGAGCGAATCGGAGAGCTGAGCGGCGCGACGCAGAGCAGGTTGTCGGCGCGCGGGGCCCAAGAGCGCGAGGCGATTGCGCGCAATAAGGCCCCGCGTTTCGTGGCAGACACCGTGGCTAACGGATGTGCCGTTACGGGGCCGCATTCCACGGAGCCACGCATGCGCGACGCGACACATTCCATTGTCTTTTACATTCTTCGCGGCCGTTTCTCTCCTCCTCGGTATTCTTAGCACGCTCGGCCGCCAACAACCGCCCCTGGCGCAACGGCGCAGGGCACCGAGGGCCTCAAGCCCCTCCCCTTCGTTCTCCTCATCCTCCTCGTATCCACCTCTTCGCCCTTTTCCCTCCGCAACGTCTTCCATCGCCGGCTCCTCGGCCCCTGGCCCCCCTTAAAGCCCCGACGTTGTCCCCCTGCGCGTTCTCGTCGTTCTCTTTGCATTCCTCGTTTCAACCGTCGCTACTTCGTCCTCTCTTCATTTTCTTCGTCTTCATCCTTCTCGAAATTTTTCACCGCTCCGCAGCCTCTTCAGCTACTCCTCTTCTTATCTTCTCTTCACTTCGGTTCTCTTCCCTGCCTCGACCGGACTGACCGCTTTGCTGGCTGACTTCGCGAGTTCGGATCCCCCTCTAGCATAAACGTTCTTTGCTCTTTGTCCCTCCTCCCACCGCCTTCCTCATTCTCCTCTTATCCCTCCGCTCACCCCCTTATCTAGATGCTCCACCCATTCGTGCTTTGACTTCGTAATACCTTCGCGTTGATCGTTTTAATTCGTGCCACAGATTCGTTTATATTGATCCCCTCCCTCTTCGGACCCTGATCTCTCTCGCTTCCTTTTGCTGTAGACTCCCTTTGACTTCGCCGGTCAACCTGAAGTATAGAGGTTCGACCACCCGTTGCAGCCCGATTTTTCATTGGCTCGTGGGCCCACCTGCCCCTCGGGCCCAACGGACTTTCGATATCAGTTGAGACCCGATTTTCATCGACCCCTTCGGCACCGCTTTCTATTCGCGATTTTTCACAAGCACCTTACTTCCTAGAGGCTCGAGGTTTATCTCGGGGTAGACCTGCCTTCGAAATGTTCACGTGAATGCAGATGTATGATTTACAACCGTCTACAATTGTTGAAGGAAGAATGAAATTTCTGAGAGGCTTCTGCCATGTTCCATTTCCACGACAAAATTCAAGTTAATGTTCCAATTATCGACATGGGAAACATTTTATCATCATAAAATATTATTTCTAGTAACACCTATAATTAGGCTGCTAATACGTATGCAAGTATCCATTTTTCTAGATGGCTTTCGCGAAACCAGTCTTACTGGTTCTGTCCGATAAAAAATCAGGCGTGACTATATTAAATTTTCTCCAATAATATCTAATATCTACGGGACTCGATATCTCCATCGCATTAAGCTTCATTCAATTACGCTCAGTTTAAATCCTTTTAATCAATCGCAAGAAGCAACAGAAATGAAGAGATCACGAGGAGGAATAAGAACGTTCCTGCTCGGAAATGAAAATACCTGGCGAGTGTCGCGCGTTTCACGTGTCAATTTGCGAAGGAAGTAGTGTCTTCACGCTCGCGCCTCCCTTTTTTACGTAATTCTATTGAACGCCGAGGCGAACGCGCAAAATCCGCGGCTGGAACGGAAGCGGCGAAGCGTTCTGCAATTCCAGAGGCGGAATTCCGTTCGGCTTGGTCTACGATCCGCGCGAGCGTGCTCGCTCGCATAATCCTCGTGTGCTGGTCTTCGCGATTACTCCACACGGCTACGTGACGAGATAAATACTCGTCGCGGCGCGGCGCGGAGTACACGCGTATGCGTGGATGCGCACCGGTATCCGCGAGTAATGTTCCGGGAAATTACGAGCAACGCGATATTCTATTAATTCAAACGTCTTCATAGTCGCCGGCGGCCGCGCGTTTCATTCACGTTCGCCGTCGAGACTGGAAAAATGCATAACACGTGGACGCTTTACGCTTGTCGAACCTTCCAGTGCGAATGTACTGATCAAACTGATCTGGTCAATTCTTGGACCATCAAAGTTCAGAGCATAATGCAGAACATTTAATAGAATCTGTCTTGTAGGTACTTCCAATTTCGAACGAGCGAGAACGGGTATTCAAAAACGATTGATGCCAATTCGGCGCAAACGTGAGAACCACAGTCGATCCTCGATCGAATTGATTGTTATTTAGGTTCGACTGATTTATTGGTCGATTAATTCCGGTTCTTGCTGGAATTCGGCCGGCGAATCGCAATTTCGGCACTTTGATGAGAGCCGAGGGCGCAGGTTCGCGCGAATCACGGAACAAGGTGCTGTTCGTGAAATCGTTGTATCGTTAGGAAGAGGAAATGGCCGGAATCAGATCGATCTCGGGAATGAACGAGGCTATCCTCGAAATTGGTGGCCGGCGCGGGGCCCGGCATGAACGGCATATCGAGATCTCAATTTTCGTGAGGCCGCAACGAAACGGGCGAAACGATTGAGCACGGTCGATTGTTGTCGATCGCTCGCGCCGATGGCTGATGGCCGATCGATCGATTTCCGCCATAAACGCATCCTGTTTCTGGGCGGCGCGCGATCGTTTTGATCGGCCATGAGCCGTCGGGACCTCCTATTATGCAAGAGTTACGCATTATGAACGCGCGAGTGCGTGATCGGCGCGAGTTATGCCCACCACCGCGCCGGCTGAACGCGATTAACAGAAAATTCGATAACGGTACTTCTGCTGGCTGTTAATCGGTTCAATCTCGACAAATCTTCCATTCGAGCAAGCCTGGAAACCTGTTACCAGCCTGACCTTCGATGTTAGAGTCGTTCGAGCCTGATCTCTGGCCCTTTGGATCCCCGCTAACGAGGCGAACCTATTGATTTGACGTGGGCACGAGGGAAACCTTGTTTCACAATTAAGATGACGTGATACAGTGTTTTTTCACTGTTCAACAACATTTTCGTTCTGTCTCCGATTAGTTGTATTTGTCCGACGTTGTTTGCCAGATCGAAGGAAAGCAATAATTTTTAAAAATTGCGTCGTGTACGTATACAAAGAAATCAACCGGGGGGAATGCGAGACTGATTGGTTGTCGAAGTAACAAAGGCGTTGATGATGTCAACTAATCAGGTTATGAAGCGAGACTCATTTCTAACAGGTTTTTTACTAGACTAGTGAAGAGTTCCGTTTGCGAATACGGAATTAAAACGAGAGTATCCTCGGACAGGAAGGGTCTTTAAGTATGGTTTTGCGACATGGCATCGTGAGAATTGTGCGATTCCCGCGATCGAAGTCGGAAATCGAAGTTGAAGAGAGCATGATCGCCGACAAGCGACAAGCTGTTCCCAGTATCGGCACCATAAGAAGCGGTTTCGCTCGTCATACGAATATTTCAATGGTTGTTGTCGGAGGAGTCACACGAGTTTCGGCAGTTTCGTGTCCTTTTATGGTGATCCTGGCCGGCGCGGCGACTGAGCGGCGACCGATGATTTTGGTGACCCCGAACACACGCGACGAGTAATCGACCCCGTCAACATCGTTAGGCCAAAGTATCCGTTCTGTTCTGACTCATCCGCGTCGCTCGATTAGGGAAAAGAGACTCGATCGCCGTGGCCACCAATCGGGCCCCGCTAATTGGGCCGATCGGGAACAGCCGAGAAAGGGACGAATTAGAAATCGCGGATCGGTTGCCTAACGCCGCGCGCGATCTTTCCAACGAGCCTGCGCAGCTTTGACGCGGATTTATGGATTCTACGAGGGCTGAAAAACCTCGCAAGCAACTTCATCCTGCTCGGCCCGTCTTCTGGCATTTTTTGCCGGATTCGAACATCTACTTCGTTAATCGATCAGCTTTTAAGAACCCGTCATTAGAGACTATCTTCTAAATGTCATAAGCTTCTCATCTGTTTTTGTCGAGTAGATGGGAGGAAAATCGTTTCTAGATGCTGAGTACTATACTTCCACTTCTTAAATTTAAAAACGAAGAACGAGGAATTAAATGGCCCTCTTTCAAGAAACGATGCTTGAAAGTTCGCGGACTGCAGGATCTTATACAGCATCGTTGCCATAAAATCATAAAGGATCGTTCGCGAGGTTGGACCAGTAACTGTCCCCCATTTGCCGCTATGATCCACCAATCATCAATATTTACAATAATGTCGGCGCTCATAAATAGAAATGTCTGCGGCGCACACGTTCCGAGAAGTTTCCCTGGGAAACCGTGTTAAGAAGATCCATGATTCATCCACGGCTCATGGACTCTCCTGAGTCAGGAGTGTTTTGAACCGCACGTGTGTCGGCCGCAGATGGATGGGCCGGCGTTAATATGCAGTTTGTCGCAACGATTAAATTTTCGACGTTGCACTGGTCTCGATCTCGGAACACCTGCCGCGTCGATGCAGTGACCTATAGCGTCGGCTCCAAAAGCGCAGAGAGGAAAGTGTGGGAAGAGAAGCTCGGTCGCGTGCCCTTCCTAGATTCTTTGGAGGTTGCCTGTCTGTTATTACACTGAAGTTATCAGATCATTCCATCTCGCCGATCGTGGAACGAAAGCGTCCAAAAATATTCGGAACCATTTGTTAGGCCAGTGCAAAAGTTCGCACGCGATTTAATACAAGGTGTCGAGGAGATAAATATTGGAGACAGATCTCTTAAAAATGAAGACCAGATTCTTTACGCTGGTTCCTCGATTATATTAGGTTTACGCAAGCCTTGAAGACGGAACGATATCATTTATGAAAAGGGCTTGAAATATCATCCGCCATTGACACGATCTCTCAATTTCTCCACGGCTACTCCCACGCAGAGCCTCCTCCGAACAATGCCCGCGTTTCCCACAGATCGAGATCTACGCGTCCCACCGAACGATCGCGGGGAACAGGTGTCTAGGCCTTCCTACGGTCACATTGACCCATATTCTCCCGTTCCAACGAAACACCCGAACACAAACGCAACGCGGGGCCTCAGGCTCTAAGCATTCTTACATTTTATGTACCCTCTCCTTTAACTCTACAGAACAAGAGACCTGTCAGTTCAACTTTCATGGCAGTCTCCTCGTCTTCCCTCGTGATTCTCAGATTTTTGTTAGACTCGCGCGAGTCCAAAGACTTTCAATCTAGCATGGACACTAATGTAATCTTCTAAAACTTTCGGAATATAAAAATTGTGTTTCTATAATTGTTTCGGGTTTTAGCACCGTTTAGCAGGTCCCCGATACTGTCATAAACCGTGCCACCATCACAAACCAGCTGCCGCAACACCGAATCTCAATGCTAAAAGATGGAGGAATGCTGCTCTTAAATAATGGTGACCCTGAAACTTGGACCCAAGATGTTTCGCAGTCCACAGTCCCAGTTCATAAATCGCCTAATGGACAAGCCAAAGATCTAGAGTCCCGATCCACCTCCGATCCTTCAATCGATAGATGGAGGATCCTCCGGGCCAAGGAAGAGGATCAGTTTTGACAGGCACCGGCGCCTTTTACGTCCGTCGGCTTGACAAGGATTCCCTGACCCCGGCGAGCACCGGCTCGGCCTAAACCCACTTTATTAGGTGGTCGGAAAGGCTAGCTGGCCGTCTGAGTCAGCCTGATCTCGATTAGGCGAGCGTGCCGCGCCGCAACGCGCTTTGCTTCGGACACAGTCCGGGTCCGGGGGCACGGTGTGTGACTCACATAGGAATCCTGGAGTGGCACAATGGCCTTTGCGCGCACGTATACGCCTCGGACAGCTCGCCACGAGAATTATTATAATCTATAGACATAGTTCTGTATGCCTTGGGACGGCTGGTACTTTCTTGGAGAACTGACCTCTAAAACCACAAGAATTTTAAGAGAACTTGTTTTTATCGGGGAACACAATTCCTGTTTCGAATGAATATTTTTTTACCGTACATTTCGGTTACTCGTCGGTAGACTGCGGATTTGATGCATTTATAAAGAGCTCTCCCGGATTGGTTCCAGGAGGACGATTCGAAAAATTCTAGCGGGACAACAAGAGCATCGGCGAAACTTTCGTTCATTTTGATTGCCGATCGATACGCGTCAGCCGTTCCATTTCTCAGGGCGTCGAATCAACCGGAGAACCGGAACTTTGCGAGCGTTTAAGAGGCCACGCACGTTTTCAATCACCCTTGGGAGACCAGCAGCATCGCGTTCGCGTTATTCGGACTCGGATCGACGCGCAATTAATCTCACAGGCCTTCCGCGTGTCGGCGACGAATCCGGAAACGGTTTCTCTGGAAGCCTCGCGGCGGAATCAGTTCGTCAGTCCTTCTACTCTTTATTGTTACCCTGGATTCACAGCGTGTACTGGTAAACCTATTCGTACAGGCTGTTCCAGATCATAACTCTTTAACACGTTCTCTGCCATTCTGTCTCTCTCTCCCTCTTTTGAATAGTGACGTCCACTAGGTCCAAACTTACACAAATGATTAGCCCAATTTCTCTGCCTAATCTGCGATTTTCGATTGTAATTTTCTGATTCCTGAGCAACCAATAGCCTGTCTCGGAGCAGCCTCTAAGGCTTCCTCGTTACGTGAAAGGTTTCCGCGTCGCGAGCCGCTCGAATTCGCGCGATCCGGTCGATTGAGCGGCCGCGAAATTCGCCGCTAGAAAACAAACACCGATCATGGGGCTACGGGAGAGAGGGTAAAGAGAGAGAGAGAGAGGGAAGAAGAAGCGAGAAAGAGAGACAGGGGGCAGCGAGAGGCTTTTATTTTACTTGTGCCCGCGTCGCGAACGGCGTGCTCCTTTCTAGAGAAACGACTGGCCCGAATTCCAGAGTTAAAACGGCCTTGCGGGACTCGCGGCAACGGATCCGGCAAGGTTCCGCGGATTTCCGCAAACGCGGCCGTTTCTCCGTGAGTTTTATTAGCGTTTGTCGAGGGGCAAGGGGGACTACTCGCTGCTCCGATATTTCTTGTCATCCTTCGATCGTTCGTTTCGCGGAATAACGTGTATCCGTTCCTCGCCTACCGATACGGTTTCGACGGGACGGTCTGGGCGTTTAAAACATTTTCCGGAGGTTGTAAATCCTCTTAAGAGGTCTTGTATAAACCGCGTTCAAGCCGAGCCCCCCGGGGAAATATTTCTGCAAGGCAGAAGTCGTGCTCCTCTTCAGGGGACGAGCGCGGAGAGCATCGGAATCGCGTACGGGAAGCTCATCGGTATTGCGTCGCGGCCCCGTTCGCCTCGAACGCGTGAATATTTTAGCTGATTCGTTTATCGACTGCTCCACTGTGTTCCGATGTGTGCTAACGTGATCTCCGTCGATGCTGTTTCCCGACAAACTTTAACTATTTTTTACGCACGCGGTCTCAGTTGAAATGGTACCTCACTTTTCCATATTTTATTTTTCATTAATTCATAAAATTATACGTCTACACAACGTTACGAACCAGTCGCTGTATGTGCTCGGCACTTCCAGCGTTAGATAACTGGATCAACTGAACAAAGATCGATAGAGCAATCGTGCGAGGAGTATGCGACGTCGATACATTATTTTCTCCTTTCACTTATGATCTATTACTCTATGCCTAGGCGTTAGATAGGACTTATCCCTAAATATCTCTATCCGAGTCTTGTCACCGTCTCTGTTATCTTCGATCGTATCCAGTCGATTGGAAACAATGTCTTCTGGTCCCCGGTTGAATGACGTTGCTTTGGCCTTACCTAACCCAGACCATTCATCTAACAGTACGTTTCAAAGAATTTTTTAACAATTCCTAGGATTTAAAAGAATCTTACAGAAATTGATTAAATACATCATAACTTTCAAATAACATCTCAGAGTTACAAAACGAGACACGCCCATAAAAGTTGATTCATATAGCTATAGCTAGTTGAAACCAGCTAATCGACAACATTTCAATCACAGTTTATCGCGAAACCTTGTCGGTTCGCTGAAACGAATATCGTCAATCGAATTCCCGTGTTTTATCACCAAGTCCTCGACGCTAATCTTTTCCAGTTAAACACGAAAATAAACAAGATTGAACAAACAAAACTGAGAAAAACGAAATCGAAGTGTTCGGATAAATTGGATTCTAATCGTCGTCGTTTCAGAACCGACGGACCGAAGCCGATTTTCGCGAGCCGGATGTCCACGATCGTTTCTGACCGGGTTTCGATTTCGAGCGATCGAGAGTTGGCAAATAGTAGCGCGTTTTAAAGGGAACACCGGCGTCTCACAAACACACGCGAGATATTTATCTCAGCCGGGAGAAAGTGTACCACATACAGCCGCCACCGCCGACGCCACCACGCGGCGAATAGATTCTTGCAGTTTCATAACTTAGTGACCGACATTCCGCGGAATTGCACCACTAATAATGGCTATGACATCATTGGCCTGTAATTGACTCCGTCGATCGGAAACGACGGATTTCCTCGATCGAACACGACCGGCCGTCGAGTTTCGATCCTCGTAAACCGCCACCCACGCTCGTCGAAAGAAAAACGAAAAATCCATACGACGGATCCATTAATCTATATTCTGTTCTTTTTCTTTGAGGCTATGGCTTAACCTCGTTGAACGGCGATTTAGTACTTGGTAGTTTACCGTCCAACTGTTTATGCTGTTCGTTTAAAGTTAGAGATCTGACTGCGATTTTGACTCGTTTTCAGAGAGATTGAAGGTTGCGTTCTATTTTTGCGATGTTTAATTCCATCTTACATGTTTTATTCTTTTCTTCGAAAAATCACGTAATTCGAGAAACAGATGTAAAGTAAAAACAACCCTTACGAGTAGGGTAGTAAAACGAAGAAGAGGTAGCCAGCGTCTGCAGCGTATGATCTCGTGTCAAAAACTCGATCGTGCTTACAGTAGGCCCTCGATCGTTTGGATCGGGCTTTCCCCGAAAGAGGGGGCCGCGTGGATCGAGATCGAGCGACGATTGACAAAAAGAGGGCGGCGAGCGTGCGAACCGACGCGACGCAGCGAAAGTGAATTCCTCTGGCTCGACTTTTAAAACAACCCGCGTAGCTCTGGAGTGCTCGCAATGGAGCTCGGAGAGCTCGCAACGCGAGTTCGGTTTTCTCGTTCCACGCGCGCGCGTGTGCGTTCCATTGTCGAAAAGAAATTGGCCGGGGGCCCTTCTCTGTTAATTCCGAGCTGGTGCCCCTTTTTCTTCGTCGGACGATCCTGAGGTATTAGAAAGGCTATTAGGACCGCCGCTAATAGACACACGGGGGAACCTTTCCTGTCGAGATTCGTATCTGCAGGAACCACAGCTCCGCGGTACCCTTGAAAACGGTAACGGTACCCGATCGTTCCCGCTGATCCACGTATGAAGACATAGATAGAGTATAGAGAATCGAAAAACCGTGTGACCCGAGGAAAGAATCGGTATTCTCCCTCTCTCTTTCTCATTTCGCTCTCTCGGACCACTCCGATTAATGGCGGCCATCCGACGACTACGTCGATGCCTTTTCTTGCCTCCGGACAGACGGCCCACCGTCGATCGGACCTCTCGGACCTCGCAGCGCCTCTTTCTTTCGATAGAACACGGATGGATATTATTTTTATGGGGATTCCAGGGATAATATACTGGAACGCTCGATTCGACGCTTGGGATCCAGCCTTCACGGACGAATCTCCACCGAGGTTCTTTTATTTATCGTTATGGGATCGTTGAGGAACTGCTATGGGATACCCAGTGTCATCTGTTGACTCTGGATCTCTATGCAAACCGTAGGTTTCGTTTTTAGATGCAGGATTCGTTGAGAAATTTGTTTTGTGGTGGTTTATAGAGATGAATTTGGTATGGACAGCATTGTTGCATCCCTCCTTATTCTTGTACTTTCAGAAACAACGGAATAAGGGTCGGAATGAGAAATAGTAAGACATGAAAACAATAACTGTACGTACAATGCCATAAAAAAGTATAGATTTATTCATGATCGGATTTTATCACCGAAACAGACTTGCTTGTGGCTCGCGCGGCGCCGATGACGACTGCAGCCGGTTAATTAGCGGAATCGGTGTTAGTTACCGCGTAAGAGGGGTCCCCGTGCTTACGTAAAGTCGGCCCGTGATCGTTGCATACGATATTGAGCGAAGAAATCGGCGTTCCGAGTTGTGATCCATTACACCCGCTTTCTATTCCCGGCCGCGGCCGCAAAAATCCTATTGAATCCGAGTCGCTCGGCCCGGCATGGCGGCAGCTCGAGGATCTTGCGTTATTAAAATAATTCCAGAATGCCAATTAAATCGACAGTTGCGCGCGGGAAGGTTGAGCTAGATCGATGGATCGTCCTTCCTCGTGGCCACGAATTAACTTTCGTTTTGCTTAATTGGCAACCGGCCAGTTATTACGAACGTCTTCGCCGCTGTAAACGCGCGCTCGAATACGCTCCGCCTTTAGTAATCGTCGGAGACTATCCTAAGAACGATTCTCTTTGAAATAAATCGCCCGGTAGAATTACTATAGCACCGAGGGACTGCTTGTTATAAATTTTAGCGACTATTCTAGCCCCGACTCCTCTGTCTCCCCTATACTTAACGTAGAACCTGAGCCACGCCTAACGCGATGATCGAGCCGCGATTAAAGCTCTATACCTGAATTCATAACCCGACCTGATCTACGAGCAAACCTGACCAACGAATAGGTTCTCATACTTATTCTACACTTCTAATTTACCATATAGTCAGGCTCGATCGGTAAACGATCTACAAGGCCTGCGACTATATTAACCCGTTCACCGTATTAGGTTACACGGGTACGACACGTCTACTTTGTTTGATCGTGTGAGTATCAACGTGTAGCCGGTCACTCGATCCGAAAAATTCACGTACTTGCGTTCCCAGGCTGACTATAATCTCGCCGATTGCCTCTTAATTTAGCCCTCCATTTGCGAACCCCTGATTTCGGTCGTAATGCATGTAGTTCGTAAATTTTAATGTATGGAGATGGTAGATTTGCGTGCGTTTAGGGCGTGTGCGCCATTGTTGAATACAGGGGATTTTTTTCAGTCTTGGTCGGGGTGTGTTGGACGATAGGTGGTTAGAACGAGCCTCGATCCTTCGGGTTTTCTTCCGTTAAATAAATTACTTCGAGCTTACTTAAATTTCTTAATGAACAATATAAGGAAAACTAATTTGGAACGAATGAAATTTCGCCTCGGACATGAACAACCCAGGTTGCACGCAGAGGGTTAAAAAAATCAGGAATCAAATGATAATTCATGGTTTTCTGTGTTTCGAGGCGTCACTCGATGGAATCGTTCGAGGCACCCACAGCACCGAGAAAGTGCGGTATTGGCGATCGCAGGTGCTGGCAAACCGCACCGTGGAAAAGCGCCGCTGATTACGAAGAAAAGTGGTAAGACGAGAACCGAGAGAAACGTTCCGAGATGAAAGTTTCCTCGACGCGAAACGAGAGAGAAGCCGCGGCACGCGGCAATAAAAGTAGGATCGGCGAAAAAGTGGGGGCGGTGTTCGTGGCTTCTGTAACAACACGATAAAAAGCGGGGCTGCTCGGCTCCATACCGGAGACGATAAAAGATTATTAGCCAATATCAACGGAGGAGGCCCTCGATTCCATAGAAAATGTCTGCCATCCTCGTCCTCGCGAATCAGAATCGAGTTATACTTCCTGTCACCGTATTCCACTTTATTTTGCGCATTCTACTGCAACAGCAACTTCCATTTTTACATTCGATTAATATATCTCGTTCATAGGTTGTTACAACAAACCAAGTCGAATATCCTTCTTTCTCCAATGATTTTAATAGAGTCAGCAAAATATACCGACTTCCACAGATCAATTACGAAAACGAGGACCATATGCGGTTCGTGCTGTCATGACAGGAAGTATAGTGAGAATCAAAGCTTATAAATCGCGCGTAACTCGCCGAAAAGATCGAGCTATCGCTTGGTAACGTATGCGGGACGGATTCCGGCCGCCGGAAGCAAATTCGTCCGGAAATTTCCGGCGCGGAGACCAATGTTTTTCTCCACCCCTCTCTCACTCTCTCTCTCCAAGCGAACGACAGCCAGGATTTATTCGCTCTCGATTCAGTGTCGGGTACGAGGCAACCCTGTGGATGGACATTAGAGGAATTCGCGGGAAAAACGTTCAAGGGTTTCGTAAATAAGAGATTCGAAGGGATCCGGGCCAGCGGAATTTTTGTTATTCTTTATGAACCTTTGTAAAAACATATTCTAGTATGAATGTGCTCTCTCTCTTTAGAAAATTCAATGTTCTATTTTACATTCTCTTAAAACAGACATGGCTCATTTTTAAGGAACGCTCTCGTTTTCAGTTTAGCACGCGTGCTCGGTATTTATAGCGATATCCTCCCGCGCACGTAAACCCGTGTCGTGAACGAATAATATTTAGTAGCCGCGAAATGACTGCGAAAGTCGATCGTTCATTCCGTTCAATAACGAGCGATTTATCGGCGCGCTTTATTAACCGAGCGATGCGGTGCGGCGGTCGTTCGCAACTTATTGCGACCCGGTTCGCAGTTAATCAGCTTCTTATGTGCTTTCATTAGGGAAAGGGAGAACCAGGTATTGATACGCGTCATCGATGGTCAAGCTTTCATGACGACGAAGTTCGCGATACCTGGAAAAATCTTTTTAGGGGTTGTAGTTTAGAGAAGTAGTTTCAAAAAGTACTACATTATCAATGTCGGGTACAGTGTAGTGTAGTATTTTCAGATCACGGAAAATTACCTCGAAAATGAAGGAAACGAACGAAATAGAAATTAGAAGACTGGAACGAGTTGTTTAAAGTAAGTTGGAATTCAATGCTGCAATGCGCCAGGCTTGAGAATTTTCGCACGCGACTGAACGAGAAAAATTAAGAACAGACTATCCCCCGGGGTCAAGGTAAAGGTTGCGACTCGGTGTAGATTGCATTTTCTTAACATGCTGTCGAACGGTTCGAAAATGGTTTCGGAAAAATGGAATTCCGACGAACAGAGATTCCACCGAAGCGAAAACCGGAAACCGCAGAAACACAAACGCAATTAGCGTCTCTAGAGAGAGGCTCGTGTGTATCTGGAACAGATTCAAGTTCAACATTCAATGTTCCCTGATATATACTCGGTTCACGTTTGCTCCGTTTCGAAAGTGGCGAGACCTTATGTAACACCTTCGATAGTTCGCAAGGCTCCTCGAAGTCGATCCTTTCCGACTTCCGGCTGAAGGACACGAGGACGGAGCCGTCGCAAGTGAGTCAAAATGGTGCTGCGTCCTTCTAAAGACGCTCTACGCTCTACACGAACGTTCTACATAGATTCTCTTGCTGGGAACTAATGGCACAAACAAGCGAAACGTAAGTAAGTTACTCGGATACACGTGGCGTACATTTCAGTTTATGTAAGTCATAATATAGAATCGTGACTCGTGGGATTTAATAGGGACTGACGCGGAGCAGCTGTGCTTAATTTGATAAATTAAATCCGGTCATTCACGAGTGCCATAACAAAAATTCATTTTTGTCATGTACAAACAAGATGTACATCTTGTATCTCATACGTAAAAACCTATGATTTTCTTCTAGTCTTCTTCTATATTTCAATTGGACCAATTGAGTTTTATGTATTTAAAAAAAGAAAGTAGAATAGATAGTCGACGTTGAAGAAGCATCGTAACCAGACCTCAATTAGGCTGCAATCGAGTTGATAATAGCGCCGTATCGGCAGATGCTGCATCGAGATTCATCGCAGCCCACGGGTTATTAATATTTCGAAAGAAGTCAACCAGCCGCTTAATCCCATTGTGTTCCGGCTGTTTATCTATCTGGGTTGTTCCGCGGCGCGCTATTTTCGTCCCTTCTTTCTTCCTTCATGAATGATCCGCGAGCTTGCAGAACGGCTGAAAAGTGGGTCGACGAAACTGTGTCGTGCTCTGCTCCGCTCCGCTCAGCTCCGTTCAGCTCGAGCTGAATAGCGACCGACTGCTTTCGTGCTTCGCGATGGAATCGTAAATTCCGCGCGAGCGCGATCGAGCGGACGCGCCGTTCCATCTGACGTCGCGACCGGGATTTATCGAAGGATATCAACTCTAGACCTGCCAGATGGTTTATAATCTAGCATTTCAGCTTTTTCTAACGACCCGATATACCCGCGCCTCGCCTCCGGCTGCTTTTACACGCTATCTTCCTGAAAACCGCCCTCGAATGCCCCACCAAATCAAAATAAGGCAGTGCTCGCTCCAAACTGGGGCTGTTACTTTCCTTCCAAGTTCCATGATACTTCGAGCTTCGATTTCAGAAACTTCGAAGGTGGTGAGAATCGAATTTGTACCGTTCCAATTTTTTAAATATTATATTGGAATTCCTCTGTTCATGCTTTAAGATGTAAGAGTTACGAATGGAATTTGTACCGTTCGAATTTCTTTGAATTGTAAGGGATGGACGGGATTGAAACGGCAAATGCGATAATAATGAATCAACTTTATGTGAACGTCTTTTTCCGGCGACGGACTTGGTGAGACTGTTTGTTGTCAGTTTCGTTTTCGACGTTCGTTTCGTTTTTCATGTTCTCCTGTCGTTGGCAACGAACCGCTTGTTGTAAAAAACATTTACAATATACCGGGTGGCGCAACATGAACAACAGCTTGGTATTCCTAAGAAAATTCTTGTTTCGCTAGGATTGGTTTCGTGCAATGTAGGAACGAATGCCATTTTTAATACAAAACTTCCGCCCCATTGAGTAACTGAACCTCCAACGCGGAAGAAATCACAGCCTACTTATACCTACAACATCGCCATCAATGGAATGTTAGCGATTTACCAATTACTTTCTCGCCCACGTTTGTTGAAACAAGATTTTTTCAGCACATGTACCGTACACCGAGCCATTCGAGGAGATACTCGACGAAAGATTAATTCGAGGATCTTAATCTCGCTTGAAACGCAGTGAAACGTATAATTTGCATATCACCGTGGCGTTATTACCGTTTCTGCGTCGTTATGTCCTCATAAAGACGCATTAAACTTTTTGCAGCTCGCGCGTGTGTGTTATAAAACTGTGAAACTGTAATTGTCGTCTATCAGACGGTCAACCAAAACTGTGCTTAAAACGATTTTTATCGTATCCGTACTGCTATTTATAATGACACGGTCTACGCGGTATTGCGCATATCTCTGTGATTCTTACATTTAGTTTAAAAGTTGAAAATAATGTGATAGGAAGTAACTGTTAAAGTCATTTTTCTTTTATAGTTATAGGCACGTGTAATCATCGAAAAAGTCAATTATGTCGAGATTATCCTTTACCTAAACGAAATTACCACTTTCCGGATCGCCAAAGGAGAACAATGGCACCTAAACAAGCTCAAGCACTTTTTAACGAATCGATTAAGGTTCGAGGATGGGCAGTGCACTCTGCGAGGCAGTTGCATCGAATATTAACAAGAGATAAACGTCGTGGATAGTAATATCAATCGCGCGTTACACAGCGGAAAGCTGAAGCGTGCTCGAAGGTATCATCAAACGGGGCTCGTTTGAACCGGATCTTTTGAAGTCCGATCGCATCCGGCAACGTCGAGCCTTCAAAGTTACATGTTTTTTTCCATAAACGAGCCCCGAGTCGCCGGGGAGCTTTGTTTTGCGAAAGGCAATCTCGATGCTGGAATCACAACTGACGGACAAAGCTTTCGGTGCTGCGCGCCCCGTTCAAGAAGACGCCGAACTGCGGAGCCGCTTCCAACGTTTATGGGAAAAAAGATCCCTTTATGAAGCCCAGGCCACCACTATTTGACGGCGAAATGCTAAAGAGTACACTTTTTTTCTCTGGTGTTTCTTCTTTAAAGAGACGCGACACTTCTCAACGCGGAACTTCGACCTCGAGTGGAACGATTGAAACGAGAGCACCGGAAGTACACTATTTTTCGATTAAACGGAACGCCGAACGAAGCGCAGGTTTTCTCGGAGAAGTTCTCGATCCTAGATCATCCTAAAACTCGAAGGCACTATCGCTTTAAGCTGTTGGAAGCTGAACGAGATTAGCGGGATATTCGATGTTATTCAATCCGCCATTACCACTGTTTATTAGCGGCCGAGTGAGCTCAGAAAGTCAAGAAAAATTGGCTGGATGCACAGAATGCTCTTCGACCGTGGAATATTTTACATTCCTGCAAACAGAATACCTCTCGATGTTTATTCAACATATTCACCTCGCTGGACTAGTTTCGCCGGCGAATTGTTACATAATGCTCTCTCGTATCTGTGCAAACAAGCCCGGATTGCTAAAAGGAATGAATGAATACGGGTCTCGTACGTATTCCGCAAACAATCCGGTGTGCCGGACGTAAATTACAGCCGGTTGTAAAGCCCCGAGTATAATTCGATGGAGGTCTTCGGCACCATTTGGTCACTCGCGGATCTTTTTCTTCTCGTTCTCTCGTATATTTTTCCATTCAATTCTCCCCCCCCCTTTGCCGATACGCATTTATCATATATTTTACATATCTCCGAGCGGATCCTGTTTGCATAAACACGCGACATCTGAGTTTACCTGGATTTTTTAATAGCGATCGGGTTTTCCGCGCCACTTCGTCTGACGTTTCTTAATTATAATATTGTCGCGCAGCGTACGATCTGCTGTGCGTTGTTTGCTCCAAGTTGGACGTGGACCTGCGAAACTAAGACCGGCGGAAAAGATGTTCCGAATGTTGACCCTCGCAACATATGCGAAGACGAAGGTCACTGGAGTTGGGACCCCTTTTGTCAATATTTACTAAAATTGTTTACAAAGGGTTAAGAATGGCTGTTGAAAAAGAGCATTAGCAGCGCCACTGCCGAGATGTTCCCTGGCTATTCGCGCGGGATCATTGCGATTCATAGGGGCTTCCGGGCAAGATGGCTCGCATTTTCGGCAGCTTCGCCGAAAAGATTCGTAGTAAGCGGCGTTTTCGTCGGGTGTTACGGGGGTTGAGGCGTGGGTGATGATGATGGGAACCATAGGTGGCGTTTCATATTTACCAGGAGGACGGCGCGTGCCGTGACTGGGAACGAGCGAAACGCGGGAAGCTCGCCGCGATACCTCTCAGCAAGAAAAAGAAAGAGACCCGTCCCCGAAATTCCGGCCGCGTAAAAACGTCCCCCGCGTGAAAACACCGGCTCGGGGAAGCCCCGGGCCTCGTAAAGAACCATCCCTCTCTGTCTTTCTCTCTGCCAGTCAATAAGCAGGGCTCAGGCTCGTCCCTCTAAATTTACGCGCGCGTGCTCTTCGAGCGTTTCTAAAATTGTCCGCCGGATTCCCCGACCCGTAGACGGCTTTATTCGGCCCGGAAACGGGCCCCTGCCACTTCTGCTTCTTCCGGGATCCGTACAACCCTAACTATCGGCAATCTTAGGGTAAAGATCACGTTTTCAAAATAGAACCACTTTCCTTCAATTCCTCGCAGCCGTCTGTATTTATGCTTCTTATTTACTCAATGGCGACAGACTGTTTTTCTCGGATTCGTCGGGCCCCTTGCTTCTAGATAACCAAAATGCGGTTGCTTTTACTTTCCAAGGTTTTTTCTGAGTGTTTCGAGGGTCGTTTTACTCGGATACTCGTGCTTGTTTATTTAAAGTCTGGCTGCAATCTATGTCTCGTATACATTTGCAGGACTTTGCATAACAGAACGTTTTAATGCCATGTTACTGAATCATTTGCTCGAGTAAGAAACGTCAACACTAGCTGCTATTGGTTGGATAGTATGACAGCATATTTAAATGTATCGATCTGATCGCAAGGTCTTCTTGTTTTTCCTTCGGTATGGCGATGGACTATTATAATCCTCGTTATAATCGCACTGTACCTATGCGAAGTCTACGGGGATTTTCTGGAAACGTCCAAGATCGACGTTTTTCGAGGTATTCCCACAGCCAGTTCGCAGGACTTCCGTAACGCGAACACTTTATTGCTGTTAAGAAACGGGGAAAAGCTCTCGATTAGAATTGTTGATGACGTACGTGTCGCTGTGGGAAAAATCGTGTGACTCAGTGGGCTAAACGTTTGTTTTGCGGATTCCCGTTGCGTCACGCTCGTGTACAAAAAAAGAACGTCCACGATCGTGTTGCAACTTTTTATTGACGTTACTTCCAGCACGTGACACCTTTATTAGCGCGGTCGTCACAGTGACCGACACTGAACTTTTTGCAAGGAACTGCCACCTGTATTATTGATGACTGACATTGCTGACATCCATTAGAATATTCGCGACACGTGGCCCACGTAATTCCTCGCGTATATATGAAAAAACATGAAGAAATATCTCGCAATGCGGAACACAACAGGTTTCCCACGTTCGGAAGCGACGATTGTGTTCCTGGGAAATCAAAACTCCTTGAAGACGAAGTACAAAACGCTCTTTTCACGAGTACTATAATCCTCTGCATCTGAATCATATTATTTTGGCAATGTACCTTGTTGTAATCGCAAAGAGTTGATTTTACGAATAAGATTGAGCAAGCTCAATTTGTTCCCACCATTAAATATGAGATCGCTACTTTACGGACCGAATGTTCAGCCGATCTCCAGCCAAACCAGCGTTCGCCGAGGAACCATTGCGATTTTTCACTTGCTGCTAATAGAAAGGGAAGGGGAACTCGCCAGCAGGGAACAGGTTCGAATCCAATTAGATTGACGTCCAATTAGATTGAACGGTAATATGCAATTTTCTTTCTCCACTAGTAATTTTTCTCGCACATCTAATAACGAAAAGAAGCTTCAGCAGCGCGGCGGCTATTTCACTGGCAATTAAAACCGCGATGTCTGATCAACCCGGCCAGGCGAAATGGCCGGAGAAAGGTGTTCGGTGAGCACATTCGTTGGTTCAACCTTTTACCGGGAAATCGAACGAATCGGCCGATTTGGCGGTGAGTGGACGCGTCCGCTCGAACGGAAACGATAAATCTTTCTGTCAGCCAAGACCTTGGACACGCGGGTGGCTGTCGCTGGCCGAACGTGGCTGGGAAAGTGTGATTCGGGATTTTTCAGACCTTTTTTGTCTCGTTGCAATCTCCGATTCAGACTATTTTTACTTTGCATATCCGCGGTCTATTCTGAAAGCAACGTAAAATAGTCACTTTTATTTCTTCGTAAGTCTTCTTTATTCGTGAAATAAATTCCAACAGAGATTTCCAATACTTCGGTCAGCAAAAATGAAGAGTACATTAAAGCAACGTGACTGTCTAGTTAAAAGTTCAAAAGCGAGTAGACCGGTCGCCTAACAATTCCGAGTTACAGTAGACTTGTGAGGACTTTACGTCCGCGCAAAGGACATCCCAAGGATCTGATCATCTGATTAGCCGCAGGAATCAGCATCAGCCGATAAATCGCGAGGATGAAGATGGGGGAGTGTAGGAGAAAAGGATTTCTTCGGTGTAAAGGTGTGAGTATACCTTTACCGAGTTGTTGGGACGTAGGAAGGAATCGGGAATACGTGCTTGACCCTCCAGCAGGATCGTCGAGTGGCACTTTGGCGTCCGGGAAGACAATTTTCCTTTCGTCGTACCTTTGAAGGCGGCCAGGCGTCTTGTCCTGGTGTTCTCTAGCTCACCGGCTGCATTTTGTGTTACGCGGTTAACCGGTGAGGATCGATTGACCGATAGTGCGACCAATTTGGGCCGCTTAACGGAGTCGGTCGTTCGACAAATTCGATCGGGCAGCTTGGATGGACTGCAACGATTTATCAAGCCGTATTGCGGCTGTAAATTGTCGTGAATAATTCCTGATACCCTGGTCCTGATCCACGCGCCGAACTGCACTCTGATCTCCACGCTTCGCACCCCAAACTACGCCTACGGGTCGTTTAATAATCACCTGATTACTAGATTTTCAATTTTTGAAGATGAATTGTAAGAAATTGGAATAAAATAGAATCTTATTTTCCGTGGTAGTAGCCTTTTTAGATGTGAAATAAATGTTAAAATCCGCAGTTTACCGATTACCGTTTTTATTGAACTGGTTGACGTCGCCCCGTAACCAAGATGTGGAGTTTCAAGTTATATTTCCTAAGTTAGAATTGGTCTTTGTTAGACCAGCATGACCGAGTTCATCCTGAAGGTCCCGGGCGTTCATTTTCTGGAAGGCTTGCGCATACGAGGTTCGCTTGATCTAGCTGCGCTACCAACCGGCAAGATTAATGATCCGGCGTGGCACAGACGACGCGCGTTGTGTCGAAGATGTATGCTCGTAGAGCGAGATGATCGTTCGGCCTTGCATCTCGCGGATCTGGCTCCGCTAATTGACTACGACCTCACCCATCGTTGGATGAAGGTCCACGGAGAACCTGCTGGTCCAGACGTGGCGAGTGGATATGTTCATGTATGTATTTCATGTTTTATTGGAAGGTGTACGTGTTAACACGTCATCTACCAGCGATTATTTCTTACTTTTTGGAAGTCCATGGTCCATGGCTGGGGATCGTTTTAATGGATCCTTCAACAGCAACAGAAACTTTAATCGTAAACAGATCTCGCATCTCCTAGAGTTTTTAATTACGATGCTTTGAGAATTTTTAATTGGTGTCCTGCGGAGTGTAAGTAAAAGCAGAGCTTCCAAGTAAATTCTCGTTACTCCATTGCGATTTTTTCTAGAAGATCGAGAGAACCCACAAGCTGTGGGATCAAAAAGGAGAACGTAGGGGAGGCAAAATTTGATTTCGCATCGGAGATCCCGCATTTATTGGATTCCCGAGCAAGGATCCCCGTGGCGCTGGCGTCCGCTTGCAGAGAACCGGCTCCCTTGAATCCAAGCGGCATTCCTCGGCGCGACGGTAACAAATCACTTTGGATCGTCATTCCCGCGGATCCACGGTGGCCGTGGATCACGATGAATCGCGTCGACTCGCGCGGCGCTGCGCGGCGCGACGGCACGGTTAAATCTGCGCATTTTCGCGCGATCGTTCGCGGGGTTACACAAGCAAGCGAGCAAGCGCGCGCAGCACTCGCACGCTATACTCTCCCGCTCGTGCTTCTACGTTTGTCGTTGGTTGCATAATAGCGACCGGCTATTTATGTAGATCGGCGTGTACGCGCGTTATATAAATAGAACGCGCGCGGCATACTCGCGGCTTTTCTTTTCACGTGCGCGCGTGTTACAACCGATTGTCTGCACCGGTATGCTGGTGTGCGCGCTGTTGCTGGTGCTTGTGAGCCGGCAATCGACAAAGCTCGCTTTCAGCGTCCCGGTTTTCCTCGGGACGAGGAGCAACGCGCGCTCGCGACGCTAACAAGCGGGTTCTGCCCCGCAGATTCGAGCCGAGAGTTTGTTTTATCGCCTCATCGTCCACGTGTTACTGTCACTTTGACCGCTCCGCCGTAACAGAATGATGGAGAGCGGCCGCGATCATCATGCCCCGCGCCGCTCTCTTGCTAAACAGAATCTGATGAAACGGACTACACGATTTCAGCCGTGGATCGGTTGCATCGGCGATGCACCGGTGACATTTCGTATCGGCGATGAGATTGCTCGAATCAGGGTTTATCGGACGTCCATGACTAAGTGGTTGATCGCCTCTTTGATCGCTCTGGGGTGACGATGCTCTTTCGTACGCTAATGCGGAAACATCTGCGTATTATCGCCATCAGGATGATTATTTTGCGAATTTTTCGAAGAACATCTTTCCCCTCCCCTGGATCCTACCTACTATTTAAGTAATTCGGACTCGAAAATCAATTTCCTGTTCAATGGACCACTTCCAGTATCTCCGACGACCTCCAAGTAGCAAGAACGGTTTAGTCGTTACTCAACACATTGTAGAGGCAATACGTTATCTGTAATTTACTTTGTGTCTTACATACGAGGTATCCATTACGCTGAAGCCGTGCATCTACGAAGCAGCTATTACTCTGGTATATTCTACTGGGTGTACTGCAGTGAAACCGATATGCTTCGTCAACGTATGAAAAGGGTTTCTCCAAAAAGAAAACTTTGTTCAACCACTTTATCAATTCAACTTTGTCACCGAGAGATCGATCTGGATATTGATATATCTTACAAATCATTCAGAAGTTCAATTATCGCGAGGAAGTCAGTATTATCCAGGTTCCCCAGGGAAATTCATATTTTTTAAACAGCATCAACACGACTGCGATCGTCGCTACCATAAACGTGTCGATCCCATCGACGTCAAACAATGTGTACCGGGAATCCGTGTCGCACGCGCTATTTCTTTCGATAGCCACGGGATTTATAGCATCATACCACAAAGAAGACAGTCGCCGAGTTCCGTCGAGGTTCTACGATTTCGAAAAAGTGTACACCGCCGTGGTGACTCGTTCTACAAAGATAAATTTGTGAAAGTACCGAGAAATCGTCAGCGCCGCGGACCAGACCCGTGATAGATCGATCCGCGTAACTGTTGCAAAGTATTATTTGCGACTGAAGTGTGTCAAGTAAATATAGCAAAGAAAGATGAAAACGAGAAATGTTCGACTGCTTCTGTGCGACAAGATAGGAAGACGAACGACTCGCCGCGCCGGCGATCGGTAACACTAGCATGAAAGTGGAACGAATATCCGGGGAATTTTACAGCTAGCTAAGAAAAGAAACGCTTCTACTTTGTACTTAACGAGCGGCCACGTTAAAGTTGCTAATATTGACAGCCGGCGGGTCCTCAAACACAGTTTGTCTGGTTGAAAAGCGTGCCGTCTCGCACCGAGAGGCAATTGTATTTTTTCCTAAACGCTGGAAACGCTCAACTTCACCTGCATTCTTAGAAAAACTGTGCTGCGCTAATTTGAAATGCTACCTTGTTCCAAATAAGAACTCCTACAACCACTGGAAATCGGTTCCCCTTCGTGTTCAACATTGTCAAATGTACAAATTCATTTAGCACGCTAGCGAACATGTTATCAAGCGAGAACGACAGTTGTTTGCTAGACGTTTGGCTGTTCCAAGAAGCAAAACACGTATATCCGTGCACAAGCTAATGGCACGAATCAAGTTCAGTTTGCAAATCATTCGCAACATAATGGAGTGTGGGGTATAATGTTACGACTAATGAACGAACTACACGGATATGTGTAACTGTATTTATTTCGATTATGCAGGAGAGAACTGTCTGCACAGAGCAGTGTCGAGAGACTCGCTTCGCTCCAGCAATTTCTTCGTATTTATTGTGTTCTTCGAAGAGGCGTTACTTTTCCGAAAACACGAGGGTAACTTGGATCTGTCGCCGCTTTAATTTGGCAGGGGGAAGACGCGTTTTTCTGCTGATGAACGTTCTTTCAACGTGTTCGTTACGTGCGCAGACAGAAGTCCTTTCTGGGACCGTACTCGGTCGCGCGGTCGGAAAGGCCCTAACGGGGCACGACCGACAGCGTTTATGGTAGGGTCGCTGCGTCTGCTAGATGTGTGCAAATATAATAAAATAATTTGCCGTTTTGTAGACAGCAGGGTAAGGTTTTAGGTCTAAACCCCAACAACAGCAGGCGGTCAATTTGATGGGGAAACCATTCTCGAATTAGCAAGAACGACGACGACGGAAGCTCGCGAGGAAACGTTTCCACCCACACGAGTGACACGCACCGAACACGCCCCGGTTATCCAGCGTCACGATTAAATCGAGAAATCATCGCATGAGTCACGCAAGGCGTTATTCATTGTTTACGTCGCCCGGAGCACTTCCGGACGCCGAGAAAACATTTCCCAAGCCTTCGGACCCGCGTCCTCGTCATCGAGGCGAGCCTGTGTGCTTCTAGACGGACGCTATCGATCATGGGAACGTCCTTCCTGTCGATTACTTCCGATACAGATTTCGGCTGAACCACGATTTAACTCGCTGAACAGGACTGGCTACCAAACAATCTTTGAGAATTATTTTTTGAAAAGCACCGGGTATTGTGATTCCAAACTTGGTAGGCTGATCAAGTGAGGTTTCAAGAATGTACTCAAATTTTTTCAAGCGATTCTGGAACACTGTTGGGAAGACAATGGTTGTCGGATGATTCTTGGCCTACACATCGCTTCCGGTCTGCTCGCGGAGTCTCGAAAACTGGGCGGGTAAGCGTGTATCCCGGTGCGTCGAACGCCAGAGCGGAAATTGTAAAACCCGAGCCAGCTGGCTTTCGAAGCGCGACGCGATAACGGGCGTCGGTGTTATCAGACTCGGAGTCGTGGCGTCGTTGTCGTCGCCGTTCAACGGAGTTCGTTACGGCTGATAAAAGGTCCGCGATCGTGTAAACTGTGTGGCTCGTCGCGTTTCATTCATGGAAACGCGGCCGCGCCGTGCCGGGTGACGGCCGTGGGATCAACGTTTTTATTTCCAGCGGAAGACCAATATCGCCGGCCGCGATAACACCGCCAGGTAATAGTCGGAAGCGGCCGTCATCGTGTGCCTGTGCTACGTTCCTCTTGTGTGCTTAGGCGAGTGGGCACGCATTGGCGCCTGTCTTTTTTTTATGAGAGCCACTGAAGTCAATTAGAGTCTGAATAGCCGCTAGATGTGGAGCTTACGATCGTTTAAAAACCGAAAAATAAATGGAACATTCGATTTTTCAAAAAATATGTCCGCTTTTACCGGTATGTAGAACTTAATTTTACGCAGGTTGTTTACTAATTTGATTCTTTGGGAATCACAGCCGGCACTGCCAAAGGACATGGTCTAAATGCTCGGAGTAGTGATTACACTTACAGCTAGAATCGCTGACAAAATTCACGCGGTACAATGAGGCAGCAAGATTTTTTAAGAGTGTCTGAACACTGCTGGGAGTCTTCGTATAATTAATAGGAAATCGGTGGTGTAGAATGAGATTTAGCTTAATCTGTCTCGGGACACAATGATATTAGTTGATCGATGAAAGCCAGAGAGTTCCCAGTGATCGGACGGTGAGGCCACCGCAGTTTCCACCGGGTGCAAGTGCTGGACGGACAAGATCAAACCGCTGTAGTATCCACCGAAACAGAGCTCATCAATAAACCGTGGCTGTCAACATTCAACATTCCCCGTAGTCGTCGCTTACGCCACTGGCATCGATCAAACAACCAAACGTTTATCCAGCAAATATTTCTCGAACGGTTCGGCGTACCGTCGAAATCTTTCGGAGCGTATCTCCACCGATTTCCTGAGTCCAACGGGTACACCGGATCCTTTCAGCTGGCCTCGAGGGACCCACTATATTTTATAACCCGTTATCAACATGGCGGACAGTCGCTAATGAACGGATCGTTTGTGCTCTGTAAATTTGGTGTTTTCTTACAAGCAAATCGAGAATCTTCCTCGAACCGAAATTTCCAGCAAGTCAAAACTTCTTTGACTACTAAATTGAAACTGAGAATTTGCTTGTGATGGCAACTAAAGAAAAGTGATTAAATCGGATGTATTACACACCAGCTGTTTCGTTAATCGCTACAATAATGTTTCTACGTGTTCCCATGAGTATTGCATGACGTAACGTGAGCCCATCTTCCAGAGTCTAGAGTGTACAGTGTGGAATATAGACTTTGAACTCCAGTTTGAGCAAGAAATTAGTCTCGGCGTAGACCGAGTCTGTCGCGCGGTATTTGAGATAGGGAATGGATGCGACAGGCGGCGTATAATGTCGGAAGGACTAGCATAACAAGTAGAGACGCGTTATTCGAATAACAGACGTCGATGGACAGAGGGTTCACTGTTCGAGAAGGGAATACGACGCTCGGAATTGTTTCTGCGCGTCAAATTCGTTCCTGTCCAGGCCGATCCGAACGGGGAAGCCTTCCGGCCCGGTCGCTTGGGAAGTATTTAGTTCAATGCGGAAATGTTCAGTTTGTCGCTGGGGAAGTCTCTTTAGTACGGAAGTGTGCAGTTTGACGGCGAGGGAAGGGGTAGCGAATTGGTCCGCTGCGGAAGCACACGCGGGTTCCACGAAGAGAGACACCCACGCAGAAACGTGCTCGCTTCGGCGAAATATGCTCGCGTCGACGCTGAAATCCGCAGCTTTCGATGACGAACGGGGGGCGGCTAGGCAGAATTTCGATCCGGTGTTTATGGCGTCGGGAATTTACTGGATATACGTACTCTAATCGCCGGCAAAGGTCGTCGGACGCCTAGAGGAATTCTGGGAAAATTGCGGGCGACACTAATGTAGGCGTGTTTGCAATCCTAAGCGTTGATATGGTCTATGATTTTCATCCGGCATTGATCGGAGACATTCAAGTGAAATTGCAATGAAAATGTTTTGGAGGCTGGCCGAATCGAGAGAAATCGGGAAGAGAAATTAGAAACACGGTGACGTACATACACTGGAATTGATGTAACTGGATCTGCCAGTTACCATTCACTAGAAACCGGAAACTCAAGCGCAAACATAATGAAAAATGAATTTGTTTGGCTTGAAAAGTATCGCGAAGGAAAACAGTAAACACCCAGCCGTCTATTTGACTTGCAGTATGCACACTGCACGCATAAACATCTCTTAATCTGATCGATCCAACGGACAGAAATAGTTGCAGCATTTCTCAATGATGTGCAATATTGAAACTACTACTAGTTCATCTCGATTATTTTTAATTTACGCAGGTTGTTTTGTACTTTTATGATTAACCGATAACAATATGAATGCACATGAATACACATACTGCGTATCTAGTCATGCGTGAAGATATGAATATAAATACACCGGTCGGTCAATAAATAAGTTGCTCGACCCCGCCGTTCTAAAAGTACTATTTAGTTGCCAGTAGAATACGATACCGATGTAATGTTGTTGATGCATGATAGGTTTCGAGTGGTTGCAACAGTTACTCGTATTTTGATCGTGAAAATCCGGTTGGTGGCTGTACCCTGTAACGTTGCCATAAGTGGTTATTCATGGCGCAATCTTTGTTATTCTTTAACGATCATTACACTTCAGATTTATATAAAAAACACGAGAGACGAACTTACTCTGTCGCGCTTCGAAGACGTCTAAGGATTTTCGTACTCGGCGACGCAGCCTCGGCAAGGCCGGTGATTGGAGGATTCTAAAAAAAGCCGATCTGGTTGGAAATTGTATACGATTCTAGAGGAAAACCGAACGGTTAATAATAGCCTGTACAGTCATCGGTTGCATCGACAGATGTAACAGTCGCGCAATTTCGCGTCCCGGTTTCGTGTAGGTCAAGAACGCGTCGAGATGCAGTACCGTCGCGTCGCGGGAAATGCGAACACGTGCGTGCGCGAATCGGCATATTAGAGCCGATTATGTTGAACGATGATGTTCGACGATGACGATCGGAAGGACGTCGCCGTCGCACGAACGGTTCACTTGTCGCGTTACAACGGCGCGACGCCCACCAACGCAACGGGATGAATAACGCCGCGTAGAAAATAAGTCTGAAGCAACAGTCATCGAGGAATCAGCTTCCGAGGAACGTTGCGCAATCGCGTTTACACGGTTCGCGGAAAGAACGGATTCCGGGTACCATTTCGAGTCGCTGGAACTGATTTTAATACCGCTGAAATAGAGAATCACGTGCAACTTGTGGCGCCGGCGGTAACATTTGCGGGAGCTGACCATTTTGATGGTTGCGCAAACGATGACCAAGTTCGTTGGAATTGTTCTCTTTAATAGGACATTCCGTCTGCCGTATGACGTTCCAAGAACGCACTCAAACTTTTTAAACTAGTCATTTCCTGAAATTTGTGAGGTGTTCAATGTTAGCCGAATTTTTAAACTTTTTCAATGGTTTTGAATTTCATCGTCTAGTGATAATGTAATGAGTGCTATGGGTTGGAGAAACTGAAAATATATGCACACATTTTATTCTAACCGTACGAGCGACGATTTTTCTAGCACGGGGCAGTATGCAATATTAGTGCGGAATGCCAGTTTGCGGAAGAATCGGATCACGAGTTCCGCGGTTCATTTGGATCGCGTCGGCCGCGTTCTCCTATTAAAGGCCCGACTGCCGCCGTCTGGAGCGATCTATATTTTTGGCCGATCCATTGACTCTTGTCGGCCGCTTTAGTCATGCGACTTGGTACGGTGCCCAGCGGCTGTTTGCGCAAGAACGTATCAGCGGGAACGTGAAATGTCAGAGTGCCTTCCGAGAGCGCGGGAAAAAGAGACACGTTCGCCGACACACATACGTATACACACACACCGCTCGAAAACAGAGTCCGAAAACCAGGCCTGGCCTCGAAATTCGGAAAAAAGCCCTGGTATCTACGAGATCGAGCCCCGCCGCCATTGTAAATATTGACCGAGCAAACTGATCGCTGAGACCTTTTTCCGCGGTGACGTACAGCGGCTCCCGGCTCTCATTTTTCGAAACGATTTCCCGTGGCTCGACCGCGACCCTGACGTATTTCCGACGAAATTTTCACGGTGATCGTGGGCGAGACTTAATCACCGCCTCGTGATCGTTTCGCGAATTCGTACTGCGAATTCCAGCCACGCTACGCTAAATTTAGGTCAAGCGGGAACGGTTGAATACGTGCAATTTGCGGTCTCTTTGCGATCAGCTGTTTGATTAAATCTGTAAGCGAGTGTGGGTTATGGTTTGCAAGAGGGAGATGATGATTTCGATGTAACTTTAACTGCTGACCGATTGGTATTGCCAATAAAATTGCGAATATTTCTGGTCTTCAAAATGCATGACTCCATCTGGCTCACAGTTAGATGTATACGGAGTCAGTTCGTACCATTTATTATTTCTTTCTGTTTTACCACACTTTCTAATTTCCCAAGTACTTTGGAAAAGCGCTTTTCCATCAGATTAATTTTTCAATTCGGAAGAACTGATTCACACACGGGTTCTCACTAATTCATACATAGAAATACATTGCATATAGAGCATAAACGAACGTCCGGTAAATCTGAAGAAGCCTGTAGATCAGCTTGAAGGATCATCTGAAAAAACCATAAAATACACACGTCGTAAAACAAACGTAGCATCTGCACTGCATGCGCATCAAACCCAACCAGCTAACCCATACATAAAACATTGTAGAATATCATCGGGAAAAGTGCATTCCATTTAAAACGTAGAACATCTAGCGACTCTCGAAATCCCCTACATCACCGTGAACCGGCATGGAGCGTGAGACCATACTTCTTTGTTTTGTCTTCGAAGAAGTTCTACGGTGGTTCCGGAAATATTTACGAGTGGACCTGCTCGTAAACAAAGACTTTCTCTCGGTGTAAATAAATAAATAAACAAAGTTCTAGACCAGGCGACCGGTCCCGGCCAGCGGGAAAAGGCGCGAGAGCCAAGCGAGGCGAAGTCAGTCCAACCGCGACCGGAGTTTGCGATTTGCTCTCTCGCGAATGCGCACGGTTCGCGGCCGACCGATTACCTGGAATCCCCGGCCCCAGCCCGGGGAAGAACCCGCGCCGTGCAAAGGTGTAAACTCGTTTCGCACGTTACGCACGTTCACGCGTCGGCCAATCGCCGTCGGCCAGATAAGCTTCCGGGAACAACGGGAGGATGTCGGAGCTTCAACTATTTACCCTTGTCGTTTGTCAGTCGATACCGTTTTTTCCCACTTCCGCTCTCCCTCTCTTTTTCCCACTTTAGACCACCCTTGTCATTCGCCATTGTTTTCGCAACAAGCTTTTACCAGCCACGTGGACGTTCGCGCGACATCGCGTGGTTACAGATTTCAATTTATCCATTTTTTTATAGTATATTTTAATGTAGTCGCATTAACAGTGAGGTGGTTAGCAGATCTTTATGCAAAATAAAAATCGTCTGCATCGGTTGTAAGAAATGGAAACCGAACTGGATGTTATTTCTACCCTGAATGATTTTAAGAGAGGAGATCACATGGTGTCATCCTCAATATAGAATATTTTCCAACGATTTCTATAAATGCATAAAAATCCGCAGTCTGATTATAACATCTTTCACATGTAGCTTCCAAAGAGATATGTCGATGGATCTCAAGAGATTTTTGTGGATTCGGATAGAGGGTTCGGTTAAGATCATGATCGGTGAACAGCAAACCCAACTCGATCGAAGGAATTCCGCGGCGCGCATACTAAAGCCTCGCTCCGAAACGCTCGTAAATACCGGAGGGCGTCAAACCGTTCGCGTAAAAACGTGACGTCCTTGCTTGGAAACGCGACCATAAACTTCGAGGAAGCTCCTCCCTTATGGGCATTCTTTCGCGCCGCGATTCCCGGTAGCCTGCATGGTTGTTCGCGCTCGAGGACGACAAACGAACGCAAGAGCGAGAGAGAGAGAAGCCGATCGACAGCCGAACGACCATGCGATCCAAACTATATGTAGTTCGACGTGACGAGACGAGAACTCGACGAGGCGCGATCTGTTACGTGCGAAGGAGCCGCCCTGGTGCAACGGTTAAGACAATTAAATGGTTAAGGCGTGCTCATTGTCGCGGTTTGCACCATGCGACACCGAGCATCTCTCTCCGGGAGCACGATCCGACGAAGCCCAGGCATTACGCGCGATTCTTTCGGAACACGTGCACATAGCGATCACGCGAACCACAGGAATTCGGGAACAACCAATCGGAGAGCACGGTCACTGAATTCGAAAACGATCCGTCGGGTGCCGAGCCTCGTCCACGTGCAATTAACCGGGAAGTCCCGGTTCGACGATTGGCCCAGGCGGCCTCTAAGGAATCCTGATTTCTACTCGGTTTTCATTGCGGATACTGAATCCATTTTAACCCCTTCCCCTACAATATCGTGTCTGAATCGTGATGAAGATTCTCAACAGAGTCTAACAAATATGTATGTTACTAATTTCCTCTAAACCGAAATCAAATTCTACCTTGGAGAATATCTAAGCATACTTTTTTATGAAATTATACGAACTACAAAACATTTCTGATTACCGAAACTGTAAAATAAATCGAAGGACAAGGGACTAATCCAAGACGCACCAAGCTCTATCATACGAAAGAGATGATACAAATATTACAATCAAAGTGTTACCAACATCTACCAACGACCAGCTAACTCGCATTGAAAATATGCAACAAGAAAAATGTCTATCGGTTTGCACCACGCGTCACGATCCTCCAGAATGCACTATTTGCGATCGCACACATTCCACGGAGTACTATTAAATCGCAATGCAAACGAAGAGCTCGTTGCGTGTCTTCGGTTGTTCAAACAATCTCAGGACAGGGATAATACACATGTACCCATCTCGTGTGTGCAATTCGCGCGCAGGATGGGCGAAAACGGTTGCAAAAGATTTCCGTTAGCCTCCTGCGGGTCTCGGGGCCGTTCGTTTTTCCTCGGGGGTCCGGGGGTTAACGATTCCCCACGGAGTGCATCGGTTTTTTTCAGGATAGAAAGTATTTGCATCGCGTGTTCGTAGAGATTACGGCTGGTCCCGATGGTTTCACTTTCTAATTAGTCGAAGGAATGTCGGACGCGCGAGCGAGCGAGCGAACGAACAACTTCGAGCGAGGATCATCCTGAGCGGAGCTGTTCGTCGATACCGATCCGCAGAGGTTTCCGCGGATCGGTCACGCCTGAAAGTCGAGACCTGCTGATATCGATCGATCCGATGAGCTTCTATGAATTAACAGTTCGTTGGTAAACGCCGTGCAACCAGCCGAGAGATGATCGAGCATTCCAGCGATGGATCGTGAACACGTTTCGAGCAGATCCCGGCGGAAACGGATCTTCTCCTTGCTCGGGATCGACTTTTCTGTGGGAAAATCGGTTCACGGTCGCTGCGAACACTTTTTATTGTTTAATTAATAAAACAACATCGAAACCTCGATTGCGTCGAGTTTAGCAACCGTTGAGAAATACGCAGGAATTTCCCGCATGGAATTTTACGACGTCTTTTTTCGGCCGGATCGTCGCTCCCTGGAGGACCATAGTCTCGCAGCTCGTATATAACAAGTTCGCGACCGGTCTTCGTCGAGTCCTGTTACGCCCTTTTAAATGGAGTCGTAACCATCATCGTCGATCTCGCTCCCCGGCCACGAATAACATTTCTTTCCGCGTTGTTTCTGCGATATTTCGCTGTGGAAAACACGACCCCCTCTCGAAAACTTTTCGAGTTTGGCCTCTCTCTCTCTGCGTCGAACAGCGCTGCCAGAAGAAGAAGTTTATGCCGGGGGAGAAGATAATTTAGCTGTCGCAACTAGGTGATCTCTCGACACTGTTTCTTTTCCGCCTGTCGAGAGAGCAACTGCGTAATATGTAGGTGAAATTTTAACAGTGTAAATTCTGGTTCGAGAAAAGCACGTCGTTTAAGATCTGCCTCGTAACTCTTTTCAATTACCCAGCGCCGAGAATACTGTGTCCAGACTCGGTAATTAATTTTTACGATGATACGACCATACTGAGAATGAACTATATACGTTTCACTCGTAACACGTTCTGTGCTGCTCTGTTAAATAAGTCCGATCGATTTTTACGAATGCGAGAATCCGACGAGCACGAGAGACCACGAGGAGATAACTCGGAGCAACATCAACGACCGGAGACTCGCATTAAACAAACACAGAATGTTTAAAGAGTATTCTGTTGATAGCGCAGCTTCTTCGGAGAAAATCGATACTGTATCGCGCACGGTGGGAAAAATTTCGGATCCCATGGAGATTACGAAAGCAGGGTCTAACAGTATGTAAAATTGTTTGCGCGCGTGGTATGTTGATTGGTTATTTCTCCGAAGGCGCAGTACAATGGCCGGCGAGAGCACAAAGGAAAGAAGCCAAGAGGAAGAACGCAAGAGCGTAACCGCTCGTGTCAGTCGTATCACGCGGCTGATTTTTACGTGTTTTCGCAGGTATACACCGCTGTCACGTACCGTGCACGACAGATAATTGCCCGGAGCGCTCGTGTCATTAGTTCGCGGGAAGAAGCATGAGAAATCGCCGGTATTTTCTGCAAGACCCGGGCCCGTGCTGTTCACGCGCGACTCGTAAAACCGACGCAGTTTCGCGCGCGCGTGCGAAATCGAGACGCTGTGAATTCGCCGTTCCGGAAACGCCGATGCAACACCGATACAGATGTAGAACTTTCAGATGAAGAGTATGTTCCTATAAAATTCTTTAGGACGAATCGAATCGATTTACTACCTTTATACGGCCGCGTATAAATAAAAAATCGCCGGCCCTTGTTCCGCTATTCGATCGAGCACCTTTGATGAGATTGTATTTTGCGGGTAGGTAAAATATTTGCATTCCCTATGATTTTTGTAATTTTATGGATTCGAAATTGGTATATTGCCTGATACAATACCTACATGTTTTGTAATTGATTAGATACCGATATATTTAATAATGCGAACAAATATTTTGCATAACGCTACAGCAATTTTTAGTGGCGTCTCAGTGCCACCATTCGAGTGCTAAGGGTTAAAAAATACAGTTTACTTAGCGCGTTTCGCAAATATCAGCCGCGTCAGAGTGAAATCGTTTCGCAGGGGATTCACGGGATCGGTACTTGGAAAAAGTTAAACAACAGGTTGATATTTGGCATTAACATGCGCAGAGCGATCACCGGCGTGGTTCGCCTGTAGACTTTGAATCCGGGACGTCGAGGAAAGTGCTAGAAAACGTGACCGGTGTGCGATGTTTAACATCAATTTTGCAGAGGTTGTTCCAGGAACCAGTGGATAAAACGCCGTCCCCGCGACTTCGTCCCTGGAAAATCAAATATTGGCCGTCGATAATCGCGTTTCCATTGTATCGGGGTTTCGCGGAAGGCAATTCCGCAGTTGGCTAGCGCGATGCCACGATGGTTACTCATCGGTGTTGCCGGAAACACGGGCAGGCGCCGCCGATTTCGGACTTTCGACCTGCCACGAGCGCGAACAGCGTAGCGCGTGTTCCCGTTGTTGTTATTGTTATGCGGATTCCAGTCCGTTCCGAGTCTGATAACGTGCACGCCGCGTGATCGTGACTCCTTTTGCGGGTTGCGAGTGCTCTTTCTGTGCGTCGCGCAAAGGATGAGTCGCGGATTTCGAGAAAAACTCATTAAACGACCACTGCTTCTTCGCAATTGCAAAACAATTGTAGTCCATTCCTCGAAAAAATAGACAAAAATCAGCATTGGCTATCGCTGAACCTGCCATCATCGATATACAATAACTAGTTTCATATCTGAAAATAGCTTAATTATACCGTTCGACTCGGTCAAGACCTTAACATGTGCAAGTCTGTTATTTTTATATCGCGACACGTGTCAGTCACATTTAGTGGTCAAGCTATTCCTCCAGTACTGTTGTTTCAATTGCTCATGAACATTGTGTAATTATTAGACAACAGATTTTCTGTATTCGTGACAAGAACGAGCAAGTGGTGTTTAAAACAGTGGAACGATTGTAACAGTTGAAGAATAACGCGATGCACGATTCACAGATTAACAACTTCGATTAGACTTAAATGTTTAAATTAAAATTGTACACATGTTTCTCGTGGCTTTTCTCAAGCTTTATCGATAACCTTAAAGAATAACCATTTCACCGGAACACGGTAAAATGTTTTAAATAAAATGCTGATTGTGTATCCTTTATGTCTTCGTCACCACGACGCTTCTTTTTTTTACATAATTTATGGCAGGTCGAGCGATGGTCACATTGAAGACGAAACAGCTTCTTCGCGTGACTCGCACATTTATTAATAACTCCCACGATTTTCGATATAACATCGTAGAAAAATTCGTGTTGCTACTTCGAACAATATACGAACGTCAGCTTGCTGGATTCGATCGTTTACCTTGAATTAATTCGCGGCGTCATCGAGGAATTGACGGGATCAATAAAGTTTACGATGTTGCAGATAGTATCGGATTATTAATTTCTGGCGAACGATAACAGCATTTTTTATTGTACGCAGACGTCGGCCGCGTTTTCCTCGTGCATTATATCATCTTTTTTATCGGTGCTCTTTTTCCAGGTCGCCCCATATTACGAACTTATATCATATCGTGTCACGAGCCTCGCTCGCGCCGAGAGCACTACATTCTTGCAACCCGCTGGCAGATTAGGCGGTTTTTTCTTCTTCTCTTTTCGCTACCTCTCTCGTTCTCCTGCTTTTCAATGTATCGGGATTGTGCGGTGTATGCGAACATCGTCGGCGATTCGCTATCGAAGAGACGGGTATCATGTGCTAACAATGACGTGCATTTATATTCGCGCAATTACGGTTTATCTAGCGACGACGCACGTGCTCTTCCTCTCCCGCCTATTGCGCGACTACGCATCGCGAGCCCGCGAGCGATAATAAACGCGTCAAGTGTGTCGCCATCCCTTTTTGCAATGGGTCACGCGACGCCCCGTGTTGCAAACCGCGACTTTGCATAACGGTACCAACCCCTTCGTCAGCTTGAAACACTTGCTGCTAGCTAACGTTCAATATTTAGCAGCATTGATTTGGTTACACTCGATTTAATCCTCAAACTATCAATATGTATAATTTGATTGAAAATTATGCGTGGTTGCAGACTTTAATTGCGATCAATTTATCAGCTTTGAAATCGAAGCCACCTCCCATGTACGCGCTCATATCCATTTCCAAGCAAGTGTTCACCCCCTTAAAAATGTCCGGCCACGAAGAAAATCGTTTGTAGAATGTCCTGAAACTGCGCAGGCGGTGAATATTTTTGGAATGGCTGTGGGGCAAACAACGGACGGAACACGCCCACGTACGACTTAAAATATTTCCGTGGACATTGGGACAAATCGTTTTCCTTGTGGCCCATTCCACCAGTCCTCCGCTTTGTAAGTACGATCGTGTGTTTGCTCGTTGAGTCAGCTGATCTCTATAACGCAGAAGACACGTTTGGAAATCGCGATGTAAGTGGAAGGACGCTTCGGAGACGACAGTCGTTACGTGTGTTGAAAACTGATTCATTATTTTCTTTCTAACATCGAAGTACACCTTGTCGCACAATCCCTATACATACTACGATGAATATGATTTAATCTAATATAAATTTCGAAGATGTACAGAAAGAAACGTAAGAATGAAAAAAAATTCAGTTTCTAGAGAATGAAAATAGAATGTTGTCGTATTAAATTTATCATTCCATAATCTTTTAAAGGTTTCTGTGTACGGTAAATGCATAATGGTTTGCAGTCTAGTGGCAGGGATTGATAAAAATGGCACAGGGGTACGTTGAATAGGAGTAAAGATTGTTGAGGGCAGTTCAACGATACAATTGAACGTTCCACAATGGAACAACAGACAACGACAATCATTTCCTGGAACACCTATCAGCCCCAACATTTGTTGCGATAAGATGTCCCTTCTATGACAACTAGAAAGGCACCGCTGTATTCAACAGTTGCACCAACGTATCGCTCCAGCGTTTTCAACAATGCAGTCCATTTACGAAACATTACAAAAATGTAACAAAGAAATGACGTTGCCGATTATCGCTCGATGCATCGTCGCAATGAATATCTACAAAAATCAATTCGTAACATATAAAATACAGATGTTATTTCTAATAAGAATGCAACTATAGTTCGACTGCTTAATCAAGCCGAATATTCTTCGGCGTATTTGCATAATTCTCTTCAAACGTTAAATTAGCATAAAGATCCGCAGTTTGATTGCAGTTCGACCATTTGGAGGCATGAAATTAGCTTCGATGGCCGACAAATCAGCCGGCGCGCGGCGGACAAGTTAACCAGAGAAACCAGATCGAGACATCCAGTCTGTTGGCTCATTTTTCCGAAGATGATCAGCGTCGACGATCGTTCCTCCGCCGGCAATCATTTATGACAGCGCAATGCTGCGGAACTAAAACTTCAATCTTTTAGATAAACATCCAAAATGTATTATCATTTCATAACACGAATATCGACGAGAAGAAATTAGGTTTTGTTTCCGGAGAAAATAATGCCGCGGCAGCTTATGTTTTCCACGGGAAACAGAAGGCCAATCGGTCCGCGCTCATGCTCGCGCGATGAAGAAACGTTGCTCCTGAGACCTGTCCTTCCGGCCGTCGCTCGTAATAAACGCAGACGGTGCCGCGAGAGGAATGCGAATAAGTGGCGCGCGGAGCGAAGCGGAGTTCCCATCCCGCGTTGTTTACGACCTCGGGAGCCTCGTGCGTTCAGCGACGGACAGGTGCGAGTGCACGGGAGCGACGAGACTTTCGCGGTGAACCGTATTTGTTTATCCGCGAGCTCGAGGAAAGCGTCTATGCTCCTAATTAGAGATTTATCACCTGCGTCGCGTGTCTCTCGACTGAGAATTTCGCCTGGAAAGATTTTACCGTGAGCAGTAGCGTGAGCACTGAGCTCTTGTTCGCTCTACAGTGCTCTGTCTAAGACTTAAATTAACGAATTCAAGTTATTACCGAATAACTTGAATGAAACTTCGCTTCAATTATTCTACAACACTGAGTCTTACACCACTGGTTTTTAGTAAAACTCTGGTATTTTGTATAGATATGAACCTAGAACTCTTTATTAACTGCATGATATGCATAATGCGCAATTAAAAATAGAATGAAGATAAAGAGAAAATAGAAGAAAGAATTTACTATTCTCAACGTACTCAAATTTAATGCACTTTATTTTGTATAAAGATGCTGATCGATCGAATCTAAGTAGAAGTAGATTAGAAATAGAAAAGTCGTAAGACTTATGAGCAGGAATGTATGTCCCGTCCACATCCTTGAACCGATGACTTCAGAATTTAGTGGAATATCGTAGGTGCTAATAGTTATTGGTTCATCGCGGGTACCAATATTGTCCTTCATTTGCAAGTTCATCGGTGTTTGCACATTAACAAACGCGCGAGACGACGGCTAACTAAAAACTTGTCTATAGGAAATAAAAAGCTGTGACTAACAAACGAGCCACCGATTAGGCTCTTGAATGAGAGTTTCGTCATGGAGTGTTGCGCGAAGGAGGCAACCAGACTTTCCTTCGTCCTTGAGCCGACACTGTTTAATAGCAAACAGCGTTCTCGCGGACTAGCAGACGCCGCGCTAAAAATGATCGGCACGGAATAATAAACAATAATCACGGCGCATCTGACTCGAGGTAAGCGAGCAAGACGGCGCAGGATAATGATAGGCGAATCATCAGCTTTCGCAAATTGAATTCGCGACAAGAAAGACAGAGGGAAATCTGATAAGGGAAACGGGGAAAGAGGACAACGTAATGACAGAGATTCGGAGAGCTGCGAGATGCCTCAAAGAGGATGTTGAGCGTTCGTTCCTAGTAACGAAAGCTCTGTCTCGAATTCCTATGCCGTTTCGTAATAATTGTAATTGCTGCGCGAGTTTTGGTAAATTCGTCGAAAGAAGAATGAAACGTGGGTGGACAAGAGACAAATTGGATTGTACATTGAAGTCGTCGCGAGTAACTAGGTTTCAATGGTTTCTTCCATCGTTATCACGTTGGCGCTTCGTCATCGCGAATGGAGATCATTCTTTCCTGGCCTGGCGATGACTTCATCGCAGTGATTCCGTAAATCCATGGCTGGTTAGTCGATGACCCAGAGGCTGTAGACGCGCGCGGAATGCGAATCAGCTGTGCCCGTTGTTTACGCCGCTGATGTCACGGGACGGGCTTGCGACGATCTCTCTCGAAAATGTGTAACTCCAGTTCCAAAAAAATTCCAGAACGTTCATTTTTCTTGAATCGTATTGTTTTTAATATATTTCATTTCAACTTCGCTTAGCGGATAAGCTCGCGGCGTTATTACGCGTGTGCACGCACCTTTTGGACGTCTGGCAAGTACAAGGTGCACACCTGTGCGCGAGACCCACTGTCGCGGTAAATATAGAAACGATGTTTACGACCACCGACGTTCACAATGGCCAGTGATAAAAACGCCTATTAATAGAAGGCACACAATAACCCGCACTCACGGCCCGATTGAAGAGGACCGTGTATGACCCAGTAATTAATGGCGGCTAGTTAGCATCGATTATCGCGTAACACCTAAACGCTCGACGTTTTCGCGTCGTCGTTTTGCGTTCGAGCAACGAGGCCTGGCATTGGATATACATAATTACTGTTGTCGTAAAAAAGCTTTTCACGATGTCTAAACAAATGCATTTAAACACAGTCGATACAGTGGGTACATTACATACAGAGCTTTTAAATGCACACAGCGGATTTAATTGCGATTCGTTTCACCGGTTGCAGGTTACTACAATGAAACGGTGTACGTGATTACTCAGTGATAAGTTTGATAGAGGTGATTGTTACGTCCAACTAGGGAATCGTTTGGTATCGATTACTGCGAGTCCTATACTTGCGCATATGTCAGTTCTTTTGACTAGAAGTGTAATGAATACCTATTACCATAATGTATCAGCTACACAAATAACATATTGTGACAGTCCGTAATTGTCCGGGCTAGTTAATCAAATCTCGTAATCAACATTGGCAGAAATTGATTGCTCTGAACAGCTTCAGAATATTCAAACGTTAAATACAAAATTCTCCAGAGAACCCTACGGATATCGTGATGTCGTAATCAATCGCTATAATCCAATCTGTACCCGATCAGCTTTAAATACCACAGCTCTAAGAGAACTTAATCTCGGAACTGGTTCCGAAGCTGTATAAACAACATCGACAGATTTCGATTACTCTGAACAGTTCCAGAACGATGATACGTTGGATGTATAACCGTTTACAGTCTACTAGCATGCTGATGCATCATCAATTCAATCTATACGGTTCGAAACACACGGCTCTAAGTACGGGGATATAGCGAGGAGAGCGGTGATTTCAACTCCGCCCACAACAACCGCGTCACATCGACACAAACGATAAACAAAAATCCCAATGAATCATCGAGCAACGATTCCACATAGTTATCCACCTTGCCGACGGGCTCCTCTATTAATAGCGCCGCGAGGTAATTACCATCCGTCCGATGACGATTAGCTGGCCGCTTTTAAATCGGCCATTTATTCCCGCGTATGTGTCATCGAGTATGAAACTTATCTTCTCCAGCGGAATCCGCGACATTGACGGGCCGGCGCGGCTATTCCACGCGTTTGCTATTCACGGCGCGGTGCACGAGGAAATAGGCGCATACCGGTCCTCCTACGCGCGGGCGCGTTAAGGCTTTATAAATAAGTCTGTACGGTAAATAGCGACGCGGCGGTGGGCGCACTCGCTCGCGAATGCTAGGCTAGCAAGGCGAGAACGAATGCTATACTATACGAACCGGCAGGCACGGTCTCTCTCTCTCTCTCTCTCTCGCTTTTGCTTCCAAGAGATTCTCTCCAGCGCGTTTCCCCCGTTTCCTCGAACGGGCGTGAATGAAGCCACGCTCTGGGACGCCTTTGTCGCGATTCACACGCACGCGAGTACGTACAAGCGCGTGTAGAAACGCGCGACCGCGAGCTGCGTGCGAATAGCGGCACGTTCGCGATACGAGGCACCGTTTCCCCACGTGTAAACAGGAAATTCCCTGTCGTCGGATTTCATTGCACCCGAACCAAGTTATTCCGAGACTCCAGGATTGCCTCGGTAATCGTCGCTGCGCCCATCCTCGCGTATACCACTGCAAGTATATTGAAACCGCGCCAGAACGAGATCCTAATTATCCTTGGATCTCCGATTAATCGGAACTAGAAATTCCTGCCGATGGATGCGCGGTTAATAAACTCTAATTCGAGAAACTCGATTAGGCTGCAAAATAATTCCTGTCCCATTGTGACTTTTATTGATATTAATTCGAATGGTGACTCTGCGAGGTACCACTAAAAATTGTTGCACCGTTGGTCAAAAATATTGTTTACATTATTAAATATAATCAATTACTAAATTGTTTCCTTTATCTCGATCGACAATTTGTTAACAACGTATATTGATGTTGTCAGCGCAATGGTTCGATCTAATGTGAACCAGTACTATAGATCGAACCAGTGCGCCGAAAACATCCATATACGTTGTTAACAAATTGTCGATCGAGATAAAGGAAACAGTTATGGATGGCAAAACAGTCACAACAGACGAAGGTTTTTATGCGTCAATGTCAAGACAGTTCGACTTTGAAAATATGAAGGTTCTCAAGGAATGGTCTGGCACAAAATCATTAATCACAAAGAACAATAGATTAGAAAAGTCGCTAAACATTTAGGTATTGTATATACATAAAATTTCAAAATTCATAGGGAATGGAAATATTTTACATCGGAAGAAATGTTTAATTTTCGAATTAATAGATAATCTGTAGCCGGTGCAACGATGTATCGAAGTATCTGCGACTATAAAGGACGCTGACACCGCGGTCTCACAAGAAACCCGGTCTCCGAGTCACGGAACACTGAGGGAGACCTCGAAATAATCCACGGGTTCTGGTGAGAACGGACCGAAAGTCACTGCGGCGACGACGACGACGGTGAGCGCGTCAACTCGCGGATATAATACATCAGCGACATAATCCGCGAGACGCCGCGCAGTTGTCCCTTTACGTCTGGAAAACCGTCCGTGAGAGTAGAAATCCAACTTACAGTCGCGAGAACACCGTCCGACCCTGGGTAGCCTAATCCCTGTGGCAAAAACCTGGAATCTGGGACTCGAGGTACTGTTTGAGCAAGCAATTAACGTTTCTTTGATGTTCGCAGACTATATTTCGATTTTTGACGATTTCACGTACTCCCGAAGGGTTCTTAATCGCTTTGTGGGACGTTAAGTTCGAGTCTGGTGAAGTTGGGAGCCACTTAGCCACGCCTACTTTTATTTTTCTTTTTTTCGAAAGAGCTACCTGCAGTTTCTAGTGTGTGTAACTTCTCTTTTTGCCTCTCTTTTTTCACACTTCTTGACGGTCTGATTACTCTCGACGTCTCTTTCGCGGCACTCGAGTGCTCCTCCAAAAAATAAAAGCTTTTCCCCTCGCGACAGTGGTCCTTTCGAAAAGCCGGAAGTCCTCGTTGAAGTTTTGAGGATCTTATTTTTAGGCAACGACGAGGCCGGAACGTTGGGGAGACCGAAGTAGATCGTGTCGCAGTAACCGGCGACTGTTTAAATAAAGTAAGAAAGTCAATTATGTTCTCTTACCGACGGCAGTCGGGCGGGGGGCGTTCTTCAAGGATTTCGGAGTATCCATCGAACCTTGGACCTGTGCGCGAAAACATTCAGCGTTATTGCGCGTCGGTCGTTGTTGACTGGGAGAAGCCAAATTCTGTTATTGAGCGTAGAAGAACCTGACTAAAGTTCAGCCTCGAGAGCCGCGTCATAAACCAATAAATTCTTTTCGCGCGTACAAAGCATGCTCCACGACCAAAATAACGAAGCGGCCGCGATAAAGCGTTCTTCAACACTCGGCCGTCGAAAAGCAACGACGCCACATTCCGTGAGATCATAAATGAAACGCTTGGATCTCGTCAGCGAACGTGTGAATGCGCTGGGTCGCGCAATCGCACGCAACGTCACTGCTACAGGACGATCTAAAAATCCGGACCGGAATCTGAATACCTGAACCAAACATCGAGTAAACAGTCTAGTATATTTCGCTGGATCAGATGCTTAACCGTTTGCATTCGAATGGGGTATTAAAAATTGCCATACCATTATTCAATACAGTTTGAATATTATTAAATTCGTCTGTACTGGATGAATTGTAAAAAGCTCGACTGTTGTATGAGAAAACGGAAAACGATCTGGGTTGAAAGGAATGTCTTGACTTTCAAATCAAAATTGCTTCGAGTCCAAAGGGTTGAAGCAAAGAGATCAAATAGATAAATCAACGAGCGCGTTGGTCGATCTTCCGTAAGGCGTTGGAACGAAAACCGTGTCAGAAGTCTGTGTCAAGAGCTCGTTCAATAAGTCTCGATTGACCTGGGTCAAGGTGAGCCGACGTGTATTATATACGGTCTCAGAGTTTTCCAAGAGAAAGAGCGTAGGTTCTCGGGATAGACCGGGACAGCGATAGCGCGGAGCGTAGACAGTTCCGTAAGTGTGCGTTGAAAGGACTTCCGCAGGATCGTGAGAAGTATCGAAGCGAGGTCGTAGGACCAGCGAAGCACGTGACTTCCCAGGAACGTGGCTTCCGTTCCTTTCCCCGTCCCCCGGTCCCCGTTGATTACGTTGTATAACATTCTGCGACGGTATTACAGAGAGAAAGAGATAGATTACGTCGGCGAAGCCGGGAAATTATCCTCATCCTCTGTGATCGCGTTTATTTTCACCGTAATCAACCCGTTTTGCACCCCGGACCACATTCTTCTCTCCTCGGCGAACCAAAGAACAGAACAAACGGTGGAGCACGGGCAAACTGATGCCGTTAAATAAGATCAGTCTTCCTGGTAAAAAGAAAATCGTTGCTCGAGTTAATTCACGCTTCTCTGTTTGCAGATTAGGATCGTTATCGAGGACTGCGTCCTTTTCCCGGGTGTCCGTACTGCTGCGTCGCGAAACTCTCTTTTGTTCGAGTGCGAGCAATTCCGCCGACGAGTCCCGTTTTTCCGTTTCAGCGAAGTGGGACGCAGTAAAGTTCGGTCCAATGTGGATTTTTAAAAATTTAATCAATCTTCTTGAAATATGAAGTTTCAGACGAGATTTCCCCGCTTTAAAAATTCCCTACCGTAATAATCTACTGGAACCACCGATAAAATATCGCGTCATTATAGTCAGAGCGAAGAAGAGTATAGTCATAGTCAATAAGAGCCACAGACCTGTAAATTAAAAAAATTTGGCTCCATTCCGGCAAATGGTCTCGAAATCGTCTTAAACTCACCCTAACGATACCACGTATTAACTCGATCGTACACGTAAATAAGCTCGTGGTTCGATTTAAAGAAACGACTTCGAAGTCAGCGTAGTTCGGATGATTTTTCACTGATTCATCCTGCGGAGAGGAAACGAGCTCGTTGAGAGAATGCAAAAGATGACGAATGGTTGGTGCATCCTCTGCGCGGCCTGGAGCATGAGTCACAAAATGATCAGGATCCGGTTGCGTGACGGTCAATAATATGGAGAAAAAGATCGACTGGTTTGATCTGAATCAGACAGTAGATGTTCTCCTCAAGAGAGAAACTTCGTTGTACCAGATTTAGCTTGCTACTAGCGCGACAAAATTTCGAATTCATACGAGCGCGCGCACGCAGCGCGCAACTATTCCGAAGCATACGTGACAAAAGTCACGGCTGGTGGACTTCCCACGCCTCGTCGCGAATGTTTTCTAAACACCTCGTTCATTTCGAATCACCAGAAATAGCTGGGGAACCGGGTTTGTCCGAGACCGACTATAAATCGGCCAATTAATCGCGCGGATAATCGAACGCGAGACCGAATTCTTGCTTTCCGCTGTCGCGTCGATGCGGTAATCCGCTCGAAAGGTTTCAGCGTCGTGGAATTTTTTCGTTACGGGGTCATTGAACGCTTCGGGCATCACGTGATAACCTGATCGCGTTACTGTAATCCGGATATTCGACTATTTTTTCTGTAATTCTCAATTCAAGTGTAACTCGAGGAATGTTCGCAGCTCTAATGTGTATGGAGTATAGTACTCAGTGTTCTCAACTACCGTTAATGTTCGTTAGGCCGAGTATGACATTTCGCGGGTCTACTTTCATTCCTGACGCAATACGCGCGAAGTTTCACGTCAGGTTTCGCCGGTCAGACATTGTGCCGCGACATTATTATATAAATACGATTGCCTGTTTCTCATTCTTTTAGGCCCCTCCTATTTTATTGTTGACGACGGGGTAGCCTACCGCTGTGTCCACTTCATCAACTTCTGACAAATATTTATCGAACCCCGAGCAGGATCTAAGAGTTACGAGATGGTACAAAGAAAATACGAGACGCTGTCTGTACAGTCAAAATGATTCTACGCAATCGCATTCGAGTTTTATAGCACCTCTTCTGATATAAATTAAACATTTTTATTTTTTATCACTTTTACTCATCGGAGGAATAATCTGTATACTAGATAAATGCGTAAAACTTGATGGTTCGGTGACAAAAATCGGCAAACATTATCCCGACGGACAGCGTTCGAATGGCAGGGGAACGGAATGAACTTGCAAGCTCGGGTTTATTTATTTCGAATCGGCCCGAGCGACTGGCCAGCTTAAGGGCAGTAGGTCACTCCCGAAATGATCAGACCGAGGAGGTCTGCGTCTGCCGGACGCAACTACTATTCCTGGCAAATTATTCCATCCGCTGGCGAATAAATTTGCTCGGCCGGCGTCGCCGCAGCCGCAGCCGCGCGCACCACGCCACGAACCGCCACCGGTAATTATCGCTCGTTCGGAAAAGCGAGTTAATAATTTAATGAACCCGGCCGATCGTCGGCTATTGTAATCATTCCCGTCGGCCACGACCCGGAAAAATAATATATGCAACATTATCGAGCGCTTTTGTTCAGACTGTTTACCTCGCGGCGGGACGCGTTGCAGAGGCTCGGTCAGCCGAGGGCAGAATTATAGCCGAGCGAAATTGATTTCGAGTTGTATCTAGGCTATCAAACCACTGAAAAGCCTTTCATTCGCTACGATCAAGCGGCCATCTCGATCCGTCATCACTTTCTTCGGAAATTATCGTTTCTCCACGATTCGTTTGGTTTTACTCTATTTTATTTGTTTGTGGACTTGACTTGTCAACAGTTTCTAACAAATTATATATATTCCTTCGAATTTTTGTTCCAGAGTGTTTCGCCGGGGAGACCGCGGGTGCAGTCGCGAATGGCAGCTTCGATGGGATCTTCGGCAGCGTGAAGTTTCGGGGGCTGTGTGTTTTGCAACAGTTCGGTAAATAAAGGACCGACGACATCGCTTGATTACGCCGCTCGTAAACAATGGTGTCCGTAACGCGTTTGTTGAGGGTAAATCCCGCGAGCAAGAGTTACGACGTTATTTGGACGTCGTTTCGCGAGTTGTGGAAGACGATTTCCGAAGCGAATCATCCACGGGAACTTTGGAAGCCGCGGTACATCTCTACCGAGGGAGAAGAGAGAGAGAGAAAGAGACTTTGGCAATGCACTGCGTCTATTTTTGCGGATTTACTGTCTGAAATGGGTCGGTCCGTGACTAGGTTCGGTGGAAAACCAAATACTTTCTGCTTCTGTTGCCTCCTATTTGACCAGAGGGGGAGCCAAGAAATCCTCATCGAGATTCATTCCGGGCGCACTTTTCTCAACAAATTAAACAGCCATTTCGTTTCCTTCTCTCAAAACGAGAGACGGACGCTCGAAACTACTGCGGAACCGTTGCGGCAATACGGACCGGAAAAGGAGAAACAAAGTATCATAGTTATACACTTCGACGGAAACTCTCTGTCCCATTCTACCGTCGTTAACCTTTTCATTTCGTGTCGTTTACGTCTCGCCGCTAACATACGGAGTTGTTCGCCGGTTACAACGCAACTTCGCGTGTCGCCGTTCGAAAATAAAATTTCACATTGCCGGGAATCAATCTTTCCATTGTCGAACGTCTGGGACCATTCCAGCTCGGCTCGCGGTACGACGTAAAAATGGTACTTCCTTAAACTTCCCATTGCGGTCGCCCGATCTTTACGCTCGCGTCGTTTCTCGCGAAGTTATTGCAACCACGGTGACAAACTGCAGGTATACAGATGAAATTTTTATCAGATCATTTATTTTTCACAAACAATCGTACTTCGATTTCCTACCATACAATTTCTAAGTTTGCACCGGTGTGGAAAAAGTTTACGATTCAGGTGGGCGTCGTCGATATAAAAGAAAGGGAGCATTATTCACAGGGATAATAATTACTATTCGACTATTTTCGTTCCGTGTTACCGTCGCTTATAGGCTCCGTCTATAATCTACTACCGCCGGTTTGGCAACGACCTCCGTCTATTTACGGATTACTAACATCGAGACCGGACACGACACGTTCCGGTCTCTCTCGAGTGGGTCGAGTGCAGTAGTCGCTCGTGGCGACCCGCTTCCAACGCGGCCTCTCGCTCGCTGATGGATGAAATGAGTCACTTCGAAATTTCCGAATGTTCCGCTGCCCCTCCACCGAGGGACTCCGCAGAGGAATCCAGGTGCTCCAATTGAGTAGGAACACTGTCCGGACTGTCTACATCGCTAAATTAGCGAATGGGAATTGATTGTTTGGCTAGAACGGCGCACCAATCCCGCTGGTTCACTTTGCTGATTATTATTTCAGCCCAACCTCCACTCGAACTGCCCCTCGCTACCTGTCCTACTGTTTTCGCTATTTCTGCAAAGTGTCACCATTTTCGAAGAAACACTACGGATCTTTATGAAAAATAAAAATTGTCTGCATTAGACCAGCCGTTTCCAACGTGGGAAGCACCAACATTTTTTTCTAATAATTATAAAATATTAATTTTCATACCATTATTTCTACAAATAAATAAAACTTGAGAATATAAAAGATGGGGAGGCGCGGAGAAAAAAATTTTGTCGGGCAGTCGCAGTAGCATAAAGGTTAGAATCGCTGAATTAGACGACAGGGCAGTTACAAAGAATTGAATTCTAACACATGTTCGACGCGACCAATGAAAAATCAGTGTTTGGAAGCAGCGGTGCCTGTTCAGGGTGGCGGGGTTAGATTGTACAAAATCGTGGTGTAACCGGGCAGAGCGGTCCGAGTTACGGGTTCCCAGCATGGCGGTTTGCATCAGTTTCCAAAACGACGCGCGTACCAATTACTAAACGCCTTTCGGAACAGATGGAGAGCTACGTGAGCCGGCTGCGAAAAGAGAAACCGGGTATGAGCGCGCGAGCATGAGCGCGTTACAAGCATCGTACACTTTCCTCCTCTCTAGCGGTGCAGGCACCGGTGTGCTCGCCGTATCAAAATCCGGAACGGGAGTTAAAACATTCACGAAGCCTTCTAAAGCGAGCCACCACCACACAATACAGGCAAGCGCAAGGCAAGGTAGCCGGTAAACAATGACACGGTTAACTTTACGTAATCCCGGCCAGTCTGACGCGCAATTCTTGCGGCCGCCGACGGATACAGGTCGACGGAGATCGCTCGCGCGCGCGACCCACCAGAAATTAGAGAGAACAAGCTCGAGCGTGACCTATTTGGGGCCATTTGATCGCGTATACCCGTCCCGGAGACTCGCCGTTCGGGTCGTCCGCACTCCAGATCCGACACCGGCCGCAGAAACTTCCGAAAGTAACTCAGGATGTTCGGCGATACATGCTAATTTATTGCCGGCCCGCCAAACTTCATTTCGCCGAAATGCAAATTGAAAAGTTCCCTCAAGAGGATTCCGCGGAACGCCCAAAAATGCGTCATCTTTGCGGATTTTTTGGCGGTATCTCCTCTTTTAATAGTTGCAACAAATCGAAAATGTATCGCAAGTATTTCGTAAAAACAGGTCGCCCCAGTGGACTCCTTTCCAGCGTATTTTCATTTCGAATGGAATAGCCTCGAAGGAAAATCTACCATCCGCTGAACCGAGGAAGATAGCAAACTTTTCCACTATTATTATATTATTCGAATATTACTCGGCCACGGAAATTCTTGTGTTTTTAATCCGGAACCACCGAGTTGACTGTAATGAAGCGTAATGATAACGGCTTCAATTACAGTTATTTATGACATCGCGCACAATGTATAATGGGGTCTTGTAATGAGTCGGAAGAGTCGTGCACACTCGGAAGGTTTTCAAAGTCATTGTTATCATTTTTAGCGGAGTTGACCAACTAAACGGTGTTCGAACCTCCAAACAAACCTTGAAAAAAATATTGGCAGTACCAGAATATATTTTATGGGATGAAACTAGTACAGAAGCAAGTAATAAATGTGTTACGGGATTTGGAGTGTCCTAACGTAATCGACGTTTATTAAATTATTACAGCGAAACAATGCGATACTATAGGAATAACACAATTCATGGCCGGATCACGGTAGTTCCAACAATTTCGATTTGTGATCATTAGTTTCTCAAGCAGCACTCGAGACTCCATTGAACTGAAATGCGCAGGTATGTCTCTAGGCCATTGGCTAAAAGGCAGCTACTTAGGGAATTACTCATCGAGGCAAGCCCAGCTCTCACGCAGAAACTATTCGTGAACTAATGACGTCAAGTGGTCGTGCACCAGCTTCCGCAGTAGACAACGCAGCGAATTTCCTCTCTCTCTCACTCCCTCTTTCTTGCTCTCTGAGCTGCCTGAGAGTTCCGAGACACATCCGGTCCAGGTATTCTCGAGGAGCAAACCACTCGAAGTAACCGAGACATCTCCGGGACAAGTGTCTGGATTAGGTGTCCCCCGGTCTCCTGAATTTCCCAAATTGTGGACATCAATGAACTACTCGGGACAGGAACATCAGACATTCTGACCAACCAGCCGTGTGGTCAGGCATTTAGTAATTCCTCCGGCCGTGATACCGAGGAACGATTCCGACGTTAACTATCCGCTGAAGTTCCCAAGAAGCTGTTCTTTAATCTGGTTGACCGAGGAAATTTCTCTTCAACTGTAAATCTTAGCGAATTGAAAATAATACATCGACTTCCTTAGACTGTTTTAAATTAAATGACTTTAATTTGTAAACACCTTGACTGACATGAATCACGGAAAACAGAATATGTCTAATGAACTGGAGATAGTGGATTTCTTTTTTCATTGGTAGAATCCAACCAAAAATTTGACCCATCGATCACATCGATCTAAAAAGTCACTTACAACGGATAAAAATGATCTTAATTCTCTGTTATTTGTAAACCATCAAACGAGATTGATCGTACACATTCCCCGTCACAAAGTTTCCAGCGCCCCCCTCCCGCCCACCAAGAGATCGGAGTAATCAATTATTTTGACATGCAGTTTCGATGTTCCCCTTTCTGGGTCAATTATTCTCGGAACTGAACCGAGAACCTAAGAGAAAGGGAGGCATCCATCTCTCCGAATGAAGAAGCCAACAATAAATGAACTTGAAAAATTCCTCGCTGAACGATCATACATCGATCATCGCGAAGAGGCATTCCATAATGCAATACAAAGTTGCACAACATCCATTTGTTACAGAGAAAGTATCTTAAACTTCGTGTCTCTAATTTATCTGGGTCACTGAGGTATAATTTCCAAGACATTCGTGCGAACCTTCTGGATGGACTTATTATTAAAAACATAGTTCAACTACGCTGTTCTCTCGAATTCACACATTTCGATTTCTCGAAAAATGGAGAGAAATTACAATTTCATCCCCTTCCCAGTCTCAGTCTCCACAGACATTATCCATCGCAAGATCTTTTCCCGCATATTCCTGAAAAATGGCAGATAATAAGGGATGAGGGGATGAAAATTAGAGCCAAGCAGGGCCAGACAATTGCACAGCCTTGCGCGGATCGTCGTTCAACAACGATCACGACGACCCTTGTTGTTCCGGTCTGGCGGTGAGTGGGTCGAGAGCATCGCCAGCAAGCAAGCAATCCAGCAAGCTAGCAAGCAAGCAAACTAGCAAGCTAGCAAGCAAGCAAGCAAGCGTTGGTCGCGACCTGATCCGACGATCCCCGATCCGCTCGGATCCGCTCGGATCCGCGAGGCCGCGCATAGGGACAGTAGGTCAAGTAGGTCGTTCCCGCAACGCTCAGACGGCCGACAGGCGCGCGACGAGGTTACGTAACCCCGTCGGAGGGAGAAAGTCTCCCCCCTTGGCCCCGTCCCGGCGTCCTTCCAGCTCTCCCTGGTCAGCCTAACCGTGTTCCCACCTCCACGCCGATCTGCGACTTGAGTCGAGCTCGGCTTGGCTCGGCGGACTCTCTGTTTACAAACAAATCCTCCTCCCACCTTTCTCGTCCCGATCCGATCCTCCAACGGTGAACGCCGACTGGATCCCCCTGAATCGACCATCGCCTCGTCTCGTCGCGTCTCTTCGCTTCGCGTCGCCTCGCCGGAGACCAGGTCGTCGAGAGGCTTGCCGAGAGAGCCGCTGAGGAGAGCACACCAGACTGCATTGCGCAAAATTGCAGCACCGAGCCAGCACGAAGAAAGCGCTCCACTCTCGGATACGAATAGGGGACTGCTTCTGGAGAAATTCCCCTCTTCCAGAATCCCCTCCGAGTGTACTACTCTGGTTGCTTCCCCTGTTCGGCATCTGCCCTAGCCAGTTTAGGGATTCCAGACAAAACCATTGAATTTTATAGTTTAAATCAGCTCTCGTCGCGAAGGCTTACCTACAAAAACAAAAACAGCAGAACATTTCCTACATCTAACTGATACGAATTTTGTCTCAGTCGGCTATACAGATGGAACGCGCTAAACGCGACGCAATTCTTTGCAAGCGTTCCTCGTGATTGCGTTCTTGCACGATTTTTCCGGTCTCTGTTTCCTCTTTCGCGAGGGTAGGGGATTCCGCTTCGCCGTGACGAGCGTCGCCGTTGCAACCTGGAATCGGCAAGCGAGGAACACGTCGTCGTCCGGAGAGGGAAAAAGAGAAAGGGAGGAGAGGATCGGGAAAGGAGACGCGACCGGGACTCTGCGGTTCAGGGGCTAGAGGAAGAGAAGGAGAGAGACAAAGATAGAGAAAGAGAAAGAAACACACCGCCGCTTACTTTGCTTTTTACAGTCGCGTTCCAGATTCCCCGGAATCCGGCGCGCTGCTAACTGTAGTTTAATTGTTGTTTAGCCGCGATGCCCGGCTGAGCGTCCTCCACGCGAGCCGAACAAAGCAACGCCACGCGATCGGAACGCGGACCCTCTTCCGGTCAGCCGCGACCCGCTTAGGCTAGCTCCTACACCTGATACCCGAGATAAATCGAAACTAGGGCTGCTGAATCGCTTATCTGGAACACCAGGTTGTCTCGCCCGAAACTCCTACAGCTGTAATGCTAGAAGTACCGGATTCGTCAGAACGACGGATTTCAGAAGAACGAGGATTTTGAAGAATAAAAAATTCTTCGATTATTTCCAATCTCCAAATTAGGCTTTCGCGTATTGCTAGCGATTAAATTGTTGTCTTTCGACGAACCGGGTCAGCAGCCTCGTGCAACGAGACTCGATTTTTTGTTCGATCGGCCAACAGGATTTCGAGATACGGAACGTTTAGCTGCAATTTACTTTCAAAGTAGCGGCTGCACTGTCACGAGGACCGTGGAAGGGTCGGGATCTTCTCACGACGTCCCGCGGCCATCTTGACCCGTGGCGATGGGATGATTTTGTAGCTACAATGTTGCCTGCACCTGGTAGGTACTTGAAGATCCAGTAGAATTAACAGGCTTCTGGTAGATAAATCGTCAAGGTCTCTTCAACATCAACGACCTTGAAACTCATCATAAAGCTCCACATCCTCGGTAATTCTCCTACTTCAAACTACATAATCATATAGAAACCAGCAATTGAAAGACAAGTTACCGAGTAACACACATCTCGGGGAAGGGTAAGTTGGCTTGAATTGCTACGTTCAGGGGTTCGAAAGAGGGGATGGACCCGTTTTGTATCCTCCTGTAGAAGCAGAGCTGCTAGCTCGGCATCCAGTTTATGTAATACCGTAGGTATACCTGTCGAGGTTTGCCGGTGTGTTGGTGCTTGATCACACCGGCACCGACACGCTTCGTTCCTTGTCCGCTCGCCTAACTGCTGCGCATACGGACACTAGCGTCGCGGTCTCGCGCACGCGAGCTCGCGCCGCGAGAACTGCGCCGCGACCTACTTGTCTAGGCCACTGTGTCTACGTTTCTATATGCAGCCTTAGGTTTTGTGTGAAATTCGCGTCCGAGGCTCGCGATGCGGAATCGCCCGTTCTCTTCTCCTCTCTCCACACCTCGCCTCTCCTCTCCTCTCTCACTCCTCGCCGAACTTCTAGACTTTCCTGCCAGATTCCAGAGAACCGGCGGTCCTCGACGAGGCGGATGCGCTCGCTCTGTTATTGCCATACTCGCGAGAGAGAATCCTCTTCCTCGCTCGCGTTGACATTTGCAGTCTCGATTAATTAATCACCGGCACAAGATCGGGACGCGTCGATCCGTGACCCCAGGAACGAGTTATTATCTTTTAGGCTCGCTTGACTCTTTCAATGTTTTCTTTCATGGTAAGAAGTTCTTCCTCTTTCTAATCATTATAGTAGATTGAAGATAATACATTCGTGTTCGTAAGTTGTCTGAACATTAATATCGTTTAGTGCATACACTGCGCAGTCTAGAAACGACATGTAGTGGGTTGAACCTTCCACCGTTTAGTGCAATCAGTTCGTTGCCATAGATATGCACTGAACGACTTCATTATCGACAGGCGATATAAAACGTGTAACATGTACAAATAGGAAAGTATTTCAAGAAGATTAAGCTTTTTGCATACGTCTAATATATGCCACGTGTCGAATAATAATCGCGAAACGATTTCAGACTGAAAAAAATCAGTGTTTCGGAGCAGTGTGAAGCTTCTCATGGTTTCCCGTCGATTGTAAAAAGGTCAGGAAAATTCTTGATACGGGGACAATTTGTTCGCAAACTTCTTGATCCTCTTCGCGAATCAGTCTGCAGACTCTAGAAGTGTATCAAGGGATTACCTTTCGGACACTCGTCCTATCGTTTCGAGGGCGTTGGGCGGCCGTGCTTTGCATACTTCGGCGATCCGCGGGAAGCGATTTATGGGATCTTTCCCCGCGAATTCTCGCGGAATATAAAACGAGTGGTGAAACGTGCGAGCAAAGACACACTGGTGTGTCCAGCCGTGTCACCGGTAATTAGCACTTTGGGTCTGGGAGATTCGTCTGCTCGGGACGTTTGAACGCGAACAGTTCACCGAGCCGAACCAGAACGAAGCCGAGCGGAGCGGAGCGGAGCACATCCGAGCAGAGCAGAGCTGCTGTTTACACGTGTCAATTGCCTTCTCTGTTGCCTTTTCACAGAAACGTTTGCGCCATTAGCGGAGCAATCCGATTGCGAATTACGTCGACGCTAATGCGCTCTAAGGACACTCGTCGGATCACCTAGGCGCGCTTAGGTTTGCTGCGAGCCGTATCCACGGAGATCCAGTCGAGTCTTCCTGGTCGTATACTGGGTCAACGATGACGGGACCTCGATTCGAATGCTCGATCCACGAGAGGGAACGCCGCTGCGAATTCTCGTTTGCGAGGAAAGACGATTTTAAACAACTACAGACGATCAAAATTGGTAGCAAGCAAAGTTTAAATAAAATGTATTTCTTCTTGTGAGTATTTTAAATGGTTTAATTTCAGTGAACAACGAGTTATCCGAGAGTCGGTTCCTGGCGAGGAAGCACAACGTTCGATTTCTATCATCGCAGCCGATTTCTACCGCGGATGATCTACGGCCGCGATCGCTTGCTCGTTGCGGAATCCGCCGCGATGTAATGCAACGAACCGGTCGGGGTTGTAATCGGTGTTGGATCGTCGTCGTTCTCGTCCCTCTCGGCGCACGAAAAATCGATTTCGTCGTCGTCGGTGGAGCAACGTCTCCAAAGAAAGTGGGTTAAAGTGTCACCCGGTTCGCCGGAACAAAGCCTTGAACAGTTTCTCGCGCTCCCTGCTAATTTCCGTGGCGCGCGCGCGCGTGCGACGAGCAGCGTGGAATCGCACGCGCTCGTTCATTACGCAAAACCGCTGCGCCGCGCGTTTCAGTTCGGCTTGTTGTTTTTCCACGTATTTTCCGAAGCAAATTTTCCATTCCCTCCGCTGCACATCTCCGCGGGGAATTTGATTACATTACGCACGGTGTCTGCTCATTGGCCAATTCCGAGGGAACTCCTCGAACATCTTCCCGTTCGGGAGAATGGGTCCGAGATCCTCGCGCTGCGATACCTTTCGGATGCGATTAGATCATCGTAGAACCTTAATTAGGACCACCGACTGTCCGGAAAACACCTGCTGTTCTCTCTCTCTCTTTCTCGAAGAGCTTTCTTTCAACCCTAGATAACCAACCTGCCGGAAAAATCACCGTTCGAATTCTTGAACCTTAGAAAATAGGGTATAGAACGATATTTTACCTGTCGTTTTATCTTCCCGTGGTTAATCTTTCCTTTTTGGCGCAACGAGGCGACGGTTTCAGTAGAAAATATAAAAAGATGCGTTTCTTTTAAGTCGCTTTACTTGTTTCTCTACTTCATGCACTTCCCGCAGCTTCTTTCTTCTTGCGGTGAGCGGAATGCACATACTGTACCAAAATAAAGCTGCAAGATAAAGAGTCTAATTTATTTTGTCGCGCTAAGAGGGTTAGAAGGCAGATCTTATTTTTGTGGAACAGAGGTTTTATCTGAATTCGCGAAGAGAAAATTTCACTTGTTCGTGTTGTAAATCGTTGAGTTTCCCGAACGCGTAGGCGTGTGTTTGCGAGGAGCGCACATAAGTCGCGGGGGCTCGAACGATAGCCTACATTCTCTAGCTTCAGCATCGGGAACAAGGAATTCATGCTCGAACCACGTGACATCGGTATTCAAGTGTACGATTTTCCTCGAATCTCGTCCCCGTTAGAAAAATTTATACGTTCGCCGTCGCCGAGCATTCTTACGCGGTCAGGGAATAGATTAACGACGCGTCTTGGCACGGCTCGGCTCGGCTCGGCTCGGCTCCCTTTGATACGCAGGAATGTTGAAACCCCGTGGCGCCGGCGCGATGATCAATTAAATTTAATTAACAAGAACGACCTCGGATTTCGCGGTGACAAAGGCCCGTGGAAATTTCGGTGTCCCGCTCAACGAGACCGCGACCAATTCCGTTTGCGCAACCGGTTACGATTCTGTTCATTCGAATTTCCCCGGGAAAAAAAGAACGCAGGCCATTCGTGGCCACTCTTGAACCATCCAATGATACGTATTCACGCTATCCGGCCGATTAACTGGTGGAACGTTCGAAAATTTTGATCAGACAGTTCCTAGGGAATACACAGGGAATACCTCGCAGCTCGATAAAGTTGTGGCCGGGAAAGTTAAAGTTTCCGGTTGCTTGGATATTTCGAGGGCGATGCCTAAAATCGTAGAGGGATGCCTCGTCTATAGGAGATCCGAACTTTCCCGGGGAAGTTCGGGGAACGATTTCATCGCGGTCTTAACAGGAACCGCCGGATTCTCCGGTGATCTTTTTTTCCCTGCGGCAACTATTCACGAGTTTCCGAAATTTTTTCTCTCCCCCTCTCAGGAAACTTCGCTTCTCATCACAAATTTAATTCTTACAAGACAGCGGCGAAAGTTCGTCCAGTGCCGGTGAAAATTAGGAACTATCTCCTGCGTCCCGATTTTTTGCGGTGTGTTTTTCCGATGGCCTCGCAAATTGATATTATTTTGTACAATGGTCTCTGCAGTCTGTACGTTACGAAAGAGCCAGAGATAATTGCCTGATCGAAGCTGGATTACTGCTGAACTGGTGGCCAAAGTTTCAAGTAATAAAGATCATAGTTTGCGCCAGGCCTGTTAAAATGAATTCGATGTAACGAATCCGGATGTTTAGTTCGAAGATCATGCCAGCCATCGAATTTCTGACAGGTAGACAGCTCTCTTGCGAAAGTCTAGCCGGAGAACCCTGCTGTTCGAATTTCAACCAGATAAGAATCGACCGCAGGATTTGTTCGGGCAGGATTGGAGTCTGGATCTTTGAACTCGGGTATTGAACGACTGCTCGGATAGCTTTAAGTATCCGGGTTCTCTCTCGTGTTCTCCCAGATCTCGAAACTATCAGCTGTGGGGTCTCTTTCAATAAAAGATTTTTTGTCAAATAAAAACTGTCAGTTTCGAAAAGTGAGCCAATATTATTTTTCCACTGGATTATACTCGACTCGGCAGCAACGGTGAAATTTACTCTTCAAACGAATCTAATAACCACTCTGCTGTTTTGTTGCCTTCAAAGAGACACGACGCGACGTGCCTTACTATCGAACGTCTCTACTTCCCAAACTCTCAGCGAGATAAGTGTCCCAATTAGCAACACGTTCCTATTACCTGTTGCGTCTTGCGTATGATTGAAAACTGACAACTTCTGAGAATTTGGAGAAAGTGGATGAAGCGTCTTTGCCAAAATGATTACCACCGATCCAGTCATTTCTTGCTGTATATGCAATAACTGTACTGGAAAAGGATTATCATTACAAAATTGCAATTCTAAATCATCAATAGATTATTGTAGTGCCAATGCATTCGTGGAGGAAAATGCATCATGCAAAATTTTCGCATCAAACGATGATGTCTGCATTTTGGAAAACGGTCGCAAAGAGGTCGAGCGAAAAAGCATCTGGAGGAAAAGATAGAGAGAAAGAGCGGTGTTCGCGTAACAAAGGCGGCGAACGCGATGAGGAACGTAATAGCTGGCCAGCTGGTCGGCTCGGCTCGACTCGACTCGGTTCCGTGCAATTTGTCCCCGCGTGTCGAAAGTTTACGGTGAATTATTGCGTCGCAATATCTAGACGGGAGCCTGGTTCGCCGACTATCTGGCCTACTTCCATGTTTTTACTCGACGATTCGGAGCGGCGTGCACGTACTCGTACTCGTACACGGCCGAGTCGCGTCGTCTGCCTAGAGGTCGCGTTCGCTTCTCTGCCAGCGGCCGGTCTGCGTACCGGCACGTAAATAACCGGGATCGTCGACAGACAGATAGCGATGGGTCTCCGAGGATTTTCGGCTCGAGTTCGGTGGGAACCGACGACACGCTCAAACAGTCCCAAACGAGCCGCTACGAGTCGCTATCGAGCCCCGTTCGCGAACAAGAATAACTGAATAACTGTTAATTGCTTCGTTGACAGCGCTACACGTTAGTCGATTAGGCAGTTTGGTCTTTATTCTCGCTGCAAGGTGGCTGGTAAAAAAGATTACTAGGTTGCGGATCTTCATGCAAAATAAAACTATTCTGCATTGATTGTCGGAAGCAGGAATAAGATAAAAATTGATTTCATCCCTCAATGACTTCGTTACGTTAAATATAACATCACCGTTTTATATTGTACATTTTAGCACTGGTCTATACTGCACTTTTGGAAACTTCATTCGTTCGCTAGGAGTCGAAGGTGTTTGCGACTGTTTGAACGATTCCAGTGTCTTTTCCGTGGGATAAACTCGCAGCCATCACTAGACAGGTAGCACGTAGGGACGGTTACGTATTGAAATGCGCATAAGGCCTTTGCGAGCCGACGGTTTTCTTGGCGGCGATCCTGCACGCCGCCTGATCGGCCACGATACCGCGGTGACGCGCTAAAAATATGCACCGAGAAGCCGTTTTCCTCTTATTCAGCCTATCCTATTGACCGCCTATCGTCTAGCCTCCCGTTCTGATCTCCTCTCTGTACTTTATCGTCCCGTGATCGATGCAGACCCGTTCTAGTCGCATACCAAAGCGTGTCTGATTATACTGCCGAGAATATAGCCGTCAAACCTGAACCAAGACGCGTCGAGGTTCGCCCATAAGTGCTCTTTAAAGATGCAATTCACCATTCTATTTGTGATATCGATGATACTTTATACGTTTCTACTCTGTTATAAGAGAAAAAGGAACTTCTAGGATCAAAGCACCCTTTGAAAATTAACCGAGACTTTGAATAAAATTGCACATATACATATATCTAAACTTGAAGATTACGTATTACGTGTTCCAAGATTTTCCAAAATAGTCTAATAGAATTCGCATGGGATAAATAAATTCTGCTCGCGACCTGTCCAGGGCACACGCAGATCGAAATAGAAGCGAAGAGCGGTTGTTATTGTTAGCCGGAAATGGGGAGCGACGTTGTCGCCCGTTGACGGATCGTCGGCCGTCGCCTTGACGGGTTCTCCAAGGGAATGCGAAATGTAGGCGGCTCGAGGCTTCGACGTCGATCAAAGTGCACCGAGAGAGCTCCGATCCGTTAAAGGACGGTCGCGAGAACGGGACGAGGTGACGTAACGTCGCGTAAACGTTAGCCTCGACAACGTCGCGTCGCCGCCGCGCCGCGTTGACCTATTGATTCGATGATCGTGGATCGATTGAACTCTCGTGACTTTCAACGAGAACGTCCGACGACAAACTCCACCGCAACAGTCTGTCCGAAGCTTTCCAATTCAAGTGAATTCTTCAACGTTTCAACTTCGCGTGAAAGAACAATTTTCATTGAAAGAATTCTTGGCTCATCTACGTGCAACTCGAACAGATGCTAATTGATTACAAAATAGAGATAATAAAGCACCTCCATCTACCCAGCCCTACGAACTTCGGAGGATAGCATCTAGCTATGAAAAGGCACTAACCCTTAACGCGTCCTACTGCCGACAGGACAATACAAGAGCAAATTGCTTACCCCCAGGAGTGGGAACGCGACTTTATGCGTCCCAATTCGCAGAAGTCACGCAGTCCTCGCAGACGAACGACAGTTCGAAAAGATGAAGTGCTCCTAAAAGAGCAGTTAATCCAGAATTAATCACCGCCCTATTTTCTGGCAGCAGCTATCAGCTCGAAGTTCGCATCGTGGCGCGTCAAAGTCACCCTCTAATTAGATTAAAAATTGTGAAAATCGGGGTCGTAAATTTGCATTACAGTCCTCGGACCATCGAATCTATGACGATTAATGGATCCAGAGGATCGACGAGCTCGTTACGATCTGGGCCCCGCTGAGATATTACAAGATGGCGGATTGATGCCCGGCGATTTACTTCGACGAGAATGCCGAGACGTGGACAAGAATTTCTCATTTAAGTCGCGGGTACCGCCGCGGGCCGGCACAGTTGCGCGGTATTGTGTAATATTGGTCAAATTGCGAGCGTTCCAGCGATGATTGCGGCGGTCTCGAACGAGAAACCCCCCTCCCGCCTTTCTTAATAAACGAGCCGTATCGGCTAGACAATCGATATCAGCTTTTTCGTCCGATCGTCGAATGTATGTATAATCGGCGGCCAGGTTGTCTTGTCTTGCTGCATCCGGAAATCTTATCGCCGGGCCCCGTGTCGACGTTATTACGACAAGCTGTGTCTAGTCGATAGTAATAACCAGACTGCATTCTTACGAGTCGCGTTTACGCTTATCTAGCCGCTGGAGCCCTTTATCCAGCGGCAACTCCGTGAACCGGAATCGATTTCGGTTGTTAATTCGCAATGGTAACAACGACGCAAGGCGTGTGTTCAGTCCTGGACACGTGGAGTAACGTACCGATGTTGGAATTCACTCGTAGAATATATTTCGATCGTTTCAAAGTAATCAACGAAACCATGGACAAAGCGCTACGAATTAATTTGTGCGCTTAATACGAGAATGTAATACGATCTTCCACCGCAAGATACCATCGCGGAAGGAACAAAAATAAAGCTTGTTCGAGTTAGTGCACGCAGCAGCCCCGCATCGGGACGGTTAATTACCGTTTTCCTCGAGCGATTGATATCCGTGAAGCGAAAGAGCTCGCGTGTGGCGCCTGGAAATTGCATCCCGAGGACTCTGCGCAGCAATTTTCAGATTACGCGGCATTCCCATTGGCGGTGCGGATCGCGAGAGGAGGAAAAGAAACATAGCGCGGCGTCGCGCGTCGATCGGATTCGCTCGCTCGTACGTCTTCGCCGATTTCGCTTCGTTGCTGCGCTGCTCGAGATGAGTTGCAGCAGGCGGCGTGTTGCGCAACGTTGCGTACCCCCGATGCATCCTGATGCAACTGTATCGATTCTAGCCGGTGCCGGTATCGTTAGCGCGGCGGGAAACGCGGGATTATCGCGCTCCGAGTAGTTCGCGCGCAGCTGCGAACACTGGTTGCGCAACGGAACAAGAATCGCTCGCTGTTGCCAGTCATTGTTGTCGAAACGTCGATCCGGTCTGCGAATGTCATCAAACGAATCGCGACACGCGTCTTGGGACAAGAACAACTCGAAACTTGTCGAACTGATTTCTTTCGAACATTTTCGACCGTGGTCGAATCTGTTTTATATTTTTTACGACACTTTTAGTCCGTGTTACCTTCGATCGACTAGCAGAGGAAGTAAAAGGAAGCGAACGCATCGCGAAGCGGTGTTTTCCATGAGAAGTAAGGACTGACGCAAAGTTGTTAATGACGTAACGTGTTTACCTGGAGAAGGTACGTCTCGAAATCAGTTCGAGCGGTTCGGTTCCCTCAAGTTCAATGTTATTGGGCGAGCTCGAGCGATCGTGCCCGATCCGCGACTCTTGTTCTTCAAAAATTGACGGTTTAATTGTGTGTAAATACACAGCTTGGGAACCTGGTCGTTGCCGGTGTAGAACAGCGAAGAGAGAAGAGAAAAAATGCGGTTATGCCGCATGAATGCAAGAGAGGTTCAGGCTTTGTGCGCCGGAGTTATGACCAGTTAAGGAGGAATGCGTGCAGCCGACGCATTACGTCACCCCGTCTGACCCATTCCCATGTTTACTAACATTACCAGCCATTTCCCGTCATGAATGGAATAGAGTATTAGGCATTCCGGGCACTGATTGACGTTTAGTACTGCTATCTAAAGCGATAAAACGGCAAAATCGCTAAGTGTGCCGGTACCCCGGTGCTCGACGGGTACAGACGTTTTCCTTGATACGCCCCTAACCCGGATGTCGGCACTGCGAAAACTATGTTTACATAATATTACGTCCCACAGTCTGCAGTCTCCGGTTTTTTCAATTCGTTTTCACACGAAACTTATTTTTCATCGTTGAACCGCGTTGAGATCGAACTCTGCGCGATTCGGGATGCGACAAAGGAATGTCTAGCGATGCGGCAGCTCGGTACAGCGTTCTTAGCGTTCGTGGGTTCACGGATCGACAAGCATTCGGTCGAATAATCGAAACTGCAATTCCTGGCAGGCTAGGTGTCGGCTCCGTGCACCGTTACGCAAGTCCCCGTGTAACGCCGAACGATATCGCGGCTGTTATCAGCGCGGTTCTCAAAGCCGGGGCCCCGGTAATCGCGGTGTCACGGCTGTCACCGTGAATAGTCACGGCACACCTATCGGGCCGTCGGACGTGAAATATAGGGGAAAGTATTTTCTTCGGCGTGGCATGGCCAGAGTCGGCACAACAACCGAGCCGCGCAGCGCGCGCCGTAACACCGAGATCGCGTAATATCAAGGGGCCGTCGGATTACCGTTATGGTCCCGGCCTCCGTGGAAACGGGAACGGTAATTGGAGTATCGGCCGGCGACGAGACCCGATTCCGAGATCGCTCCTGTCCGCGAAACCGATCGCCATTTGCCTATAATGTGTCGAAAAACGCCACGAGCCTATAATTCGCTCGATCCTTAGACCGTATACAGGGTGATTCTGGGAACTGGAACAAGTTTTTAGAGTCGTTTTCAAGTAAAAATAGAAAAAATTACAGAGCAAATAATCAGTTCCCAGAATCAACCTGTACATTGGCTCGATCCTACATCGCTTCGGCTATTTATCAGGTAGGCCTCGAATCGTAGTACCTAAAAAATCGCAGTAGCTAGCACCACATATGAACAGAATGAATGAACAACGCACAACAAACAGAGAATCAAAGAAACATTCCTTCATGGTTAACGCGCGAAGCTCATCCTCGGCGCAGCTACCGTAACGAAAGCTATCAATCATATTCTTTTCAGCTGGAGCTAACTACAATTGATGCGCGACAGCTTCAACGTTCAAATCTTGTGCAACTTATTATAGATGTACATTTCCGCTGTATTGTATGTTAAATAATACACGTGTAAAACGGCGATTGCTAATGACCAGTGTCATTGAGGCGACCTTAAATAATTCACTCTCCCGTTAAAGTCCATTCCACAGCTAATTACCGTCGCGAACTAACATTATCGTTACAAGCAGGCTACGCGATACCGAGAACACGCGAGAACCGTCGGTGCACCCTTTTTCGGTTTCGCTCCGATGCAACTGGAATTTTGTTTATCGGACTGCATGCAGTTTAGCAATCTGTCCCGAGTCCTGGGTGCATCGACCTCGAACCGTCCGTGTGCGACGCCGGAATTAGCTTCGTAGGATTAGGTCTGGCTATCCTGTGTATTGTTGACCACCCCTGCTTCGCTTTATTTATTTAGTCTTCTATGGGGAAAAGCCTGTGTGTGTCGGATGACTCACCTAGCATTAGCAGCTCGAATGGTTCGGCTGTTCCACGATCAAACGGGGAAACGTGTAATGGCGGCGCAACGTGAACAAGAAATAAATAGATCGTGTAATGCCGGTCGGAGGGGTCCAGGATTTAGAATCACTACGATCGGAATAACTGCTTCACTGACAAGGATCGCACAGATTTAATCTAGTCTCTAGACGACCTTTAATTACCTTAAAACGGCCTTGAACATTTGTATTCACGCGCAATGTGAACGTGGCGAGCGTACGAACGTCTACATTCTGATTGACGTGAATTCGAGTTCGGCGACCTCTCACTGTCTCAACATATGAATGTAAATCAAGATCAGAGTCACTACTTGCGCGGCGAGGCGTGGCTCACATTTCCAAACGATGAATTCCATTACATTTTTTGGCGCAGATTCTAGGAAACATCCAAGTAGCGTACATTTAATATTGTATCACACGAGTTTTAGGTTAGATTAATCCAGACCTAACCCAGTCCGTTTTATTACCAAGTAATGGAAACAAATGTGTGTGCGACAACCTAATATTTTTGGAGGATTGACACGAGGGAGCCGCTTTGTGCAAGAAGAATCGGGAAGACAATTGAAAGAATTTCAGTCCAGGGATGACACTCAGGTGTCTCCGGCAGGTATCAGAAGGGGTTAATTCAACGCGAAGCGGCCTCGGCATCGAAGGGGACGCTGAAAGAGAATCAATATAAAGGATTGGCGAAAGACAGTCACTTGAATTTCATGTTCACGGAGCCGGAAGCTCTATCGACGCTAAGATAACCCCATGAACGTAGCCGTCTAGACTCATGAACAGCGCATTCCGGGCCGAATTCCGGTCGAACAAATCGCGTTTCGGTTCTTATCGTGGGCCGAGGTTCCACGGTTGGCGAAGACACGAGGGTGGTGAACGTAGCCGGCAAGAATTTCGTCGATGATCGCTTTCCCGGTGTGCAATGGGTCCATTAACTGACTACACGTCGCCTTTTTTCTAAAAGAAAACAACGCACCATGCCATTATGAATTTTCTACGAGGAGGGGAGCTATAGGAGCCAGCAGATGATAAAATTTCGTTTTTGTAGAAGACTCGATGTTATTTTACTTTAGCGTTGGAATTTTTCGAGTGTACAGTGTATATCTGTTCTCGCGATCGGAACGCAGCAGCTGCTGTTGTCCAGCACCGTAAGCCCGACGTGTCGTCCATGGAGAATCACTCTGGCTGAGGGATCGGATCAACGTGGAAGAGAGTGGCTCGTGCAACATTGTGAAACGCGTTACGGGACGACTCTCGTGTAACAGGTCCAAAAAAATCGATTTTTGTTGTCGCAAAATAATCGTACAATACTCCGGAAAAGTACCCAACAAATTTTGCGGTTCTATTCGCGGAAATGAAACAGTTGGAACTGTCCAATAAACGAGTAAATAAAGGCAATTTAATTAAAGCTGTATCTATACGTTTCAAGAAAATTTGTTTTGAAACAGGGAAAAGTTTCCTGTGAAGAAATTTATAAAAAGCGGTTACTTTATTGCGGTTACGTGATAATCCCAGCTTGACGTCACTGGCAATGAATCCGCGGCGTAGATGCTCGCTTATGTCTCTCACAGTGAAAGCTGAACAGGTCAGAAGGCGCAATTCACGTTCGCACAACGCAGTTTCGACGGACCACGTAACTTCCCGGGACGCGTCACTGACACCACTTCCGGATTAACTTGACGTCATGCCTTGCAACCTTTCGCAACACAAGGTTGCCGCTATTTGACAGCGAAGAGATTCCTCGCCAACGCTTTCACTAATCGATTTTATATTCTCCAGCAAACAAAATTTGAATTCTCTTCGTGCCGGTATAAGTTCGCAGCTTTTTCTATCGACGCGAACAACGATTTCGATGTTAATCGAGAAAATCGCCGCGTAAGGATTTGAATTGGTCCACCCTCGGAACCATGAAATCTGAAAGAACGTCTTGTTGGCAAGGGTAAATATTTTGAGGGAACTCGCCCGAAAGATGTAATCAAGTTTAACAAGCTTTCGACGAGAACGCGTCCGAGTATGTTAAAACGCTCGCTCGTAAAACAATGGTGATTTACCCGAAAAGTATACGTGCTCTGCGAAATCCTTCAAGTTTCCTCGGTCGGGTAGAAGGAAGAAGTGTTCAGAACCGGTGACACCCTGAAACACATCGGACACCGTTGGAACGTGCTCAAGTTTGTAGTCGCCCCGTCGTTTCATCTTGCGAACAAAGTCGTGTTTGCGAAGTAACCGGATGCGCAACTGCGAATTTACCGTCCGCTCGTAAAACCGTGATTCCATGTCCGTCTCGCGATCGCAGATTAGAGGAGAGACCGTCGTGAGGCTGAACTCCAATTAAACAAAGTAGCAACTGTGTCCCGTGGACAATTAAAAGAGAATGTTTAGAATGACGAGAGACGGATCTTCTGGCGTCGTCGCACGGTACTTTGTAATTTCGTGCCTTCTTTGCGGCAAACGACTCGACAATCGCTTGTTCAGGAAGGAGCCACAATTAAAACGTTGCCTGGTTGCTGGATCATAACGTTACGCGGCCGATGGAGACAATCCGTGACTACAAATCATTCTAAGGACGACGGCAAATGTATACGTTATAAAACGTGGTTGCGGATGTTCAGCCACAAAAGTGAAAATTATTCGCGTCAGAGGCGCGTTCGAAGACGGAATGAAAATTCCGTGGCCACCGGACCGATTCCTTTATAAATCGTTAACATATCCCTAGCGATGAAGCATTAACTCGCAATAGCTAACGAGACAGCGAACGAGCCAAAAAGGCTCCTGCATTGAGGAAGGCTAGAGAACGCCAGGACGCCGCGCCGTAGCTTTAAATCACGGTGAGCTTTCGCGGAGGACCTTCTTTCCAACAGCCCCGTCGGCGTCGAATGTCCTGGCCAGTGAATAGTCGCGTTCTCTCGTCGTATATTTGCTAATAATAAAGCGTGTACATGCTCATACGTGTTCGTTGGTCGCGTCGAGGTACAGTTCCTTTCAAAAATTCAATTCGCGAATGAACGAATTTAATGAATTTAATTATTTCAGACCTTTTAAAAGAAATTTACGATACGCGACTAGTTTGCAAAACCTATGGTGAAACTATGATAATCCAGAAGGTTAAACAGGCTCCCGAGAAAATTGATGAGGAACCTCCTTCCAGGGATCACGGAACTTGACGATTGCATTTTGTGGCACCGGAATGTCCAAACTGACAGTAACAAATGACTGAATTCATCAACACCGTAGAAGAATCCCACCTGTCCATTTCCATGCTTCCCATCAACGATTCCCCATGACGGTTCCTCTTCGTACACCGCATACCGCTATTATCATCCGCTGACTATCCGCTTTCTCCTTCTCGAAACGTGCAATCAAAACTTTTATTCCGAGCCGTCCTTCTTTATTCTAAATTACCGCGTCATAGTCCAATCAGCTGTCCACGGACAGCCCTAAGTTTCAATTAACTCCGGCCTCGTCCCCCATTTCTATTGCCAGTCGATATTTTTACTGGTTCTATCAATGCGCGTGATTACTGCATTTTTCCCAATCGTCGCACAAAATAATCTATAATTTCGTTATTTTTATATATTCGCCATGTACGATGCAATGCGGAAATCTTCTCGACTGCAGCTAGACCAAAGTCCCTTGAAATCGGCGGATGTGCACGCGACGATCACGAAAACAAGGGATCAACGAGGACTACAACGAAATATATCAATGTATCACTGCACCGACCTTGTCACGGATCCGGCGAGAATTCAAAAGGGATGAATTATGGATGTAATTCCCAAAATTTCACCCTAGGGGATCGTCGAATTTACCAGAGAGCCCTGGAGATATTGCCAGTGGACCCCGGCGGGGCGGGTATCCTTTTGCACGAGGTTCTCCGTGTTTACGCAAACAACAACAATATTACCGACAAATCCTAATTACGTAACAGTGTCACGTAACTGTTTTGCGTTGCTCTGCAGCAAATGCTCCGCGCGATGCTTTTCCGGGAGACGTCAAAAGCTCTCCTTACGCGCGGCATGCGGATGAATAAAACAAACCGCTCACGGGGATAAAATCAATAAATTATTTTCGATCCGTCGATTTCGCTTTGCACTCGAGCGGACTGTGAAATACGGCCGATCCGGATAGTGCAGCTCAAAGTTTATATTTCAAACCCGTTCCATCGAACTTTACGATTTTTTTACTCTGATCACGAGTTTACGTCGAGTAGGAGCATGGTTCTCAAATATAGTGTCGGTCCCCATAATAATTTGTTCACTTCGTTAATAAGAAGGTGAACATTCCGAAATTAAACGGCCTCGAAATGCAAGTTACTGCAGCACCTCGACCCGAGTCGCACCTCGTTTCGCATCGAAGCACGTCCATTCCGTTGCACTTTAATTATATTTATAAATAAACCACATACGGTAAAACCACGGAGAAAGACCGTCCGAAAAATATCTCGTTTTACGAGGAAGGAACGTAAAAACTCGCGGCGCAATCAAGATTAATGTTATCGAGAACCGACGCGATTGCTTCTCTCTTCGAGCCGTTCCTCAAATTACTTACACCACAACTGGCGTAGTAACGACGCTCGGTCATTAAATGATTATGTAAAATTCGGATTCGCCGCTGGCGCCAAGCGCTAATCACTGAGCAGCCTCGTCAAGAATGCGTTGTTTACTGCTCACGCTCATTACGACAAATTGCATTCGGGGAAACGCTTCGCCAGGATCCGCGGCTGTCTTCGAGACATAACCGCGATATCGAATAATGACGCGAGGACAATCCGCGGGACACTGGTTTCCAGGAGATTAAGAAACTATTTTCATAAAGACGCCTGACGAGCATCGAGTAATTAACATAACCTCACGGGCCGAGACGAACAATACGCCGGCAAATAAGCTCCGGTTCTTCCATCATCAGTCACCTGTCAACGCGCCTGGAAAATTCGACGGAGGTGAGCTAACTTCCGCAAAAGTGTCGCCATAATCGTCCATAGCTGATGTAAGAATTTTGAGACGCGTAAAATTATGTACGTACATATCTTTTAAAGTTATATATGTATATAGGCCGACATATTTATCGAATGAGCTAAAAACATGTATTTTATAACACGTTTAACATTGCAGAATAATTTTCATCAAACCAAGGAGGCATTCGCTCCTTCAAAAATGACTCGGCACGGAACGTGTTAACACATTACCAACCGGTGATTACTGCGTAATTTCAACAGTAACAGCAATCATCTTATACGTTAATGTAAAATTATGGTAATATAGAAGAAAATTTCTATGCTTTTTTTGGTACAGCAGAATTATTGCGAATCCTATTAACAGAATAGCTTTCGATAGGTAAAGTGTTAATGGTTAATTCTTCAAGGTCTTCGAGTTTGATTTTGCGCACGAAGATTGATCTCCCCGAATCCGCTTAAATCGCGAAACGAATATAAAGAGCCCGACCATTTAAAACGTGCGGAGACATTCATAATGATTAATGCCGAGGCATCTTCGCCTGTATATTTTGTTCGGTCGTTCGTCGACCGATGCACGCAGAACTATAAATAGGGGGTCGACGTGACGCGGTAAACCGAAAAAAGATCGTCGACTCGTTTAACGCCTGCCGATGTTCATTCATATTTATAGCGATGAATGAAAACTCCGTGACGAGTAGTTCCAACCGACTGGAATGTCCGTCCGACGCGTTTTTCTGTTTCTCTTTTTCCCCTGTCCTTTCTTCCTTTTTTCCTCGCACTCTCTTTCTCTGTCGCGGCATCTTCCGGCGCGCGAGAAATAAAAGTATTGTCCGCGGCAACTCGCTGGAAAATATACTAACTTCGCGGCCCGTCGACAATGGGACTGGAAAAATTAACGCGTTGACCGCCGGACAAGTATTCATGGAACTTCTACCCGCGAACAAAACACGGTTTTTCCAACACACGGGCAAGGTGTATATCGAGCAGCGTTTTGACGCCGATGCTTGCTCCCTTCTCATCGCATTCAAGCAAACGTTGCGCGTTATTCGAGCACCGTAGCTAAAGAAAATCATTATCGAGTCGCTCGTTATCAGTATCCCATTGAAGGATTCAATGCGCGAACGATTTCAATGCAGTCTTCTCGTACTCTCCCGGTAATAGAAACAACAAAGGACGCGTTACTATGTGTTTTGTTGTCTTACCGCCCGGTGCAAATACTGTGACCGACTCCGAGCTTTGTTTGTTAAGGCGAATTATAGAGCTAGGAAATCTGCATAAATAAAATCTGCAGAATATAGACATTTTAATTTGATACCTTCCCATGTGGGAATAGTGGGTAATGAGATTGAGGATTCTGCGAAAATACATATAAAATACATTCGCAAAAATACTTTTCAAGTAATCAAGAACTGCGAAGGAAACGAATGTCGGTTGTTGTAGGGGGTCGAGGCAATTCTCGGACCGTCTCTCCGACAGCATTTTCTCGAAGACACGTATACTCTCTCGCCGGAAATCGTGGATTCCGATGTTAGCCGGTTGTCGCCGGTGTGTTCGCTGCCGAAAACACGAAACAGAATTTCGCCGAGGTGCAAGATCGCGTTCAATCAGTCTTCGGCCACGTGTCCGTGGAACACCGTCGTCCACGCGGGTCTGTACCATCCCTTTGACAGCTCCGCTCCTCTCTTCGGCACTTCCAATTGACGTTTTTCCAGTCCCCCATCCTCCCCTGGAACCGGAAGAGAGAAGAATCCCGTTTCCTCTCTCTGTTCCGAGAGCAGCGCGACTGGCTCCCGGTGGGCGCGCCGCAACGGGCGAAATAAGATTACGCGTGAGCGACGATCAATGCGGACGAATACGTGACCGGCTCTGAGCCGTGTTTTCGACTTTGCCTGTCTTCCTCGAGCGATACCGCAACCGCAGCCGCAGTCCCCGTACCCGACGTGCGGTGAACTTTGTTAAAAACACCCGCGACAAGAGCTGCTCGCCCGCAACGACGATTCAGGCGACCGGCTAACGGTGTGGGCAAATATTTGTCTTATGTTCGCAAAGGATTGTTAGTTGAACCGCGGAAAACGGAGACGATGCTGGACGGGGAGAAATTAATTATTCGGCTATTCTTTGCGCATTTAGGTAGACGTATCATCACGTCGGGTTCAATGTATTCGCGTAAACCGCACGCGGATGGAAACGGGCCCGTGATTCCGCGGGGATGGAGAATGAAAACCAAGGAAGACCGAATAAACGGGGCCGTGGCGGTTTATAGAGAGAAACGGAGAGGTTTTCGCGAATTTCGAGAAACACGGAGCGACTCACTTCCGGAAGATAATGTACACACGCCGCGCCGGGCGAGAAACGGGGTCAACCGTTTGCGCATAACGCTTAATGGAAACGAGTACGCGGCCGGCTGAATGACACGCGGTGCGTGTCAAGGCTCTTTTGCGTCATTTACTGCACGCCACGGTTCGCGAAGTTAATTAAACCTCGTTCTAATGATATGCAATATATAGAATCAACGCCCGTGTAGTCGGCGTTCTGTCTCCGTGTCTCTCTTGAACTATCTCTCTCCAGCACCAGACGATTTATTGTGCGAACGCGCGACACGACAAATTCGCTCAATTAAATAATTTCGGAGGCAGCTCGGACCTACCTGCGCATCGGCGTCCCGCTGCGATCGATTCCCACAAATATTGACGCTCGTGAAATTGCTCGTGATTATTAATTTCGAATTAATCTAGAAACTATTGGTTAATTATTATTTGAACGGTGCATGTACCGTCGGCGCGGTGCGTCCCATTCTTCCCGAATTCTGCGTTCGGTACCCCTCGATGCACCAGTCAATTGACAGGAACGTACACCGAGTAATCAGAATGTTAGAATCATTTGCGCAAGCTTGTAATTTTACATCGAAACAGTTCATTTTTGAATGGAAGTCTTTTTTGCAATTTTTTGTAATTTTGGAACATACATTGAAACTCTTTTAGACTGTACCATAGTCTTTTATGAATATTTTATAAGCTGTTGTACACATCTGTCGTACAATATAGCAGCCAACACAGTATTAGTTAAAGCCGTAGATCCTCGAAAATCCGCACCCCATTAATTTCCATTCCAGCCTTGTAAAGCTTCGGGCCAACTCTGGAAACCCCAAACAATTTTCTGCTCTTAATATCCAAGTCAAATCGTCCCTGATTGTCGCCGGGCTCGCAGCGCGGCGGAAACGGAAGATATTAAAATTTCAGGACAAGCTGGACGCGATTAAACAAAGTTATGACAGCGATTGCACTTATCTACACGTCGATCCGGGCGCTACATTGTTTCAGCCTCGGCTGTATTCGATATTAGCAGCACGGGGGGTAGTTTCGAGTAAACGGTGGACATTTTCGGGGTTGACACGCAAGTCCTGATTCTACTCGGTTGAAATGTTCGAACCTCGTATCTTTTATTTACGTATTATTTCAGGATTTTATTGTTTTCGAATTTCGACCAGGATTTTCGGAATGGAGACCGTGTGCAGCGAGACTTGAAAGGCGGTGAAAACGCCGAGCATTGGTACCGTGTCGCGTGCAAATAATCGATCTTATTTCAGCCAGGGGGTGCGTGCATTATCTTCAGGAAGTGAGCCATACGCCGCTGCTTTTCCCGAGATTTGTGAACTGGAAGGGTTAGATAACAATATCACCGATCCGCAACCGCTTTTCATCGCGATTATTTCTTATTTTCGTGGCGGCCGCAGAGCGGCGCGTATCGCTCTTTTTGCGATTAATATTATTCCTCGCGGATTATCGGCCTGTGTTCGTCGAAGCCCTTTTGTTATATTACGTCCCCTCCTATCGATGAACCCCCTTCAGCCCTAATTTGTACAAACTGTTCTGCTTGTTAGATTGGACAGATCGTAGCTTTCTGAAAATAGGTAAACTTTAATCGATACTATTGAAAATAACGCTTCTAAATTAATAAATATAGAATATAATTTATTTCTCCGCTTTACAAATAAAAAAGATTATGTGTTACGTCGCTTGCGCGGTCAAAATCTCAACTGCCTATCGATGGCATCGCAACGGGGCCGATGGCATCGAGAGAAAAAAACAAAAGTATAACGAAGAAGGCACATCCGATTTTGCATATCGGTGGCCGCCCTCCTCATTGACCACTAGCGCGACGCAGATGTTGAAAAGCTTTCTTTTTACTTTCCAACAGATACTTTCCAGAACTATCTTTGCCTTCATTCGCAATGAAATTAGCTTAAAAAATATTGTATCGCTTTACCTTGATTGTATCGAAAGTTCTACTATTTTTTCGCAAGAATGGGAGACTGTGCACGCTACTCGTCCCGTCTTGTACGATTCCCTGTTCATACCCTCCGCGACATTCCTGTAAATACTTGTTCCAGACCTGGATTCAATGTTAGCAGTGACGTTAACGCGAACGTATCCATTAGCGGGCTCGTGTAAGCAGCATGTAAACGAATGCGAGTGTAATGCCGGGCGAGGCATTACGTGTCCGGCTCTATTATTTTACCGTTTAGGAAACATTATCTAATTTACCCGTTGCTTTGCATTAGCCGCGACACTGTATCGACCGGCGGAGTTTCCCTAAGAGAGCCCCGTTGCGCAATAATTATTGCAGTGTAAAGACGCGATTCAGAATATCCAACCCCTTCAGCATAATCGCAGCGACTCGGAATCTACGGAATGGAAACGAATCGATTCGAAGCTCACGAGAATTGCTATGAAATCTTTTTCATGAACCAAATGTACTCATGCTAGTACAGTCATAATTAGATTGCGGATTTTTATGCAATTTTCAATTTTTGCAGGGAAACTTAAGAAAGTGGAATCACATGAAATCTTATTTTCAACGGTAGTAGGTTTCGTAGTTCTGAAATAAATAAAAGTCGTCCTAAATTCTGTGGAATATTACGTTCTACCAGTTTTTGAACATTTTCAGCAGCCATAAATGCATAAATATCCAAAGTCTATTCGTTATATTTTTATGTTCGCAACAACTATAAATATTCTTCTCTAATTTGTCTCCATTTCGACAGAAAGAGAAGTATGAGAACTACTATGTATTGTTATTAATACTATAATAGTCCTGGTAGATGACGCAAGGCCTCTTTTTTCTAAATTTTCGGTCCAGAATTAGACGCTAATCGTAGATTGCAATCTTTCCCACGCCTCGCAGCGAAACAGGCACGAATAACAGAGAAAAATAGACGTTCTTCAATTATTTATACTAGCGGGTAAAAATAAAAATATAAAAAAGGGGTGCCATATTCTTTTATACTTTTATACTCCACGTATATCCTCCCCGGCGGGTAAATGAAGAAATAAATATTCGAAGTGCTATTTATATTCATCAACCCCTACCGCGCTTGACCTCAAACAAAACAAGAAGCGAGTCCAGCGATAAACTTGCTCTGTAAGACAATACAGTAAATACAGTAAAAAAAGGTGCAAAAAATTGAAGGTGACTTTGGAAAGTCATGAAAGAAAGAGTTAACAAAAAATTTGCTTTGATCACGTGAAGGCTCTCTTGGAACCATGCTACATCCGATAAAAACCTTTTCGATCGGACTGCTAATAACAGAGTAATCTCCACCGAGCACGATTTGTGGTTCAGCCTGTATATCATACGTGCGTAGAGATTTAGCGATGAATTCGAGTCTACCGCTCGTCGAAGAGAGAACAGACGGATTGAAATCGAAATCACGGGTGTTCGATCGAGCTTGTGGACGTCGACCGCCATCATTAACCAAGAACAACGTCCCCTGTGTACGCACTTTTGCGATATACATAGAGCCGGAGGAAATTGGTGTCGATCAAAACACTGTTGTCGTTGAATGGCGTCGGCGATCAAATTTGGTTTCAGTGGACTCTCGTCGGGACAGTGACGGCTATGAACCCTCGTTCGCCGATTTCAATATAACCCGTTCCCGGCCAGCGCCGCACGGGTTGACACGCTTCATTTGAACCTGTCCGGTTAAATGGCATCGTAAACAATCGGCGGAAGACATTGCCTCGGGGGAATTCAGCGGAATCGTCGTCCTCTGTTTCTCTGTTCGACGGCACGCGAATCATCCGATCGATCGCGACGCAAAAACCGCGTCGGCTGGTGGGAAAAAAAAGAATGCCGACAACGACGGCGGCGTCGTTGCGCGCTGCGAGAATACGCAGAAAAAGTACGAAGAAAAATGAAGCAGAGGCGCCTGTTCTGTCCCCGGGCGATGTTTATTTCATCGGCATGAACGGCCGGTGCACGTTCACCGAAACGATTACCTCAACCGCGGAAATCATTGTTTCCGATTCGAGACGCGCGTATACTACGCAGCATCGCGTAACAGAATACTACATACGAACCATAAGAAATTCCGTTTCGTAAGACCGTTTCCGCTTCGTGGAGCGTCCTTGCCGGTCGTTCCCAACGATCCGCTCGAAGCTCAATGTCGATGAATGGCGGGAACGCATTTAGTAACAATCGTTCGATCTTTCAGCTTGGAACGCCGCCGATTGTTCATCTACTATCTCTATCGGCGGTCATTCATGCTGGAAGAAACTCAGAAATGTTGTTCATCGGTTATTTCACGTGACATTATTTTGATCTGAATTAGTTCAATGTAATTTTTAGGATATTGTGCGAAATGAACGTTGTTACGAATGTTAATATCTTTTCCTTTCATAATTACATGTGTGCGTATTCGTGACAACAAAATTCTGTTTTATCCATTATTTCGAGCAACAACAACCCAATAAGTTTATCATCCCAGCAACGTCGTCCATCCCCCTCTTGGACTTCGCCATAATTTCTAAAGGGAACATAATCACGTTCCGAGGCTGATTCCGAAACACGTCCACTCGAGATTGCGCCGAGGGATCAGAGAGGACTTCGGGCCGCGTTAATACCGTGAAAAGAAGTGGAGTCGGAATCAATATAGCTGGTGTGGCCGAGGGATGGAAAAGGATCACACAGGCGTAAACAAAAATTCCCCAGCCTCCCAGTGGTGCTGGAACGTGAACGAAGGATAATGGAAGCGTAGACTCTCTCTTTTCTTCTTTCTCTCTTGACCATGGAGCCCAGTCGGCGGCCGGGGATAAAATAATTCCAGCTCCATCAGGAAGCTAATCTCAGGAGGGTTAATCAGCGACGGGGCCGAAGAAGGCGTCCGAGAGCTGACTTTCGAGCCGGTGAACTTATTCCGCGGGCGTGCCAACTTCAAAAAGGAGGTGGCAAGAGCGCGTTCGTGTAATTACCGGACTGGACGAGAGACAGACCCTGACTTTATCCCTGGGGTGCCACGTCGTCGACGAGGAGAACCAACCCCCGTCGACGTACCGTCGAATAGCAACTCCTATCCGGGGAGAAAAAAGAAAATGCGACTTGGAACCGAAAACTTTCGGTTTTGGTAACTCAACTGGAAGAGGGACGACATAAAAATTGCCATACCATTATTCTTCATGGACACAAAATAGTTTTACTATTAAACTCGGTTGTATTTTATAAATTGTAAAAAACTTAATTGTTGTACGAGGAACCAGGTTCAATTTGATGTTCACAATGTAAAAAAGATCACATAGAATAAATATGATCTGTGCTGGAAAATTGATTACACGTGGTTAAATTATTAGTCTGCTTTTTTATCTGATAAAATAGCCTGTTTGGACCACCGAGGAGTGGGGGGTAGAAAGTTTCTGACCTTCCAAGCCACGTGGAGAGAACCACAGTTTGACCAAGCTCTCTGTAGCAAAATTTCTGCCATGGGAAAGGGGGACGCGTCTCGGGTCGCTTGTTTTTCCTCGGAGAATAATTTATGGAGCCAGGTTTAGGTTTGCCATCGCGAAGGCAGCTTGGCAAAAAAGTTGCCGGACGTGATTCGACGAGGAAAACCGTGCCACCGTCGCTGATAACGAGTCACCCGAACGCGAACGGAGGGAACAGATAAAGGAAGAGGAATGTTTTGCCCTGGCGAATCCTCGTCCGAACGATTCTTCTTGGTCAGCTGACCGTATCGAGCACCGATCGCCAGAAACTCCGAGAATTCCTCGCACCGGGAAATTTATGGACGGAAAATTAACAAGACTGTCAACCCGCGACCACTGTTCTGCATTTCACCCGGGTTCTATAGTGATCCTACGGGAAACGATATTGCTCGACCGATGTTCACCTGAACAGATTGGCCTGTCCGGTTGCGATCTCTCTTCTAGGTTAATATCTTCGCTATAAAGATCTATGCTGGTTCAGATGTTGCCAATTGTGCCAGTGGATTTATTCTTGATGGAGATGTTTTGTGGGAACAGTGATTCAGTCCCTTTGAAAAATGTACTGAAACTCTACATTTTTAACATAACCAGAATGTGTTTGTCCATTTTTCCAATAATATACACCCTAAGAAATACATTTCGTAAATAATTCCTCAAGGAAGCATCTTTGCAATGTTAATAATAAAAAATTAAGAATATTAGAACCCGCCATTTTGACGGATCCTAAACGTAGGGTCGTAAATCTAGTGTTTAAAAAGTTTGCAAAGTGAACATCTTTTATGGTAGAAGCGTAAATAATGTTTTTCGCCCCTGCGTAGTACAACGAAGGGTTAGAGCGTTTCCGAAGGGCGCGATCGTTATTAAAATCGGCAAATATCGGTTCCATTAAAGGGAGGTACTTGTTGAGCGAGGGGCGAGGAGCAACAGGATCGCAGTTGCAGCAGGATCGGTCCGCCTACCCACAGTTTCCCTCGAATTATAAGTTTTTCGCTCGTAAGATCCATCCGGGGCGTGCTAATATTGGCACACCGAGTGATTTTAATTTTACACTTAAGGGAATCGACGTTATCGAGTTTACTCAACGGGGCACGGGATTCCAGCCGGCTCGTCTCATCTCATTTTCTTTTAGCCATCACCCCCAACCACCTCACGGCATAGCCCTTCGTCCTGTTTAACCCTGTTCTATTGCTATCTCCCTCTTTTTTCCACCCTTGTTCTCCGTTCGATGGAAACTCGTGCGAAAAGTCACCGGCCGGAAGCGGGCGCGTAATCAATCGTGTTTCGCGATAACGTCCCGTTGAATCGCGCGAGCAGAAAAATAGGGGATGCGAGGAAGCAATTATAATCGATTCTCCTCGATTAACATCTGTTCGTCTGCCGTCGTCGGATCCTTTATTGCCATCGATTTCAACGAAGAAGCGAATCTCTGCTTTTCTTCTATTTATTCGCCAGCCCGAGTATTTGTATTTTGCGAAATCTTCTGCAAATCTTCTAGATTGAAGGGTTAATTAATTCAACTGAATCAATAAGAGGAGCTCTGCTTTTCTTTTATTTATTCGCAAGCCTCGGTATTTTTATCTCCTGCGTAATGTTCTACGTTGTTACGAAGTGTAAATCAATGTAGAAATATACATTTCGTCGAATAAAGATGAAATTCACAAGAAGAAGAATGCACAAAATTCACAATCTACCGATCATTACCATAGAACGACTGTGTTTTGGCTTTCGTAACCGTGAAATGACGTTAGAAAAGTCGTAATTGCTTGCGCACGCCGTATAAATAGCATCGCACCCACGGTGTGACGATTTTCCAGAAAAATTTGCGTATCCGCGTATAATGACAGCGAAAGATGACGCCACGGTAGAAACAGTAGCGTCATTCATGAACGAACGTCGCGGCGGATAATGTGTTAAACGAATCAGTAAACAAACTTGTACGGGAATCTTGACTTTGATCGCGCAAATAATGATGATATAGCGGCGGAAGGTTCAAGGTGCAGTTCTGAATACGATAATTAATTTTGGGAAACTCGGCTCAATTTTTATTACTGCCATTATTATTCGAACACTCTAACGAAACGACAACTTTTTATCTGTTAAGAAGGTGTTGAATTATATTGAATCAATATGCAAACAATTTTTATTTTGCACACAAATCCTCAATTTGATCATTACAAAACTACACACGTTGAGAATTTATATCTCCGAACTTCATCTATGTCTTCAAACACGTATTGCAGTAGACCAATGAAGCCTTTGGGATCGATAAATCGGAGACGTCGCGATCACGGCGCCGGCAAGACGGTCTCTGGTCAAAACGCAGTTAATAGTAGCGAAAAGGTAAACGAGTCGGAATACATTACGCAGGGGGATGAAAGATAGAAGGGGCAGGAATCAGCCCCGACGAAAATTTACGTTATCCGGCATCGATAATACGAGAAAGAGTGGATCGACCGAGCACGACAAACGCGAGCCGTTTGCATAACTTAATAGCCCTCGTAAAACTCGGCCACAACGGATGTCTCTGCGATTTCCTCCAGGATTGTTATGCCCCTCAATTTCCTGCGATGAAAACTAGATAGCTCCTCACTCTGTGTCCCACACTCCGGTGAAAATCGCGGGAACCATTTTTTGCACTCGTTGGAATCGTCTAAAAAGAAAAGAATATTTAATGGAAAGTAAATAAGGGATCGGTTTCAACGATCCTCCTCCTTCCGCTGGAAGAACTTGATCCAAGATTAGGTTCCCCCGGAGATTAAATTAAAAATTCAAAGAATTCAATTAAAAATCAGTTTGGTTTAAACATGCAATAAACATAAATTTTCTGCGTTCGTTAGAAAATAATAGGATTAATTTGAATTAATTTATAGAATAATCTTTCTTTGAACTATACTGGCCAGTGTATGAATTCAGAAACAATTCAGGAAACGCCGAGCAACAAGAATCCCAGAAGCCATAAAGGTGGACTAATAGAGAATCGATGAACAGAAGCACACGTTAATAAATGATCGTGTACCAGGAAGGGGTTCGCATTTCGTAGGAACAGTACCGCTCAGAAATACTAGCTCGAGAATTGCGCAATTCACAGGAACCGATTCCACTGTACGCAGAACGGTTCTCGAATTATGCGTTCACGTCACCGACATTTTCTGACGAGGTGAAAACGCGTCGCTTCAATTTCCATCGGAGAACCCTGGCCGATTGTGTGCACGTTCCCAATCAGATATACGAGAGAAGAAAAAAAGAGGAAGGCGTTTGCGATACGGAAACGAAAAGAGCGTTTCCTGTTCCATTACCGCCTCACGATCATGACCCGATGACATTGATTCTTTCGCGGGGACCTTTAAACAGAAAACGAACCAACACGTGCAACACCGATGGTCTCATCTGTGCATCGCCATTTTACTGTGAGAATGGAACACGTGACCGTTCTCCAAAATGGCGAACGACGGATGACGTGCTCGCTCTGTGTGCTTCGCAAATTTATTCGCGCATTACTTGGTCAAATAATTTGCTATATCAATAATTGACCACTTCTAGCGAAAACTTCCATGAACAAATTCGAAGGCAAGTTAAACGAACCGTTCTTCTTGTAAAGAAATAAAATAGAGTTCAATTCTACCGAAGTTGGACTTCCGAAGTTGTTCTTTTGCACAGTGTCCATTAGATCTCATTGCTTTTTCATGTTCGACACGGAAGCCGGCGATTCGTTTGCATCTCGAAGCGTGCAAAGGGTCAAGATGACGTTCGTCTTCACTTCGCGGAGTCAAAACGGCGAAGAAGCCATGTTTGCGAAGCTCGCCTCTCCGTTTCCAAGAAGAGTTTTCTAATGCCCGTCGGCTCTCTCGGCTGGAATCGCGACGTATTTCCGAGTCAGCCGTTCAAACACGACAAAGTAGAATTTCGTATAATCGAAATGTACGAGCCTCGCGGCTCCCATGAATTATTCAGCAGCTTTTTGCTTGAAGGATTACGCGATTGTTTCCGAAGTCCTTGGCCGGTGTTTATTAAATAATATATCAGAAATTTGTCGGAGAGAAGCCGGGCCTCTGAATAATTGAGCCGGCTTGCCGAAGCGCGCGCGCGTACTGTCAATATTGTATTTTTCATTATTCATCCCGGAATTCCACGCGCTGCCGTACAGTACTATATCAACCGTTTCCGTGATCGAACCGTATAACAGCCGTGGAGGAAATCACGAACGTATTCTCGAGTCATTGGATTATGCTAATGCCGCGTCCCCAAACTACGCGATCAATTCGGACCTTCCAGACTTTCTGTCTTTCGCGGAGATTCGTCGGACAATTTGTTTTGCCAAAGTTTATATCTTCTCTTAATGGATTCTTACTTTCTACAGTCGCAGAGTAACCGAGCTTCGCGAATTTATTGCAGAGGATTTACATGGGTTCGAAAGTATCGCCGACGGCAGACGTGTTTACAAACATATGTCAATGATCTAACGAACCAATCAGGTGAATCAATAACGGATTGTTTGCGAACAAATGGAATAAATATACGAGCCACGAGCTACGTCTTGGGAATTCCATGTTGGTATGCGTTTCGTGCTGCAACCCCTGGTCAGCTTGTAACGAGCTGAACCTCCTGATGTACTAGGGTCAATATACTGGTGATGGCTTCTCCCTTTGTTTTTAGTATGAACTGTATTATTAAATTTCTTCTTTTTTAATCGTCTACCTAAGACAAGATGCCGCCTAAGAAACATTTCATGAAAAGTCAAATTGCGTTTCTGGGGGTGCAAATCATGTCTCTCCTTGGAAATCGTTGTCGATCGCACCGCCAAGGCCGCCTCTCTCCTTGCCCATCGATCCCGACGCATTAACGTCTATTTATAGCGATAATAAGCAGAAATCTTTATGTAACGGCTGCTAACGGAACTTTCTGCGCCGAGTCTCGACCTACTTTTCATCTTTAGCGGCGCGCCGCTCCCGGCTAGAGCCGATTTCGGCCAATTAATGAGCCCGTCAGCCGCGCCGCGATATTGCCAGCGAGAAATTCCTCGCATGCCCCCCTTGTTCTCCTATCGGGCTTGTGTAAACACCGACTGAAAAGGAAAGTGTTGGGATATTTAGAACGCTCGATCCAAACGATAGAGGTCTCGAGAGCTGGCGAGAGAGCTTGATCGTGGGAGGTCTCGGCCTGGAGTGTGATTAATCGTCCGGGAAACTTTGGATTTATTAATGAAATTCCACGATGTAGACTGTCTGTTGCGAGCCCCCTCTCCTCAATGTTTTCAACGGATCGAGAGAGTAAACAACGGTGTTTCTTTACTTGCTACTCGAATGGGATCGCAGATGAGCTCGTAACGTTGATTTTGTAATGTTGCGGTTTATACGAAGACACGAAATGAACGATGTCCTGACGCGTCTAGGAACCAGCCAAGATGTTTCCAAGGGCCATAATTCCATGACTTACCCTAATCGAAATCGCGTCAGACAGCCACAGTGGATGAAACCACTCGAATCCATCATTCCCCAGGGGTGGTGTGGAAGGATCCACGGCGGTTACAGCGGGATTCAATTAGAGAATATCGGCGGGACGGTGTCGTTTCCGCGGCGAGGAGGATTTTCCGAAGGACGAAGGAAGCAACAAGTCAAAGATTCCTGCCACGTTCTGCGAAAGACGGTGTGCTCGAAAGGGATACCCAGGGTGCTCCCGTGGTTATTACGGTTTCACCGGCGTTGCACTTATGTCACGTATCTTTGTTTGCACATGCCCCCTTCCTTTACCGCACCCCCATTCAACCCTGTGTCCCCCGTGGCCGTCCGCGAAAGAAGACGAAGTAACCGAGGAAGAGGTAAACTCGACGATTTACACGAGTAAACGCACGCGTGCCGCCTGCATGTCGCAGATAACTTACACTCGTACCCGTTACCCGCTATTTCGCTGCTCCAACCCCTACTTCTCAACCCCCTCTCACCCCACGAAACCGTTCGAGCTCCTTAATACTGCGACTAAATTTGCTCGAGGATATTTGTTTCCGTCGCTCCATCTTCCTCGAGTCTCCTTCGCCCCTTCACTTTAAGACAATTGATTTTCTTTGACATTTTGCTACCCCCTAGGACGACCTATCTGCGAAAGCTACACTCATTGTTTAAACATCAAATTCGATAAGAAAAAGAAGGTCGAAGGAAGACGACGCTCGACAATTCAAGAACTGCTCGATGTTGTTATTTATTACATGTCCTTATGATTTACGTTCAGCGTTTTCCACGGACGTCGCTTCGAGCGCGCGCAACATCGTAAATCATTTTCGCGGCAGTGAAAACTGCGAAGACGTTTATTAGCCGGTCTAAATCGAAAAATCCCGTGCAAACAATGGTATCCAGAGCGGTGTTTTGTCGGTAGTTTTCAGTAAAACGAAAGTTCGGTTGTTATATAAAATAGGTTCGCGTTCGAGTTTTAATGGAATATGAAAATCGAGGCGCGCCTCGCTCGTCAATAAATATTTATGTTTCCGAGGGCACGAAAATTTCTGGGAAGCTCGCTCGCCCGCATGCGCGCGTTTGCACGGCAACAAACTGGCCGAACCGCGAGCGGCAGTTTGACCGCAATAAATTCTAAGGTGATCGCTATTTGACAAACAGTGCTCTCCCCCTCTCTCCCTGCTCTCTCGGCCCGTGTACACCCATAACTCGTGGCTCGAAGTTAAATTTAATTTTAAATTGCATCGCAGACGTCCAATAAACTCGAACTTCCTGGACCATGCAATCCTAGGAGCGACGACTTTCAATCCTACAATCATAAACCTGCTGACGTTTACACGGCGTGGCTCACCCATAAAGGGTTAATAAACGTTTCCTCTGTCTTTCGAGTGCCCGAATAGCTGTTTCGGAGAAGTCATCCCTCTTTTCGTACCGGTGGATAATTATCATTTTGCGATAGAGGGTGATTGAATTCGACCACCTTGAACATTTCGCTTGTTTTCGCAGACGGGCCAACGGGGGCTGGTGAAACTGGAAAATGGGATGGAAAATGGTTCGAACAAGGTGATAGTCGACGAACAACGCAGGAAACTGTGGGGTTCGGGGTTGATCAGCGGCGTTCCACCCCCGCTGATCGCCGTTCCCGAATCGGTCCGCCGACGTGACTCCCGTCATCGCCTGTCCGAATAAAAAGAGCGACAAATCGGCTTTTATTAAACCCCTTTTCGTGGGCCGGTGTTTGCTTCCTGTTGGCAGAGAGCTGCGTCCCTTTGATTGGCGCTGTTTGTTTTCGCTCGTTCGCGGCCGCCGATGGGAGGCGGGCTTTCAAGAGGCATTGTTTCTGGATCGATGCCTGGTTGTGTCTCCGAGATCCGTTTTTCAACGGGCGATGTGATCGCTGATAGTCCAGCCCGAGAGGGAGCTTCATTTTCTCGATGATTTTCGATAGAAGGGGCATTCGCAGTCTACAATCAGAAGCTCCTCGCGAAAATGCATTTTCACGTCTACCACAAATCACGTGACTAACTTTAACCCTTTGCACTCGAAAATTAAACAATACTTACGATTTAGAATATTTCCATTTCCTATGATTTTTCGAATTTTATGTATATAAAATTGGTATAAATACCTCGTGCAATACCTAAATCTTTAGTAATTGATCAGATACCGATATAATGGTTCAGCAATTTTTACTGGCGCCTCTCAGAGTCGCCATTCGAGTGCTAAGCGTTAACATTAAATGCGAATCTCATTTTCCAGTTTTCTGCCCCCGCAATTTTAGGGCTGGTTGCGCCTGTCCCGTTTCTCAAATTGGGGGACGAGGGGTTGAAATACGAGAAGCGTATCTTGTCCCCGTGTCCCGGCGCGGTTCCACGCGTTTGAAAGAGAAGTTCAACGCGAGCTCAGACGCGAAAACAGACGCGGTGAAGTGGCGTGGGGGGAGAGGGGTTGTGCATCCAGCGTAAAGGGAGCCGGTCCCCCCGGTGCAACAAGTACACGCAATTCAGGAAAGTTGCGCCGCCGTCGATAAGGCAATTATTCGGTTGCGCCGCCTCGCGAGAACAATGCCTTTTGTCGGATGAAGCAACAACGGGGTTATATGGAAGACGGTGAGGGGGTGGGGGAAGAAGAGCGTCTTTATGCGAGACGCAGACACTTGTATCGGGAGAGGCGAGAGCTTTCTTCAACGGGGACGCTATTTGTCGTATCCAACCCCCGTTCCCGAAACATTTTTGTCCCCCCTCCACCCCACGCGTAAATTGAATTCGCCTCGCACGTCGACGTTGAATAGGTACAAGATCGTCTTTTGTCTCCTGTACTCGTGCGCGACCTTGCCATGACTTAGCCTGTCTGCTGGATTGATCTTTGCGAGAAACCCTTCATGGACGGGATAGCGAAGAATCGAAGTTCTTGTTCGTTGCTTAGTGGTTTTGCGCGGTGAACACGAAGGAATGTGATTTTAAGGGAATTGGGAACTTTGCGTGGCTTGGAATGGGGTGTGACGAAAGAGTACACTGTGAGTGGCTGCAATAATAGCGCTGCACCAAATGAAGTCTTAAAAACTTTCTTTTACACGTTGATCCCAAAGGTAATTATTGGATTTTGTTATCGAGAGTGAGTTGTTGATTTATGATTAAAATTGCTGTTGCTGTTGAAAGAATCTTTTAAAAACCCTAACACGTGAACCGTGGACTTTCAATTATGGAATAATCACCGTTAGGTATTGTGTTAACGAAGTATTCAATACAAGGCCTGTTAACACTTTGAGTGCTTGCTATTGTACCATGATTTGCCCAACTAAAACTACAACCGGCTCTCCGATTAGGCTAAAGCGAGCCTCAATCAGAAGCGAGTTTTCCCGGGTGGCGAACGAGAATAGGGTATAAGGAAACAAACGCTTGGACACGTTTCAGCTGGGGCAATTTCCCGCGCTCCCGGTGCGGCGGAACGAGCGAGACGCCAGCCATCAGCTCGGTAACTCGATAAAAATGCAATAACTTCGCAGATTTTGCGGTAGCGACGCGTCGGGGTCTCGCAGTATCGAAGAGGAAGGTGGTCGGAACAGAGGCGAGGTTGTTGTCTGGCGACCAGGAGAGAAAAGACGATATTCCTTTACTCGCGGCGGGAGATTCGTCCTCTTCCACGGCACGTACACTCATTTCGCGTTTTTCTAGTAGCCGCGTTTTTCAAGATCGACGCCGTTCGTCGGGGCAGCGTAAATAAGAATGGCCCCGGTCTCGGGCGAACGTGACCGTTCTTCGCCTCGTTTCGAGACATCCTCTGTCTTTTCCCATTTTGCGTCGGCGAACCTGCAACGAGTTTTACTCCTCGATCGAGGCTCATCCCTCCGAAAATATTAGCCTGCGTGCCGATTTTTAGAACAATCGTTCCCTTAAGAACACGAAATGACTTTCCGAACGAACTAATAGATTCGCTAACTCGTCGCACATTAAAATGGCGTTGAAATTTAGTTCAGGATCTAATCGAATAATCGTGCTACTTACCGTGATGGGGCAATCGCGTTCGCTGGCGGATTCACTGTCTGCGTCGGGCTCCTGAAATAGAACAAAGGAAATCAGAAGTGAAATAATAATCTCGAGCAAATACAGAATTTTGTTATTCTTGGTATTCATACCTCACTAAAATTTTATGAACAATAAAAGCATTGCTTAGGTCAATTGTTTTAATTTTTCAGATGCCACAGACCACGGAGGAATAAATCAATTCCGGCATTTCTCATGCATGCAATTTTACGTCCTCAATATAATTGCAACCCAGAAATAAACGACGCACTGCGGGTTTATAAAGTAATCCGAGACGCAAATCCACGAGGATGTATTTTCGGTGCAGACATGTGGGCAGATAATAAGACGTGGCTCTGCTTGCCATAAACGAATTTACGGTGTTTCGGGGAAGTCTAGAATTTCATTTAACCACCACACTTTTCACGAGTTTTGCGCAACTCGCCGAATACGTCGGTCATCATCTCCTCTCGTTTCCTTGTGTTTCATAAGTGGAGAAAGATCGGTCCAATAACAAATGAACTGAAATTTTATATAAATTTAAGTTGTCCAATACATTTTCCCCAACAAGTACCAACCCGAAATGAAATAATGAGCACCCAACACCGTAAGTTCCTCCTAAAACGCAACAGCGTTGATAATTTCAAGAAAACGCTATTGATTTACAATTTTCTATTAACTCTTCGACTATGAATAATCGGAGGAACCTCTATGAGTAACCACCGAGAAACAGTTGGCTCGAGTCGCCAACTTTCACGGCTGAAAATGGATTTAGAAGGAAGAATTAGTTGTCGATGAATTAGCAGAATGTTTAGAAAGAGGTATTTAGAAAGTCTTTGCTTTTTTTCGCAATATCGCAATTTACTTCTCCCTTTATTGGGTCTGTATCGTTCGAAGGAACTTTCCCCCGTTCATTTTCGCCAGGCGATTGCTTCGCAGAAACGCCGAACTTTTTCTTGGTGAAATAGACGTTCGATTCGAGACGCAACACGCAGTAGCCGAAAATGAAAGTCCATCTAAAAATTGATTCCACATCAGCGGGAGATGTTTAGCCGTTCGTCAAGCGGATCAGGAGAGGTTCTCGGAAAAAATTGGTTGTTCGACAAGTGTCTGGGAGACTCGGGTCTGCTGCTGGGAATCTGCTCTGCGATCAAAAGAAAAAAATTAAAAATTGTTAGATTCCACTTTCACTCTTTCGCATCCTAAAGATCCACATAAAATTCATGTTACCGCGCATACATTTATCTTCCAATAAAATTCGAATGCGTCGCGATAAAAATGAATTTACGGACCTTTCAAAAAGTTAGTGCGATCGCATTGTTGCATCTATGGTAGTACATACAGTGTGCGCCAATTTCTAGCGGAGCTTTGTCTTTCGCGGACCGTTTCTCTTATGCAAATATGTAATCGTCGGAGAGAAACGATCGTTCGATATTGCGGTAGATCCGATTGCAGCCGGGAATTAATTGTTGCCGGGGGATTTATCTGATCATTGGCTCGATTCTCTGTCCCGAGAAGGAGAAAATAGGCGTTTATATAGTAATTTATAAACGCGGGTGAGGTGAAAGCGTGCCTCTTCGTTGTTGTTGCAATTTGTCGGCTGACACACAGCGGCGCGAAGATCCTATCGTTTCAACGTTCTTATTCCGTTTTTCCTTTTTTCTCTTTTGTCACGCGTAGTAACGTGGGTGGAAGAAACAGGCGAATCAACCGAGAGATGTGCCGTTTAATCGGGGCCGAGCAGAAATCGCGTTTCGAATAGTATAACGTAATAAATTGCAACTGAAGTTCTGCCGGATGGGAGAAGTCGGATTAATTTTCGTCGAGGAGCTCGGCCAGCTTTCTGCGAAACGGTGGAAACAATAAATCAACCTTATCGAATACCTCTCCGGTACAAGCGAAAGAAAATACTCCGAGCGCCGACGTCTACTTCGGTTCTACCGGTCTTCAATAATGTTTTCTTCAACAATGTAATTGCTGAACTTGTTCCGAAAGAAAGTTCTACTACTGCAAGCCATTAGGGCTGTGCTTCTTTCGTAACGCTACCATTCGAAATTCATTGGGAACAGGTGAAGTAATTCATTACGACCATTATAAATTCTTTAGGACGTATTGGCGACGCTATTTTTATTTTGCATGAAGACAGAAGTGCAAGAGTACACTCGACGGGACTTTCATGGCAACAAATGCACGAGTGAATGAATATATTCAACGATATCCCGTAAAAGTGAGTTGAATAAAAAATCTAGAACGACTTTTCCGAGTGTCAGTCGATAAAGTCATCTAGCGAGCTTGTTAAAAATGCAACCTCGTTAAAAATCATTTTTCTCACATTTTTATGACGAAGGGGATGAGGCGCAACCTGTAATGTTCATTTCTGGGAGAAGAGGGGGCGAGAAACGTGACAAAGGAAACACGATCGTGTCAAGGATAGAGCATTCGAGGATCGTCGATCCGAATAATGGGAAGTGCAAGCCGCGGCTCTGGCAAACGCAGGCGAAGACTTTCTCTCTTCGTTTCTCTCTGGCTGCCTCTAGCGTTCTGTCTCGCTCAGTTTGGCCATCTGCGGAAATCACTGCGGTCGTTGTCTCGGCGGGCCGGCGCGTTCTCTTTGCTCGTGGCTGCACGTTCAAATTCGACCGCCCCCGGCTGCTGCGGTTCATTCATCATCCCGCGCAACGGAATCCACATAACTAGAACACCTTTCATCCATCACGTCTCCAGCGGCCTCCGAGCAGCCAGACGGCTTCATACGATTATCCTGATCCATGGGCCTCAATCTTTATTGCGGCGAAGCCTACCGCTCGCGCGCGCTCTCTCTCTAGACGCAGTTATTAACCCTCATTTCACGAACAGAACCTGTCCCTCGGTGTCAAGTTGACACAGTGGTAAAAGATAGATGAAGCAAGAAGATAAACAGATATTTTTCGAGTTTTTTTATCGAAATCTAATGAAAATCTAATAAAAATCTACCCAGCTTGACATCCTTAAAGAACTCCAACAGCGACGGAGCTATTGAACAGATAAATTCTTCCGCTCAACGCGTTGAATCCAAAGGCGATTAAACGCGTTGCATAACGAAGACACGCAATCGGTCATACATTTCTCACTGGAACGTCATCCGCACACATCATCTAATTACAAAGCATGCGAGGAAACCGAGCCGCAACTACGAGAAAAAAACACATCGATCCACTACCAATTAGAAGCTGAGATATTCGAGTAGAAAGTTCTCTGTGTTGCGCTAACTCTATCGATCTCGAAATCCTTCTCTTATGAGAAAGGATTCATTCCCTACGAACCATTTATACTGAAATTAAATGTGTAGATTCCGGAAACCCCGAAGAGGTTAAATCCTCGTCGCACGAGTCCACAAAAGAGTAACAGATCGCATCGATCACGGAACCCTCGGATCAACTCGTGCACCTTAAATTGCATTTCGCGATCGTCGACCAGTCCCCTGATCCCTCCAATAGCACACCCCAACGATAACAACTTCGCCGTCCTCGTTCGTCAAACGATGCACGACAGCGAAACGAGGACCCGGTGTGTCCCTCTTTTCACAACCTCGCTCAAGCCAATGTTGTGTTGTGCGGCCGTACGGCTTCCCCTGTTATTGCCGGAAATTCGGAGTCGGCTTGACCGATCGCCGGGGACTCACGAGACTTAGCATAGCTGAGGTGTGTGCTACAGGCTGCGGTCCCCGCTAAGGTTTCACTATTATTGGCTAACCGATAGGTTACCGTGTCAATCTGTCTAGACTGACACGTGTCGCGTGATCAATAACCAGCCCTCGAAGCACCGGCCTGCTCTCGATCGACTTCTTCGTGCCCCGGGGGAAAAAACATCGCGCTGCGAGCTATACCGGAGGATTTAGCGGGTCGGAATCAGTATAAGTCACGTTTTTTACGCGCTTAACCCTTCCAGGATCGTGCCCCAACACTGAAGAATATTTCACACTTTCTTGCACCAGATCAGATCATTCGATGGTCCTCTTATTAGACATGCAAGCTGGCTAGGGTAAATATCAGATCACCAAACATGAAAATCACTAAGCATTCTACAAACACTGAGAACTCAACCCTGGTTCACGTATTTCATACATAATTTCATAGCATTTAATACAGCCTCAAATTCACCTGAATTAACTATAAACAACTTCTGAGTTTGCATTAATTCAATCAATTTATTCGCCCCACCAGGAAATTTTGAGAGGAGATCGAGCTCAGGCTTTCACTTCAGCGCATCCACGTTATTTTTGGAATATTTTTCGACGGTCGATACCGACGTAAATACCGACTCCCCGAGAATTTTGTGTGACTAAAATATTTGGCCGATAGCTGCGGGCTTGAAAAATGTTTAACTTGTTGAATAGTCCGTCATTCGATATTATCGTTATCTCGCACCGCGATTGTCGTTTAAATATTTTTCAATGTTCGTCCTGCGACACGACTGTCCTATCTACCCCGCGATAAATTTTTCGGGTTTATCACCGTAGGACGTTTTCTCAGGCGTGCTCTCTCCTCGACTCCCATAACCGTCAAAAGCGAGTAAATCCTCACGGCAATTACTCTCGCAGAGGACAGATCGATTAAAAGCCGCCGCGGAGACGAACGCGTGTCGTTAAACAGACCCCTAACTATACAGGGTGTCCCAAAATAAGTAACTCCCGGAAATGGGAGGTTCCTTGGGTCATTTCAAGCGACATTTTCCTTTACGAAAATGGTGTCCGCGGCTTTGTTTAGGAGTTATTATCGAAAAACACGGACCAATCAGAGCCCGGCTATAGCGAACGGAGTCCGACTCGGCGACAGGTCCCGCTTAACGCGGTGTCGCTATTGGCCGAACCAGAATTAATAACAAACAAAGCTGCGGACGCCATTTTTGTAAAGGAAAATGTCGCTTCAAATGACCCAAGGAACCTCCTATTTCCGGGAGTCACACTTGTTTTGGGACACCCTGTATAGTTTTTTAGCTCCCATCAACTCTCACTCCATCACTTAGAGGATCCAAATGAAATTCTTTTTATTGGACATTCGGTAATGGGGCACTTTGACAAATCGTTATGGGTTAATAAGTCTGCGGTTCATTTGGGGCCTGTTTATTCCCGGCGATAACGCCATAAATGCTGCGATTGGGATAATGTTCAACCAGCATATTGAAGTTGTGAGATCATTCGTTCTTTACAGTTCTGTCAATTTTTGTCGGCAACTCATTTTAACCCATTCTGTACCCTGTATTTTTTATAATGTCTCTTTCTTTACATGGAAATATAGTCTGCAGTCTTAAACCTATTATAAAATATATGTTTTTAGCGAATTATATAAACATGTCACTGTGTACCACCAGGTTAACGTGTACCCAGTCCACGATCAATTGTTTTCACTGTTCTGGGCTTTCAAAAAAATCTGTTAAAATTATGGAATGCGTATTGAGGTTCCCAATCGAGTATATTATATCCTCGAACAAATCCATGTTCCCGAAACAATTTCCAAAGAGCGTCGAGCCTCGGCGAGGTCGTGAACTCAGGGTCGTTGTAACCCGCGGCGCGACTCGCCGCGTCGCGCACATTGTTCGAGCCACGGCTGACGTAATTCATAAATATTCGCCGACAATTGGCCTCCTCCGGACTCTCTGGTGTGTTCCCCTCCGGGCCCGGTCCCGGTGTGTCCCGGTGTCCGGGAAGCGCTTAAGAGATTAAACCGGACGGTTCAAAGTTCTTGTCTCCCGTGTAAACACTTTAATGGCGGCCGAAGAGAACGGGCTGTGCACCTGTTGCGCACACCCGACGTCCGCCTCGCCGTCCCGAAAAATATTTCGAGCTCACCGGGGCTATCCTTCCACCGACGCCGACGTCGACGTCGAGGAAACTTCGCTTTTTGCCTCCTCTGCCCCCTCCTCGCTCTTTCCACGGGCCATTAATAAAATTCGCGAGCACGTGTCCCGCCTGGTTTCACTTTGGCGAATCGACCCGTGCTTCATGGACCTCGACGTTGAATTAGCTGTCCCGCAAATTTCGGGATCTACTAGTTTTTCATGGACCAACTAGCGTCAAGCTCCAATTATGGTACAGTCGGTTCTCTCGACTTACCCGGTTAATTCGTTCCAGCGCTTTCCGTGTAAGTCGAATAGTGCTTGAACGCCACCGCTGAAAGGTTATTAATACGATCTGCTTTGTACATACTATGTATACGTATGTACTCATTTGAAAGACAAATTCAAATCATCTATATTCATGGAAAATTTCTCACTGTTAAATAGCTGAATGCCTACGCAGCATACACGGAAACACTTATCTTCTCTCGTTGTGGCAATCGAAAAATGAATTTCACAGTTCGGTGTTGCTTTTCAGATTCGCTTCTAAGAAGCGTTACTTTGCGACATCGTTCTGAATAAAGTATAGATTATTTAAAATCGCGGAACCGCTGCTGTATCTCCCAGGTTTCTGTCGAGCGAAATAATCCCCAGCAAAAGTAGCGCGCCGATTCCAGAGTTGTTTAATTAGAGGATGCAAATGACTGCCTAATTTGCATCAGAAGTAGCCGGGCGAGAGATCAGGCCGGAACGAGGACGATACGTTCGCGGAGCTGGGATTTACGGTATCCTGGAACTCATTGATCGGAAATACCGAAGAATGGTGGTCGTCAGTGAATCGACGAGTGGGAACCGGTTTCGTAGCCGGATGATTTATAGTTTCGAAATAATCGTTAGATCTGTGTGCCCCGGCAGTCGCCCTTTCTTCGGACACCGTAAAGATCGATCCTCGATCGTGTAGACACCATAGACTGTGTAGACCACGCTGACATGATACATTTCGGTGGTAACAACGCAATTATCACTAGAAATTCAGCCATTCAACGGTCACCATTCGACAGAGCAGCCTAATCGCCCACGAATCTCTATCCCCTTCTTCAGTCCAGATGACTGGTCGATTTGTCGAAAACGAATTATAAAACCTCAGGTGTTACACCTGTTCAATCGTCCTCGCTATGATTCAGAATGTTGGAATGTCCCCTCGTCGAAATTCCTCTCGGAGTTTCGAAGTACCATCGAACCTTCCAAGGTTAATTAATTTTACTTTTTAATTGGACGTGTGGCGATAGATGAAGTGTTTACAATTGGCAAAGTGTTTCGTACTTATGTGCCGTAGCTAAAGTGTTTGTTTTTAACAGATTGCTAATGAACCAGGATTACGCACGCAGCGGTTCGTAAAAGCATCGTTAGGGATCTCATGCAAGACAAACATTTTCGTAAATAATTACAACGAACAAGAGTCGAGTAAAAATTGTCATTACACAGAGCTACAAGGTTTCAATAATGTATTATACGTCATTGTATGCTGTATAAATTATACAAATGCATTATACATCGTGTGTAATGTAATTTAAGCAATTCTCTTTGGTGGACCAAGAATTTTATCTTAATTGGGCGAGGTTGTTAAAAAGAGTTGATAAATTGAGGAACCCTGTACAAAAATAAAAGTATTGATTTGATTTTTCGATAAAAAACGCGCTCCGATCTTTTAAGAAAGATGATCGTTTAAAATAAACTTAAAGGTCTCGGAAGCTGACCTCGTCTTTAATATTAGGTCTCGCGTAAAGCGATTTATTCGATGCAGGATTTCTTTGGGACAAATTGTATAAATTTTGGAATCTTCAAGTTTTGTAATTGGAATAGCTGGGAGCAGTAGAGGGTTACGTCCCGCTTAATTGCGGATTTAATTGAATTGGAAGCGTTCTTTGCGTCCACGCAGTGGCTAATGAAATACGTAATTATTCCAAAGCAAGATGCCGATGATAAATGCGTGGTTATTGTTGCGTCATTCGGGCATTGTTGCCGAAACAAAAAGATCGGGCCACAATGGGCCGAGGAAGCCCAGAAGCGTTACAAATTCCGGCCCCGCTGAATTTACAGCCGTTCCGACTGGCAACCAGGCGGTTTTTTCGAAAATCATCGTAAATTAGTGCTCGATTATCGCACAGGAAAAAGTGACGCGTAATTACATCCATAAATAAGCGGCGAATTATCGAGCGGCTTGTTTTGTATAATTCACGCATTTGCAATTCCGCGAGCGAACAGAAATATTTCCAAATTCTTTCCTCGATTCTATCTCCCGTTCTCCGCCTTTCTCTTACGATATTCTTTGGGTGTCGTTCTTTAAATAACCTGTGAAATTGAGCATCGAAGATTTCGTCGAACAGATAACGATGGAATTCATGATTCGTTTACCGAAGGCGAACGGTCTCTTTTTGACAAAGTTTCACTTTTCCTTGTAAAGCGCCCTGCTCGCTGGCGAATTATCGTACGGGAATTGTTTCGCAATGGCACTCGTATTCGCGATGAATATCAATATTCTCTCTTTTTTCAGTCACCTTGTCATTGTTTGGAAATGTGTTGCCTCGACTACTCCGCTAAAGGTTGCTGCAAATTCCAGGCGAGCTTCCCAAGAATTAGAGCAAGGTGACGCGTGAAGGATTTTTACGGCGTTCCCTTCGACTTTCCTTTATTTATTCTTTGTAATCGAAACATTTCTATCAAGTCCCTTATTTTTTTTATTTGAATTCTTTCAATCTTCGAATCGCATTGCTGGTAGAAGATCAATCAAATAAGTAAAAGTCGAGCATTAAACGAGCGACTACATTTACCAAACGAAAGTCCCATGACATAATCGATAAAATGTGATTGCGGCGCGATAGGGAAAGTTTTCGGAGTTGATTCGGTAAAGTTTATAATCGGGCTCAACTGCATTGTTTCGAGTGCATCGGAACGAATTGCTGGCTTCGTTCGGTTCGGTTCGCACTCAAACACGGATCCGCGGATCGAAGTTAATATTATCGAACGGCCGCCCGGGTGGTATTAACATTCCAACACGGCAATTATCGCGAGAAATTGTTCGAGAAATTAATTTCGCGGTGGCCGGCCACGGTCCGGAGCCCGTGAACGATATCGCATCGGCTAGTAGAACAACAAACCGTGCTATCGCCGCGGGATATCACCGGTCACGATCGTCACGGAAAGTGACGTGGCGGATCGAGCCGATAAGATCTATTGTTCGACGATCAACGGCACACTTCGCTCGACCCTCGAACGCAAAACCTGTGAAACGGGAGATTAAAGTGTTTTGATCGGCCAACGAGCACAAACAGTTCGTTAGGCGACCCGGCTCTCGCTTGATCCGAGTTCTACAGGATCTTTTTACACGTTCATTGCACTCTGTGGGACGATGTTTCTTCGAAATTATGCCTGTTTTATTATTTGGGTATTTCTGAGCGAATCAAAGAGGAAGGAAATGAAATGAAGAAAATCAATTCAAGGTTTGCGATGAATTCCTCTTTTTAAGTCAAGGATAACGCGCATTCTCGTATTTAGCGAAGAGGAAATCCTTCGGCGACCTGATTCCTTGACAATCCTCTGAAGCTGCATCTCGATCACATCGAGATCCTCTAGGCCGACCTAATTCGAATGTTACAGACGTTTGATATTGCTCCACTTCGACGCAAGAAAGAATTACTGCGAAGGCTGAAGTATGGTCACGGTGGCGATCGCAGAGGGTGGAATGGGACCAAGGTCCAACAGCAGGCAACATCTGCGCCCTACATCCGCATTGCAATCGAATATTAGCGATAGACAGTCTAGGATAGCGAGATCTCTTCGCTGGGTGCATGTTAATACATCGTGGAATAAATTGCGGTCACTCCATTTGTTTCTAAGAATTAAAAATTGATTGCAAATCCTCTGTATTGCTTTCAATGAAACTGCTTTCGTTAATTCGATAGTGATCTCTATATATTCTCTATTTTGTACAAACTTCTGGTACGTAATTTTACGTAATACCATTTTCTACTACTTACAGGTAAGTTCTACAGAATACTAATGCCGAGATAATTGAATTTTGCATACTTGCTGAAATGTTTAAGAAATCGTAAGCCAGCAGAATTATTCAGTGTTTTGTTCCACGAGTGCGCAAGTGTCGAAGAGCTCGTCGGAATACATTGTTTTCGTCGATATGAACGTAAGAAAACAAACGTCATCACTTGACGTCTGCGCGCGGCAGAAGGCCGAAAAGCCTTGTAAACAATGAGACTATTTTTCCCGGAGGAAAGAACCGACCAGAAGCCTCTTCCTCCAGTCGAACGTCAATTGACCGACTGACGCGCGGAACGTATGAATATTGATGGCCGAATTTAATTCACGAATTCAATTAATAACAACTGACGTCCAAGCCCGCGCGTCGTCGGCGATCAAAATAATTTTTGAGTTGACGCTCCCCGGGGGACGCGTCAGTGTCACCACGTGGGGGAGGAGGATTGTGACGCACCGACGACGGGCGTCAATGGATTTCAATAATTAACCACCTAGCTGGCTGATTTCCCAACCGACAAACATACAAATTGGCACTCAGGTAATAACAACGCCGCTTTAGCGCCGCCATGGCGCGTCATCATTAGAATACAGATTTTCATCAAATTAGAGTCGCGAACTTTGAAACATTAAAATCTGAAAATTCCGTAATTTTCAAACATTCGGATATCGAAACTTTGAAATATCTCTTTGCTTTCGACAATCGACAACCTTAATCTCGTTGAACGCGTTGATTTAGCCGCAGTTTGGTCACGGCAGATGCCACGACGGAATTTCTCGTCATCTACTAGATCCGAATCAGGGGTCCGCGTCCGGATCAACTATATCTGTGCGTTCGATACATGAAATTACACGGTAATTGCCGGGCAACGAGTAACGACGGAAGGATACATCTTCTCCTGAAGAGGAGGCCTGCCGGCTTGGCGTTCCACGCTCCCGTTACACGGCAGAATTTCCCGGGCAGAGTTCCGCTGATTAAGCTTCCATGCCGTGTTATTATTTCTGGAATGATTTTAACGAATTAATTGGCATCGAATTCCCCGGCGATAATCTATGCAAACGTATTCGCCGTTTCGCATTCGCGTTCGCCCGATGTTGGCCATGCTTCTGCCGTCCAACATTCCTGCATAATGAAATCCAGAAAAGCAGAACTGATTGACGCTTGTTACATAACATTAAACTGGAATTCCGTCGGCCCGTAATCGCAACAAGTAGCGTGCCGGGCGTGACTACTGTATCCGCAGCATGGCGCAAGTAGGCGCATAATTATCGGGGACCGAATATCGTGTTCTAACCAACGGACAAGAGAGCGAGAGAGACGATCGGCCATGGTATAGAACAAAAACTCTCGTACAATGTATCATTTACCCGAGGACAACTGCAATTTCGTCGTTAACGATCGCGAAATAGTAACTTCAATCCGAGCGACCAGAAGCGTGCAGCATAATTCCTTGCAAGTGCTCTCCGCTGCGTTCGCAAAGCTGCTTTCAACCCGTCTGACCTTCGAGAAATTGCCGTAATTTGATTTTCCGCTGCTGGAGGAAGATTCAAATGCTGCTTTGACGCTCTATCCAGCTGCCACAAGCATGCTTTAAAATCAGAATGACGTAATTGATCAATCGAAAAGCGTCACGACAATTCCGCTAATCCCCAAAAAAGAAACTCCATCGTTGAACAAATAAATTTACAGTCTCGAAAGATGTCGAACGATTCGCTGTTCGCAGTTTCATCAGAAATTGCGAATGGATTGCTCGGTGGTTATCTTTGGTCCGAGCTGGCGAAACTAAAGTTTCCCACGTTTCGAAATCACCGCTCAAACGTTTGGCTTCGTTTGAACTTGGGGCCTCGGTTGATGTTTCAATCTGCCAGGTAAACACGCTCAGAAGGCGCTCGCACGGAGCCGTTCGACTCGGTGTTCGACACGTTTCCGGAAAAATAGACGCCATAAATGTCCGGAATTGTTTTTACAGGGTTGTATTCCTCCGCGGCTTCTCGAGGATCGACAGGGGGAACCGTTCGGCGATTCGACACGTTTATTTCCGGCTCGAGTTCGCAGCTCGTTAGCACGCGCGGAAAATCCACAAACAACTGTAAAACCAGAAGCTCTTTCGAGGTTCTGCCGACTGGTTTCACGAACAATTTCCGTTTCCTCGTCAAACTCTTTCTCACCCTAAGCATCTAGAGAGGAATTTCTGCTTCGTCGTGAAAAGATACAGATTCTTTCTCTCATTCTTTAAAACTGGAAAAGTATAATCGCAAAAAAAGAGTTTGATTTGAAATCAGTGGAAAAGTTTCATTCCCGAATCGTGACGTTTTTATTTTAGAATAAATTTCAACTAATCGAAACGATCGAGTCAAGAAATCCTTTTTTATTGAACTGCTGCTCCTCCCGGCAGATCCGGAAAATGATTAATAATATTCCCAGTGATATCCTCTCGTTTGCTTCCTCGGCGTTTGTATTTACCGAATTCGACTGTGTAACAAAGGCTCCGGGGTAAGTAAATAAATTTTCACGATGGTTCAATAGATCGCGAGACGTTGCCAAATGAGTCTCCTTGTCAATAGAAGTCTGCGACGTAATACCGATGGAATGGAGACTCGTCGAGGTTCATTATCGATCGCAGTCCTCGTCGATATTCTCGATATTGCTATTGGATGACGCTATTCCGAGATACAGTCGGATTCAATGAACTTTTGCGTCGAAATGATAAAGGCTGTGTTAGGTGTCGAGACTGAAGGATATAAATAGATTTCTTACAAATTTCTTTTCCGACGTAGATTTCTCAAAGAAAGAACGGAGTCGTGTACGTGAACTGTAAATTCACGAACGATTCTGGTTCATCCCTTCGTTCTTTCGAGAAAAATAAGAAAAAATGCATGTCCCGGTATTTTATAGAGCAATAAAACCAAAGGGCTCTGCCACAAAAATAAGTAAAGAATCTTCACCATTACGTAGAGTCGTAGAGTTTTCCAGCACCCAGGCAGCCGGGTTTAAGGGCGTTTTATCCAGCAGAGACCAAAAGATAGTAGCCATAAAAGTGACCTTCTTAAAAATTACCTGACACTCCACCGGAGGACGCCAACAAATCTATTTCATGGTTCCATAAAAATCGCAGTTTTCGGTTTAGGGACATTGTTAATCATTTTTTCCGACTCTTCGCAAAGAATTGGGAACTCCAAGGACTCGGGCGTGATCTCGGTGAATGGAAAGGCAATGATAAAAGTTGATTGGTTAATGACATTTTGAGAAGAAGCCGTTTACAAATTTACAAAAAAAACGGGGCTAACTGTCGGAAATTTTTCTATTTCAGGAGAGACCTACGAAACAATTGTTCTGAAAACTCGGTAGAGCAGAGACGGTAAAAATCCACGGTGCTCCATAAAAATCGGAATTTCTAGTTTACCGAGGGTCCCGTTGTTCGCAATCCCTTCGGTTCAAGTGGCAAAGCACAGACGAAGCAAGACAGAAACATTGGAAGTCTAGAGCGCCGCGTCACTCTAATTTCCCAGAGGAAAGGTTATCGACAGGGGCGAGCAAGACGGGCGTCGTTTAATAGAAAGTCGAGTAAACAATTTCCCTTTTCTGCCCAATTCCCGGGGACCGATCTCCAGAGGTGCTCCAGCGTCGAAGTACAGTCGTGGCGGCGCTCGCGGCGTTCATTATAAAATAATCTAGCCGATCCATAGCCTGGTATGCTGTAGACAAAATTCGAACTTATTATTGTTCGATTTTGATTCAATCGTAGCTCTGTGCGATTGGATATTGAATATGCATTTTTTTTATTTTTCTCCCGGAACTCTCAAGTGTCGCGCCGTGCGATCGGTATAAATTCCTTGAAAAATCGACTTACGACGAGAAAATTGTGCAAACCCATAATTATGTAAATAGACATAGCGGGGATACAGATACACGCCCACTTTGCTCGCGTTCTTTCGTCCCACATTGATATAATAGTTGTTCCAAGTCAGGATTTAGGAGCACGGAATTAATGTATTCGCGATTTCTTTGTTTTGGACATGTTGTTGTGAAAATGTGAGAGGAAAGGGTGACGGAGAAGTGGAAGCAACAAGCTACAGCAGTGTTGTAGACCATAGAAGGCTGAAAGACTGTCGCGAGACAATAATGTCAGCAGCGAGTAGGTGGCCGAACACGTAGGCGACTGCTAAGGCAAGGACGTTGCTAACTGACTCGCGGTTTCATTGCTGGATCGTTGACTGGTCGTGTACATATACGTACAAGAGACTCGTTGGTACCAGGTTCTATGTACATTTGTATTTATCCAATCGCGAGAGAGTTGAGATTCCTTCGAGATCGCTAAAAATGTGTGCGATAAGTAGACTGCGGATTTTTAAGCGAAATAAACATTTTCTTCGTCGCTTGTAAGAAATACAAATATCTTCTACAAAGAATATACGACGTGTCAGAACGAGAATGAGCGAGCCAGAGAATTTCTATTATCTCTCCAACAGATTTCTGAATAAATTGCAGGACAGTGGAACCGGACAAAGCTGTCTTCCGCAAATCGACTTTATTCGCGCGCCGGCCGTGTCCGAATTCAATTCCCACTCCTTGTTTCCCAATGCAATTGAACTCCGACCCGCTATCAAACACGACATCTTCGACCAGCAGCGTCCCGATCAAACTTTCCAGTCGATCGATCAGAGTGTGCCGCACTCTTCATCGAACTACCCCGCATCGTTCCGAGCGACGGATTTCGTGTAACTTGCCGAACACGAGATCAAGAACTAGGGCCACCATTTGTCTGGACGTTTCGCGATCTCGTCGAAGCGGTTTACCGGCCAGCTGGTTACTAACTTCAATTTGCTGGAGGGTGACAAGTCCACAGTCCGAAATCTTCATTCGCAAACAAATCGATCAGATATTGCTATTGCTGTCTAGTATTTAAACAGTCAGGCCGGACACCACGACTTCGTCTTCATTAACTCTCAACTTACTTCGCATATAGTGCTTTCAATTCAAGTTTAACATTTCAAGCATAAACAAAGGCGTCGTAGTTGTTATTTCAAAGTAATTATTTTATCGAATAAAAACTTATTTATGTTGCTGACACAGACTGTCCGAATCGATTGCAGGTGAAAAGCAGGGAGTAATTTCGAATGTCTGCGACTTGTTAAAATCATCGAATGAAGAAATGTTTGACTTCGCATGAAAACCGGCAGCGAATATTGAAGATCGCGTAGACTTGTGCGAGAAATGGTCTGATTTTGCCGTACGAGTCGGAGGTTGTGCGCAGTAAAAGGGAGAGTAACAGACAGAGACGCGTGGGCGAAGTGTCTCGGCGCGAAAAGCTGGCAGAGTTTCCATAACGATAAGTCGGATATCGCAGCCGGTCGACGGGTGAGCTCGACATCCGGTTCCAAGTTCGTTCTGGGAGCTCGGCGTCGGCTCGGCTTGGTTCTGCGCGGCGCGGCGAGGCGATCGGATCGACGGGAATCCAATCGGGCGTCGCTGTCAGAATCCGATCGCATTTGCATACAATTGGGCGTTATCCGGCTGCCGCGGCCGGCTAATTTGCATCGCGCGTCGCGCTATCATCGGGCCCGGCGTGTTGATGACCGGCCGACACTCTCGGAAACGGCCGCCCACGTTTTATTAGACCGCCTGTCTACCGGCCCGATACGCTTTTTCTGCTTTTACAATTTCTGCTTAATATTTCCCACGACGGTCGTCTCGCCGTTATCCTTGCTCGCGAAACGTCCACTTCCCTTTTTAGAAAACATCTTTGACTATTTTTTGCAGTTGGTTTCCAGGATGTCAGTATCCGTTGTTCGTTGTTCGTTGTAATGAAACGTCAGTCAACTTCTCGGTTCAATTTTCTGAATAACGAAGAACTGCTAAAGATTCTAAGGTGAAGAAACGCTGTGAATAATTATTGTTCAGTAATTGAGGCTATGAAAATAAGCTGTTAATCAATGGCAGCGGGAACGCCGGGACGATTCGAGTGTCCTACGCCGTTCATTTCGGTCGCGAGCGATTGGAAACCCGGTGAAATTTTCAACGAAACTGGAGTACCATAGTGTAAACACCTAGAAAGAGAGAGGGAGGGGGAAAGGAGAAAGAGAAAGAGAGAGAGAGAAGTGAAAGTAGAAATGCGCGAGCCTATAGAAAGTGACATTATGCAGTTATGCGGGAACGAATACAAATCATAAAAGTAAACGAAGCCCGCGAACGCGTTTCGCGTGGTTTCCCATTATATAAACAAAACACGAAATAAGCTTTGGTGTTGGTTACCTTGCTATTCGCAAAACCCTTTCTCTCCTTCTCTCTCTTTCTTTGCCAGCACGATGAAGAATTTTCAGGAAATTTTCCCCGTAAAGAATCTCATTATATTTTGAGTAATATAAATTTTAATTAATTCAAAATACGACAGTGTCTTTAACTTCTGACACGTTTTCCATTTTATGTGGCATGTCACGCCCCGATGTTTTTCATAAACGCATAAAGCCCGCGGTCTAGTTATAGTAAACATTCTTAATAAGTCGTTAGCGTTTTTTGTTGTTGTTGTTTGTAAGTATTCTGTAGTGTTGCACAAAGAGTTAAGTGCACTATATAAATGCACGAGCATCCGCAACCCACGTATAAGGGTCACGGTACCGTGACCGTGTTAAAGATTCAATTAGCTTTTAAACGAGCTAAGAACTCCATTGAAGTTAATTAAATCCTTCGCTACTCCGAATTTAAAACAACAGCGCGATCTATAAATACACGCAACATCCGCAGTGCAGTGATTCACTATTTATAGGTTTTATACAATATATATACACCCCTGCTAAACTTTTCTAGATACATTCTTATGCATGAACACAGAAATATGCGAATTATTTTATTAAGCCTAATTATAGAGATCGTTAACGTTTCCGTTTTCACAGCTGTTTGCACTGCGGAATCTGGAGAAAAAGAGCATCGGTGCGTTCGGTCGACGATCGGATCTTTCTCGTTAATTGCTGCACAATGTTATCCCGTGTAAATGTTTAACAATGAATTACTTACTATCAGGAATCTTCAAAATCGGATGCAACGAACTAGAATTTAATCCACATTTCGGAGAAAGAATGAACTTTCTTTGGAGTGTCTCAGCTGCCCGGTCGGTCCAATACGTTCCCTTAAATCGAATCGAATTTAAACGTACCGCCCTTGGGTAACGAACACAATCTACACGGCCACAGGACCGAGAAATGAAATAAAATATTGGAAAAGTCCATGCATATCCAGTATCGCGGCGCAAACCCGATTCTACGGGGAGAAAGAGGTGTGTGCTCTCGGTTCACCGGCATCGAAACGAATTTGTCCCTTTTCGACAGAGGTCTAACCTCGCTTCCCTGAACCCCAACGAAATTCTGCTGTCCGAGGATCCATCGATCGCCGAATAGAATTTTCTACGGCGACGATTTCACCTCGACGGACCTCGGAAATTCGGGACAGTATGTTGACCCTAAACATCTTCGCAAGATGGATGCACTTTATCCTCGACTTTTCATCCGAATACGAAGGCAGGATTATTTACAAGCATTAATTCGAACAGTAACATAGTCTACGTCGAGTTTCGCGAATCGTTCGTTCCAGGAGCAGTTTTCGCGAGGCAGGAGCAAAGAGAGGATCAATGGAAAAATTGAAGAATCGCGTGACTTGTTGGAGCAGAGGGGAGGCTCGATGAAAAGACGGGACGAAAAGGAAACGTGATGCGGGTAATTTCGGCAGGGAAAAATCGAGAAATGGCTGTGACGGTTTAGGGGTGGGAGCAAGGAAACTCGGAGTAACGAGACTGCCGGAACTTTCTTTCGAAGTGTCTGTCTGCCGGTAAATGGTGGCGGGTCTGAATGATACCGAATCACTGCCCGTACCGTTTTGAATTATCGTCGATATTAACGTCCCAGCAATCCTAATCAATCGTGCGTAATTTTCCGACGCGATTGTGTCCCCCATTACGTGCCCACTTCTTTAAACAGGCATTTTACATCAGAGATTTACTATTTATGCGAGAAGGAAAAACGAAAGATGTTTTGCCTTTCCTTCGAGAATGTAATCGGCTTTCTATTCGCCATGTCTTCGTGATTTTGTAATTAGAGATCCGGAACGGTGCGCGAAACGCACGCCATATTTCTCCGGGCTAGCGGACCGTCGCGTCGACGTAGATGATAGCACGTCGGTTTTCGATTATGGGACTCGGTTGATTAATACGCGTGATAAATACGGATATACATATATCGCGGTAGTCCGGGAGTCCGTGTCGAGTGTTAAAACACTAAAAACCAGGGGCGGGAGAGAGGGGGGGAGATTATTTCAATTTTCGAAACGGCGTATCGATGATTCATTAATATGGATACAAATTCCGAATGCGGAATCCGCGGAGCTCAACGGGGAACGGTAATAAATCTGCATCACCGACGGATTATAAGCGTGATCTCGTAAACGTTTGACTGATATTCGTTTTTCATTCGACGGTAATGCGCCGTTCAACGAACGTCGCCGCGATTTCGATGTCTTCTTTCCACGTGAAGCTTTCTTGTGAATCGAAAATATGGATATGGAAATTCCATGGAACCGAATGATAGAGGATTATACAGGGTGTCCCAAAACTACCCTAGGAGACGAAAATGGGAGTTTCCTTGGGTCATTTGAAGCAACATTTTCCTTTACAAAAATGGTGTCCGTGACTTTGTTTAGAAGTTATTAACGAAAAACACGGACCAATTAGAGCGCGGCTACAGTGGATTGATTCTGAGTCGACCAATGGCGACACCACGCCTCGCGGGACCTGTCGCACAGTCGGACTCGGTTCGCTATAGCTGCGCTCTGATTGGACCGTGTTTTTCGTTAATAACTCCTAAACAAAGTCACGGACAACATTTTTGTAAAGGAAAATGTCGCTTCAAATGACCAAAGGAAACTCCCATTTTCGGCTCCTAGGGTAGTTTTAGGACACCCTGTAGATCGTGCAATGCAATAGGGAACCCCGCGAAATCGGAATAATTGTGTCTACCATGCTTCTCAGAGCAGGCCTGTATATCCGAGTATTTTTCTCCGGCGATCGGTAATCAGCCGTCGAAATATGGGGATGTTTTTTTAATGGAGTCAATATACGATAGGTGGTATCCTGCCGGGAGAGAGAGGGAGGTCGGCTGGTAGGATCAAGTCGGGGCAAGGTCCTGGTAGCGAGTGGTAACGGTAAACAGTTTCGTTCCTTCTAGTTTCACGTTCCACGAGCAGCCGGAGGAACGGGAAACCAGCGTCGCAGGTTCTACGGCCGCAGGACGCGGAAGGAAGAATGAGAACTTGTTGAATTTCACGCTTCGTTGCGGGAATTATCGCGCTCCTTCGAGGATACAAGGGGGCCAGGCGTGATATCCTCCTTCCGTGTTCTGCTACGCTATCGCGATCGAAAATCACGGATCGGTTTCACTTACGAAACGTGTCTCGAAAAATCGTGGACCAATTTCACCAACAAAATCTTATACAACCATTGATCTCAGAACTTCTAGAATGTATGTGCCTCCACATAAGCATTCAAACGAAGCTTCAGACTATTTCACAGAGAATTACAAGGTAGTCGCTAAAAACGGAGATCGCGGAGGAATCGACGTTTCGCAGACATTGAACGATTCGAATTTATGCGTCCGGGACAACTAACACTCGTTTTCTCGAGCGATAAAAGATCGCGTAACACAAGTGGTAATTCAACTGCGACATCATCTCGAAGCTCCGAATATTCCACGCGCTCTTAACTCCCGCGTTCGCGATAACATTGTCGTCGGCTGGTATGTTGAAGCTCGATGCGAGAGAGAGAACGTCCGGGACACTTTCCAGGGAGACACGTAAAGCTAGTACTAGCTGAGGATCGTTTCGCCGTCCGAAAGTTCACTAAACCTGTCGGTCGGAGTTGAAGTATCGGACCGAAATAATAACACGGGACCGCCGATGTCTCTCGATTCGCATCCCAGTTCGCCTCGCGAAGTGAGCGGATTCGAAAAGCGGCGAAGGAACCGTGTTAAAAGTTTCCGGGCACCGGGTGGTGTGGGACGTTCCGAATGATAAAAACTTTTCGCAAGCCGAGAACGATCGCGAACGCATCCCGAAATTCACTCTCTCGTACCTCGCGAAAACGTTACAATCAGGGGTCGGAGAAGAGTCGAACTCGACGCCGAAAATGTTCGGCATCGAGCGCGAAATGACGATGAATAATACACGAGGAAATCTGCGAGCGAGCCGGAAACGTCGGGAGAACTAGAAGTCTGCAAATTATCCGATCAGCGTGAATCATTGATAGCGTTGCCGCGCCGGCACTCCGTTTAATGCCGTCAACTATAAGCGAATTGTCTGGACTGGACGATGAAGCGTCGAAAAAGTTTACTCTCTACCTAATTTTCTCGATGTTTGTCATTATTGAAAAGATTAAATAATAATGTCACACGAAAAATCGCACAGACATGAAGTAAATTCAATCAGTCGCTCGCAAAACTCCGCGCCCGCCCCAATTAACCCCCGGAGCAATATTTATTCTCCCTGAATTGGCCATAAACCGGGTGGCAATCTTCTCCGCGCAAACATTATCCGGCATAATCGCTGTATTCGAGGGGTCCGCGTCATCCGGAGAAAGGGAGCAAGTTTGCGTGCTAAAAATTAAACAACGCCCACGCTTCCCGGGAGGTGGCAAGAACAAAGCGTTCCTTGGTAAACAAAGGAAATGTCTGTTTCTTATCCCTTGCGGTTCTTTTTTTCTCTGCTCTCGTCCACCCCTTTCCCGAGACCGTTTCCCTTTGAAGCTGCTGGGAAAGGGGATGACTGGCGTGCGGGGGTGGAAATCTTCCGCGTGCTTTAGCGTGCTTCGCGATAAACTCGTTCGGTAATTGCCGTCGTCGCGGAGAGCTTTCCCGAGGCCCGTAATCGGCTCGCGAATAAGCTCGCCGGAAGACCGTCGAGGAGAGCCACCCGCAAATCCGATCAATGCTACCCCTCCGCTCGCAGGATCCGACGAAACATCGATCGCTTTTGACTTACGGGTGTTCTTCGATCGACATCGTTTTCAAATCGACGTGGATCCCGCTGACAAATAGTTTAAAAATAATCATTATCTCGCAAACAATCGTGTGAATCCCAGATCATCTCCTACCACACGCATTAACGTTGGATGTAGGTCGCGAATATACAGGGTGGACGATTTATCCGAAGACACTGATATATCTCGAGAACTATGCATCGGGTCAAAAAAATGGGTAATGAAAGTTGTGTTCGTCTTGAAGGGGGACATCCAGTGATACCGAGCTCGATCCTCTACCGCCACCCTCTGGGGGTGGGAGAGGAAATTATTTCTCTATCTTCAATGGGAACTCCCATTTTTCTGTAGATTTGAATTCTCCAGAAAAAAGTACCCCAATTTGACCTACGAGTTTTTGCATTTTCGTTCACAGATGGCGCTGTAATCAACAAAAATCAAAATTGGTAAAAAATCGTAGGAAATTGGGAATGTCTTGAAAAATACACATCAGGTCAGAAAAATAAAAGCAGACGTATGTGATATTTGTAAAAATGCTACTCAGTAACACCATAATTGACCACCCACCTCGACATTCTAGATGTTGTATTGAGAAATCGAGATATTTCAATGTCTTCGGATAAATTGTCCACCCTGTATACATCGGGCAAAAAAACATTTAATTCCTGCTTAACAAGCAACATGTAGAATGTGCACATATATCGTAGACCCGGAGCAGCGATTTCCCGTGTTCGCACGGGCCAACAATGAGTCTCGCCGGGAAATTAGGCTAAAGGGAAAAAATCTCGGTGGCACCGTTGTTCCGCTGTTAGCGAAACCCCCGGATAAGCGAAACGCATGGTAACATCAGACCGGTGGGAATTCTCTGACGTCGGTTTATCTGCTTCTGCTAACGGGATCAAAGCTTTACCCTTTCCGCGATGGCGGAATTGGTCGCTTGGAACGCTATGAGCGTTCGTCGTGTGAACAGCGATTAGCTTTCCCGATTCTGGTGTCTTGGTCAAACAAAAGGAAAAATAGGTTATGCACAGGCCTCGGATCTTAACGCTAACTCGCATTTTCATAGATTATTTTTAGGAACGTCGACATCAGCGAAAATTCTTCTGAGGTTGATAAAGATATTATTTTATCATACAATATATTTATTTTCTTACAGAATAATATTATTTCCGATTTTTTGCGGGATTCTTTAAGGGAGAGTTGCAACACTACTTTATGGGGTTGTTACCGTCGAGGGTTCCGTGCGAGAAGAGTTCTTTTGGAAAAATTCCAAATTCTCATCTCAGCGTTATTTAACTGTTACTTAACCAAAATTATCGCCGCTAGTTGCAGCTCTAGTGGAACATTGCTGTAACTTTTCCGAGGGGGACACGGGTTAAACCCGAAAGGCTCAGCAGTAAGAACTGAAGTGCATGGAGATCGTTTCGTGGGGAGCTTTCTTAATTGTCCGGGCTGCCGAGAGAGTCATATAAAATCACGCTGGCTGTTTTCCTCTGAAAATTACAAACATAAACGAAACATAAAAACCTGACAGATTCTCTCGCCGAAAAGAAATTTTCACTGTACACGAACAGAATCAGAAGGAATAGTCGAGGCAGCTTAAAAAGTTCCATCAACATCCAATTTCTCCAGAAAAACGTTCCACTCGCTGCGCAACCCTCGACTTTCCTTTCCAGAGCAACTTTGTCAGTGAAACAACACATTTCTCTGTTTACCGGTCAAGAGGCCAACTTCCTAAGAGGCAATTCTGACTTTCGGTGGCCTTGGTCTTGTCAGCTTTCTCCGGGGAACATTCTTCGATGCTTTGAGACCCCTGAACGAAGCCAATCAACCGATTTCGGCGTAGAATCGCTCGATCAAAGAATACGGCGAGCTCGAACGCGAAACTTGCTGTTCTTTTTAACGCAGGCGTGCTTCGTAGCACGATAAATCGAGCTTGAAAAGCGGTTCTCGAGGTTCTCGTGGTCGAGGCACAGAGAGTCGCACGCCAGTTCTCGTTCCATCCCTCCCGCAATTAAGTCGCGACGAAATTGGCCGGCGGCGTTACGGGGGTTGTCGCACGAACACAGTGGGTTGATATGGGTCAGCGCGACTTTTAACCTGACACTCTTGATCCAGAGCTCGCGAAACTTTCGCGTTCCCTTGCTCTTGCCGTGTACTGTTCAATTTTACGGTAACGAACAGGTAATTAATTGATTAATTAATTCGGAGCTGGACACACTTTAATAAGCTCCGCGAACCTGGTAAATTGTTACTGTCGTTTGATTAAAAATTGTCTGCGTCTCCAGCGATCTGGATCGTCTTTCGTTTCATTCTTGATATTAATAAAATAAATGTTTCACACGAGAAAACTTGTTCCCTGCAGTTTATTAATTAAAAATTGAGCCACTTCTTTGTTAGTTTATGATCTGTAAACTAGTACCTCGCTGACTGTAAACCGAGCAACACGCACATTAGTAAACAACTTTTCTAAAAGCCCTACACCTCGGCGTCGCTGCCAACGCAACGGGAAGGTGGTGGTTACTGCAGACGTAATACACCTCGACGAGCTAAAAACACGAACCGGAAGAGGTCGAAGGGAAACCGTGGGATGGCAAAGAGAGAGGGATTGATCCTCCGGCGTGGATCGGACGTAGCACGACGCGACGCTGGATGCCTGAGCACTCTCCGCGGAAAATGGGAATATCCGGGGAGCATCGGAGCGAGTGGCCCGGTAATTGTCAAGCGGTTTCCTCCTTGGCGACAGGGAAAACGTCGCCGTCATGGAAAAACGATGCTCCCGGGCTCGGTAATCGATTTCAATTAGCGAAACTGCCGCGCCCAAGGACATTCCTCCAAGTACCGTTTACGTCGAGAGGGCCTGGGGGCCACCGATCGCCTTCAACCCCCGTCGTTCGTCGATTTTAATTGGCAAAATTCCCGAAATGCCTCGCCGGTGCTCGTGACTGCTGCTAGCCGCCGGCTCTTACCCCCTCGTCCACCCCACAACCCCCGAAAATCGTCGCGAAATCGAAAGCTATAGAAAACCACCACCGAATCCTTCGAACCGATCCAGCACGTTAACTTTGTTTTCGTTTTTTGGAGCGCAAAACAGAAATTGCCGAATCCAATCAAATTCAAACAAATGGAATTAACTCGTACAGTTTTAAATTGTAGTATGTTTTATTGTACACCTCGCCGAAATTTTTCCAGCAGCTGAAAATTATTCCAGCAGCGGACCACCACGGCTCAGAGGATTAAGGTATCAAATCGACGTCATGGCAAGCAGCAATCATGAGGCAACAAGCTGCTAACACCGTGGACCACATGTGTCTGGACAGCAGGACACGAAGGCGACGCGACGGTGAGTCAGTGCATACCTTCGGGTACAAGTAGTCGTGTCTCATAAAAGTGTTGTCGACAGTTTCTAAGTCGTCGGACATATGTATCCGGCGATTGTCGGCTGGGATTGGATTAGGTTCAAGTTACACGACGATCGTTCGACTCGCCCCCACCTGGTTCAGGTTTTCACACGATTTCGCTTTTGCATGGTTCTCGAAATGGCGGATTTTCAAAAATAAAAACGGGTAAATCGGGGTAGATCTCTGTTAGTATATTATATCGCTAATGCACGCGAGTGCGGTTAATAAGTCGAAACTGCTCGTTAAAGATGTCCTTTATGGAGAGCAGCTCGCTAATTAGATGGCCGGAGGACGGTGTAATTAGAAATGGACTTTAACGAGAATTTAAGTGGGAAGTCCTCCCCCCACCCGCCGTGTCATCTTCATGCAATATTCAGTACTATCCTTGCAAATTGGGCAATTTCGGCGCTAACTAGTCATGCCCCGGTGTCCTCGAATGAGCAACCATCAGTAAACGTTCTTTACGACCGAGATTTGCCTCCCAAATACCGTTCTATCCCCAGTTATATCATCGGCGTAGTCATGAACGACCGTTAAACCATTGAAATTTCAGATGTCATTACCTCACTGTGTGTATTATACTCCCGGGACTCCATTGTCGACATGCTGGTGCAGTGTTCGTCGATAGAGTGCTGATCGTTGGGCGAAATTAATCCTTTGAGAACGTGGATTTTTATCTTCAACAAGCTAAAATAGAACATACGCAAGCTTCACTTCTGAAGAAAATAATTGTATTCGTAACAGATTCAACAATGGTAGAAGGAGAAGTTGATAAGCTGATATTTTTAACACACCTCCCGCGGTACGCGTTGATCCTCTTATTAGATCTAATCCAGGTGCGCAGCACTGCTAATGGGATTATTCACATTCACAGCGTGTCCGCGCTTAAGTGCAAATGGACCATTATCTCTTAAAATATCGTAGCCGCAAAAAGAATGTTTATGTACGACAGTTATGTGGTATTAAGAAGTATATACTCGGCGTTGGAAAATTTGGCCTATTTCATTAATTCGTTGTAGAATTCATAGAATGAGAGTTGCAATTCTATTTTGTTCCACTGATGACATTCATACAGTTTTAGTAATCCGGATAATGGAGAAGTACCAGAGATCGTTGACCCAGGGGTGGAAAAGGTTCTCTTATGTGTCCGTCGGTATTCCGATCGTCCTCTGGAGGGTTTGATAAGGGGTTGGGGATCGGGGGCAGCTCTGAAAACAATAAGAAAGCCACGGGGTAGTTCGGGTCGCGGCGCATGCCGCGTCAAAATCCCAGCAACAGGGTTAACGGGGGCAATTACGGGCGTGCGGGGTGGCATCCCCAAACGCTTCCGCTTTACCCCGCGATCTTAGCTCCGGGAACGGGGCTTTCGAGCGTGGTTGACGCGGAGGTTCAAGCAACTGGTGTCCAATGACGGGGCGAAAAGGCAAGGACCTCTTGAATGCACTTACATTCTGAACCTTACATATGCTCGCCGTCTCGAGCAACCCATCGTCGCAGCTCATTCTCTCTTTCTCCCGCTTCCTGCATGTATACACCGATAGTTCGCGCGAGCGTGCCTGACAAATAGACGGATGAGTATGTGAGAGAAGCGTGTGTTTGCGCGCACGCTCCGACGACTCGCACGCTGGACGAAGATAGAAGGTACCACGGGAAAACGATGCGTGAGAGAGCGAACGAATGACAGAGAGAGAAGAGAGAGAGAAGGAGGTGGTTAATCCGCACATGTGTGATGACAATCGTGAACCACCTGTTGAACGCCCAGCCGATACCCAAGGCAGAGTCTACCTGGCCTCCACCACAAAAGGAAGCCCCGAATTTCGATCGGACACGATCCTGTGCTTTGTTAACCTCGATCCTGCCCTCGGATCCTCCGTACTACACCCCTTCTCTTCTTCTACTCATCATCGTCCTACTCCCTCGTCTCCAGCTTCAACCCCGGACCAATTAATTCCTCCTTCGTGCCGAGATCGAGCTCGAGCCTCATTCAATCCTGTTTCTAGGAATTTCCCTAGATGCTCTAGGAATCCTGAGACTGCCGAGATTGATGCTGCGGGATCGAGCTGACGGTTCAGTCGTGCTTCATTACTGTAGTTTCAAAGTATGAAAAGTGTTGGGTTTGTAGGTTTGCAGATTGAATATATTTTTCAATACTAGATGTTTATTCAGATGTTTATTCAACTTTATATGATTATACTTATAAAACGTACAAAAAGTACAGCATAGAAATATGTCCTTGAATACCATCCAAGTTCATAGCGAGTATAAAAAATTAAAATTGAAACCTGTTCGCAAAATTGACCGAAAACAAAGACAGGGTAGTAACGATGTGTATGTTTCTCGAAAGTTCTCGACTCGTCGAGCCACGAGCATTAGTACTCATCGGAATATGCAACAGTTTATGAAAATTTCCGACCACATTGTATAACGAGATTAAACGGAGGCATTTCAGTGAGCTGTAATGAATATTAACTGGACACGTGTCAAAAGCGGACCTTGATCGATTGGACGACTAGGTGCCGTAGTTTATGACACGTGGATGGCTGAAAGAAATAGTCGAACACCGATTCGACGACCTGTGGAGACTGTGTTAACTATTCGAACTACACAAGAATCAACCATTTTCTTTGTGGATTTATGCAGCGAAGAACAGGAAGATACGAAATGGAATGAAACGAATTCTTCTCTGAGAAATTAAAATGTAAGAGATTAAATCTTCCGAGGAGTGAACTTTCAATTGTCAGGGTGTTGATTTTTACGCAAAAAAATGGTAAAGAATCCGGTTCTGGAAATAGAAACAAGTTTTTGATGGATGGAGAACGATGTCAGGTAAATTGCTTTGTCCTTTACAGGCACTATTGAACGTTTAAAAGGGAGTTTTACCGGAACCGCGCGATAAACTCTAGCGAAATAGAGCGCAGAAGGGATTAACGATCGAATCGAACCCGGAGCAAGATGCTCTAGTAAACTCGAAGCGGCGGGTCGTGTGAAAACTGCAGAAAACCTTGCAGCTCGACACGCGAAACACGGATCGAAAATCTCTGTATCTGGAATCATTGAAATTTGCACGAAACAAACGCGCAGCGAAGCGTGGTTATCAACTTATTTTCATTCCAACCGTATTAACCGTTATCCATCACACGTATCAATTTGACATAGAAGTAAAGTAGATAATTTGTAAAATAAAATTGGAAGGTAATTTTTGAAAATTCAAGCGCCCCAATTTTCAAATATTCAGAATTTCAAGCGCCATAGAATCCTATAAAAAATGAACAAATAAGACTACAATTGTGTAAAATATGGAGTTCTTAAGATACACGAGATGTCTGGTCCATAGCATCGTTTCCTCGACATCGTGGAAGCGAGAAATCTCGTCCACGGAAGCGAAAGGATTAACTCATCGTTACGCAAAACTGAGAACAGTTTCAAGAAAGTCGTACCTCACTCAGTTGTCGAAGGAGCATGTTTCGGGTGTTGCTCTCGCGCGATTTCCCGGCGGCCACGAAACCGCGGTTAAAATGCTGAATTGGCCAGGCATGCATAAACATGAGACACATAACAGGTCGGTTGAATTTCACGGGGAATTGACGCACGTACTCGACTGAACAAATGGCACCGGGGCAAGGCACTCGTGGAAATTTTCGAGAGAGCCCGGGCGATCGTGACAAAATACGTACGCGCTGCGCCGCGCCGGTTTTCCCCGGAAAAAATAACCGCGGTCGAGCCGCGCCTGGATAATTAAAGAGGCTGCTTGATCGCTTAATTGAGAGTTCATTACTACTAATGAATCAAACGCATAATTAGAATTCCTGTTCCGGTGTACATTTTTTCCCTCCTCCCACACACGCGCGCGCGCGAATATAAACGGATTCCGTTCATTTTGCAGTTTTGTTTATTCTCTCCATACCGATTTTTTTAGTTCGTTAGAAACATAGTCGTCGCCATTGACACAGCTGAATCGATTGTTATTCCATTCCGTAACTGAATTTTTTTAATTACACGCCGTCGAACGTAATCGACCATGGTTTTCCCTCCTTCCTCGATCCAAAACACACTCGTCTGACAACTAGCTTGAAATATTATCCATAACTATTCATGATCTTTCCATACGGTGATTATGCCGACACGATGCATATACATACACGTAAGTGTATAAATATTAATTTCACCGATGTAGTTAGACGAAAATATGAGGCCATAGAACTTTCTTGAGATAAACACGTTGCATGTAATTTCGTTTGCTACACGTGGTATCACTTTCGGCGACTGTACGAAATATTAAGGAATTTTTATTGCAAATGCTTGGTTTACACAGCCTGCATTAGTATAGTACTTTACAATTAATGATGAACAGTTCCCAAGCAATTAATAATGAACAGTTCCCAAGAGTATAACATCCTAAGTTAGACCCCCAGCTAAGTGTTAGTAGATAGCAGGAAAAAATTTGACTTTCAAATTTGGCAAAAACATTGTGTCGGTAATATACGGCTGACGTGGCACTCGTCGTGTTCATAAAATATGGCAACTGTGCAGGCTGTCGTTGAGGCAAATACTTACTGGTAACGAACGTGAATTAGCCTAACTCTAGACTACGAATTACACGTTTACAGATCGTGGGAGATGTACAACTGTAAAAATTTAGCGTGAACCAGTGACGTGAGTGTGGAAGTTTCCACAGCATGTCGCGCTCTGTAGGTTCGATATCACCGGCCATTATAATAATTGTGTGCAGGTGACAAGGGACGAACTACGTCGAGCTCGCGTATCAACGGTCAGTGGTATCTCCGGGCACATATGTTCCGATGCACGCACAGGTTGCATCGCGTTGCATCGAGTCGAGTTGGTTCGAGCAGCACGTGCAACAGCGGGGTCCTGTTATCAGCGGCTTCCCACGGCGCGTACGCGCGCGATCCGTTATCAAACGAAGCGCCGCGCCGCCTCGCCGTAGCCTGGCGCCTTTTATGTCCGCGGAATGAAACGGCACATTTTCGCGCACGTCGACGACGTATGTACGTCGACGACGACAGCTGACGATGCACGCGTGCGAGTACCGCTGCTCGTTATCATCGGCGACGTAGCAAGAGGCCTCCTGTGCCAACCTGCCAAGCCGCTTTTCGCGTATTGTCAGCAAAATTTACTCGTTTCTGCTTTTTAACTAGTCCTAGGAAAAACACAACCGCCGCGCTCCGTCACGAATGGATATATATGTACCTACAGAATAATTTGCAGTTTAGTTTTCACAAATATGTGAAGCAACATGTTAATTACTACTCATTTATTTGTGCATTTTAATTGGTTGTATGGAATATGCAACGGTAGGAAAATTCTCAAATGAAGTTCAGAACCTTGATCATCAAGGTCTCCAGGTTACCGCTTCTCCTCTCACCCCATGATATTATGGTATATCGCGCAGATTGCTATATGTAGTGCCCCGTTTTATCACCGTCTAGCTACGATTAGGTTAGGAGGATGAAATTAGACTCCAATTACACGTTGATTCGATAGAGTATCCCGTGGTCGTAGAAAGTAAATACTTCGCGTCCCATGGAAAGGCGATACGTATCTTCTCGAACGGAGTCAGGATTAGGAGAATATATTGTAAACGTGTACCATTTACTATTTTCGTCTGCCTTAAAATCCATAATCCACTACCGACACAGTATACAACAAACTACTCCACCAAATCCAGAACATAAACACATTCGAATCGGCTAGGCTTCACAAATGCCGCGCTAAAGCCTCTCCCAAGCGGTTCGCGGAAGGATAAAACAATTCGGTCCGCCCATTCGCTATAAATTAAAAGCTCTCGCGAATAAATTCGCCATAGGCCGGCCGGCGAATGGTCTCGATCGAGCAGGCTCGATAACGAGACGCAATCTGCGCACAGCAAACTATCGCCGGTGTTCCTGGAACACGCGGGTGCAATCGGCTTTTTATGGCTGGCAAATTCTTTCCCATTTTTTCCTCTCTCCCTCTGCCTCTCTGTTCTATATACGTATATATATATTTTCCCGTTCTTGCGAAAGGTCCCTGGCTCGTCCGTGGGGCGCTTGTCACGAGTCCGTACACCTGTAATTTGCTTGAACCGGGAACACGGGGCCGAAACTTCCGGCTCGCGTGTCCGCAACAGCCACCCCCGCGTGCCACGGTGTCGTGTAACTCATTTTTACTGATTTTCGTTTCTATTATGCCGTCAACGTGTTACGTGTGCCGTAGTTAGAGGCCGTTCCCCACCCCCGCGATTCCCGAACCACCAACGAGGGGCTGAATTTCTGGCTCCCGATCGTACGTTTTGACACAGCGGGACTTCGAAATTCAACGCCGTTCTCACTGAGAACTTCTCACACACCGGTAACCTGAAACCACGAAAAGAGAGCGTGTTACCGGTTAACAAACGCGTAAGGACTTTTGATACCTGTCCGCCGTCGCGCGAGCCTTCAACGTAAATCGAAATTGATTTACGGCAAACCCCCTGTCGACCACCCTGCTGCAACGCCACGGCACGATTTACTACCCGTTCGTTACCACCGGACTTCCTAGAAACGCGTTTGTACTTATTCCTATTGTTACTGTCATTATTTGGTAATTTGTGGAGCTATTAACTTTTTATGTCGTTTGTAGATTATGTCTCCTTGAATGCAGCAGTAATGAAGTTGCTAATATACATATATTTAGACAGCGGATCTTTATGCAAAATAAAAATTTTCTTTTACCAGTTTAATATACATCTACTCATTTTTGTCAGAAATCCGTAAAGATCCGCAATGTGTACTAATATCGTTCGTGTTGCGATATAGGAGATCATTTCCGATAAGCTTGTTCGAAGAAGTAAGAACTGCACTGACGTACGAAAACACAGCAGAAAAAATGGAACTGTTAAAAAACCATAAGAAACCATAAATCATGCGCGTTATTACCGTACACAACACGCGATAAAACGAGCAGAAGAAGATCATTTATTAACGGCAAAAATGGAGAGAAGGAATAACATTTCAGGGTGGATTTGCATAAATTGACTCCCAGAAAAACATTCCAGTATCTGCAGCATTAATATAACGACGCAGTAGCATAAAGAAAATATTCAGCGTTTGTAAAAGAATCTTTGATAATTTTTATTAAGTAACGTACAGGAATAAGTTTCTTTGACTTCAACAAATGCAATGTATAACAGTACTTTGTTCTGCTCTTTTGACGTGAGAATATTAATGCACGCCGCGGGGAAAGGAAAAATAGAAGAACGAAAACAAGAAATGAAATTCCGTATTATGACGCAGTTCGGCCGAGTGGCGATTATCTGCGGATAAAGTCGAGAACTGCGTCACAGAACGATCGGAGTCGTAATAACCCGGTTGGAGTATGATAACGACACTCTCCTGTGTTATCAGTTCCGCGTTGATTAGGCGTAACGGCGACGCAAAACGTGGTTTCGCTGCGCCGAAATCGAACAAAGAGATGAGGGTCACTGAGACAGCTTGAGGAAAGCCCGACGGAAATTCATGTGTGCGAGTACGAGGAAAACCGGAGAAAAACTGGAGATAACGTAATTACTCGAGGTTTAGCGTGTCTTTGACTTCCTATCACGGTTGGTACAATTTATTCATAGATTAGCGTCAGAGTATTCGCTAACTGACCTACAAAAAGTAGCTACTATAGACATTTACAAGTCGACTGAGAAGTGTATCGTGAACACAATTGTATTTGCATCTCAATCGCATTGTATTCAATGTGAATCTACAATTACCAGCACAAACGTCACAATTAATAAGAATCTACATTCTGTAGACTGTTTCTACAGTGGCACCTGTGGTCTATCTAGCATAAAATTGAAATTGTGATAATAATTGGGCCAGAACGAAGGGAGCAAACGGCAACCCGTCCCGTAGAATCAAAGGCGGGCAACTACGTGGATCCACGGGGGTTGGTTCTACCCGTGAAAGCGTTTTCCTGGAGACCCATTAACTGCTACCCAAATATTGCGACGGTGGGCCGAGTGTACACAGGGAGGCGGAGGCGATTCCGGCAGCGTAGAATTAAAGTGCGGTCCGCGGAGGCCGGAAACTCGCCGTTGAATTCCTTAGGAGCTTGCATAAGCCGCGCCGCGCGGACGTGCGCGGAGTCATCTAATCGGTCCCCTAAAAGGGCCCAAACACGCCGAGTCAATATTGGAGCAGCCTCGTTTTCCAGCTGTACCTCCATCGGGCTCCGTGTTTAATCAAACCGAGAGCGCCTTAATCGTCGCCCCGGTACCCACGATTTTGTTTTCTTTCACGTTTGCTCGTTGGTCAGGCGAGCACACCGCCGCGCGTGCAAATTAATCCATCCCTTCGCAACCAGGTGAGCCTGGCGAGTCGCTTCAGAATTCGACGAAATCAGCATAGTTAGATCACCAAGTTTTTTCCCGTACACTTACGACAGAAACACAAAAAGTGCATTCTTCTCGAGGTAGAAGGAACTCGAATGTCGTGCGTTACGCAAACGAAGAAGCGAAAGGAGTAAAAATCCGCGATAACGAATGCGACGTAACGCGACGCTCGCGCTCACGCCCGCCTGGCCGCGGATTATTCAAACTTTCCTTAATGGCCTCTCACGAAATGCCACGACCTTAATCACCGCCATATAATTACGCGTCCTCCGCCCAACGCAAATACCTCGCCACCTACGGGCTACGTTTCAAAAAGTACTTTCGCCCTTGTCTTTCACCACCAACTTTCTCTCTCTCACGCTCTCTCTCTCCCCCCTCTCTCTCTCTTCAACGACGGTTCTCCGTTCGTCGTCCCCCGACGTATTCGACCTCCCTCATCCCATCGTTAGCCGTCACGCTCGCTCTCAAACTTTTCTCATCCGTTTAATCCGTTCAACCGTCTGCGGGAGCTTTGTCGACCGTGTTCGTTGCCCGAGAGTCGCTGAATTATTACGTGTGGTTTGACTTGATGATCGTTGAAACGTTAATTGGCTGGTTCCTTGGCCAAGGACGCGGGCAGTTGTGCTCGCGAACGACAAATATTTTTATTTCCCGAATCCGAGGAAAACGCGGAGTTTCTAGGAGACTGCGAACTCCTCTTAAAGCCTCTTCTTCTTTAATATCAAGCGAGACACCCTGTAGATTTGGGTCCCATGGAAATCACCGACACGGTTTTCACCGACTCCAGATTTCACCGACAATAACTTTGTCCGACAACACGTTTAACCAACGACTTTGATCGACAACGACTTGAGACGACCACCTCAGTTAGTATGTTGTTGGGGAAATGTGTGTCGGTGATTTCCATGGGACCCGTAGTTTTTCTTAGTATGCTGCAAGTCCCAAAATAAGTGTAACTCCCGGAAATGGGAGGTACCATGGGTCATTTGAACCGACATTTTCCTTTATAAAAATGGTGTCCGCGGCCTTGTTTAGGAGTTATTATCGAAAAACACGGACCAATTAGAGCCCGACTATAGCGAACGGAGTCGGACTCGGCGACAGGTCCCGCTTAACGTGGGGTCGCTATTGGCCGATCCAGAATGAATCCGCTGTAGCCGCGCTCTGATTGGTCCGTGTTTTTCGTTAATAACTCCTAAACAAAGCCGCGGACGCCATTTTTGTAAAGGAAAAGTCGCTTCAAATGACCCAAGGAACCTCCCATTTCCGGGAGTTACACTTATTTTGGGACACCCTGTATAATAGAAAAGCGGTGCGTAAAGATTTATAATTATTGAATGGTTAAAATTGTATTTTGTTTTCGCTGATTATGCCGCCCCCTTACGGTGCCGCCAAATGCGGCCGCCTATCTGTATAATAGCACGGCTCGGCCCTGTGTGTAGCTGTAAGTAAGGATAGTGCGTCCGAGGGTTAACAGCGTAATTTAGTGAATGGACCATAAACGCGCAAGAAGTCCGCAGTCCGCGCACAGCTAATGGCTTCGATGATACCGTCACGGATCGATGAAAGCACCCCGTGCGTGTAAAGGTAAGGTTCCTTGGGGGTGAAATGAAACGGGTCGTCTGATTTCATTCCTGTTCAGGAAACAGACTTGGCGCGCGTCGGCGAAAGGTGTTGTATAAAAATGGCGGAATTAGGCGCACGCAGGGGGATGAAAACTCTTTCTCTCTCTCTCTCTCGTGCTCGTCGTACCTAGAATGTGTACACGCGTCGGTGTCCGTTTTCTCGCCCCCTGAGTTTCTATGCATAAGGGAAGGAAGGGAGCAGTGAAGTGCGATGTCGGGGCAACACTCGGATAATGAACCCCGACAAGATTTTCCAAAGGCGGCTGGTAATCGAGTTACGAGGGTTGAGGGGTTAGTTACATTTTTTCGTTACCCTTCGATAATTGCAAGCGACTACTTTCCGACTACTTTTTAAAAAGGAAACGCAGCGACCGTCGAGAGTGTTCGATCTCGTTCCAGAATTATTAACATTGTTCTAGCATAATTTGTTTAATCGTTCGAAAATAATATAACAGAGTATTTTTAATTTCTTCTTCAAAATAAATTGAAGAGAGGACTTTCCCTCATTTGACAGATGGCACAACATTTCAGAATCTTCAGCTGAATGTTTTTCCACTGGTGAAATACGAAGTTGCGTGCTCAAAGAGGAGGAACGGGAAACTACACGGTCGGCAGGTTTTCTCTAAACATTGACTCGGTCTTGTGAAAGAGAAATGGCGTCTCGAATATGCGCCGGACGAATCGAAATAGTCATTGAATATTTTACGACGTTCCTCGTAGGTGTTCCGAGTCGCGATGAAACATCGCGTACCCGACAAACAATCGAGTGTTTGCCGAAGATCGTCATCCACGCACTTACGCGCGCATTCCGATTCCCGTAGACGACGACAACGACGACGATGACGACGATGGACGATTCACGGCGTGCTGTATAAAACGCCTCGGCTTGTGCTTGTTTGCGAAACCTCTCCAAAGATTAAGAGATCTCCGTCATTGTCGTCGGCTTTCGAACATCCTCTTCAGGTACGTCATCGTTCAGAGCTACGGGAAAACAACTTCTTTAATGTGTCGCGTGGAATTGCTTGTTCGCTTGAGCTGTACTAATTTTAACAGGAAATTGACAATGCCCTTAGACTACTCGGACAGTAGATTGATACTCTTCAAATATTCTATTACGAAGCCCGAATTAAAATTTTGGAACAGTGAAAAATTGTATAAGCTACTTACGGATTAGTGACAGCAGGAAATGGGTTCTTATCGCGATTGAGTTTTACGAATAAAAATATTTCGCGATCGTTGCGATCGATAAATGGCCGTTCCTCGAATGCTCGAGCGGATTAGCTGTCGATCAGTTTCGACGAGGATCGATTATAATTAGCTATCTTTCACCGTCCCGGTGAACTTCACCTTCGGAATCGTCCCGGAGACTCGCAATTATCCGAACACACGCGGCCCCTCGCGATGATGGAGAGTATGTTCAATAATAAACAGCGGGCGCACTTCAATGTTGCGTATCGCACGCTAATGACGCTCTAATGACACGCTAATGGCGCATCGACACGCCCACCACCGGCTGCTTCTCAACCAACCCCTCACGTGAGCTCTTCCCGCGCGCACTATCTTTTGCCACTCGGCGCGTTTTTTCCAGAAGCCGAGCCGCTGAGTAATCATTAAAATATTGATTCGACCGATCACGATGAAGTGCTCCATGCACCGGGCGGTCTATTCATCGTGGTTACTTAAAATCTCATTACACTGAATTATTTCTACTTCTTCCACTTTCGCAGATTTGCTCAAGAGGAGAGGCACTGAGCGATTCATTAAAAAATATTCAAACGCTACATTTATGATCTACATTGTGTGGATTCGAGGTAATCTCGAGGTGAGAAGATCAAGAGGTTAGGCTAGGTCAGGCTATCCTGAGTAGTTATTCAAGATAAAAATTCCCTATCTTTATTTAAGGAGAAGATTTAACGAGGGCATATTCTTTTTTCTGTTTTTCAAGATCCACTAAAGATTTCTTTTAATACTCATGACTCTCTTTTATATTTGGGTTCATAAATTGTGTAGGCAGTCTAATAAAAAGTAACAATCAATGTTAATCTGCGCGTGATTGTAGAAATTCGAAGATTTTTAGACTTATTAACAGTATCAATAATGAGAAGCTGACTATTTTAGCAATAATTTTGTTCGAGCCAAAAGGATTTCGTAATCTCTTTATATTTCACTGATCCTTTTTACAGATGGGTAATTTAATCATAATGGACGAGCATATCGTGCAAATGAAATGCGTCGAATGAACGTGGAGAAAATATAATATCAACAAAGTATAATTATACAAAGAAACAGAGGTAATAAATTACGTTGGAATTTTCTGAGCTTTCGACCGGTTAAATTCAAACAAACAATAAACCTCCACAAATCCTACTGCGAAAGATTAATTCAGAGTGCAAAAAATGATGAAAAATTGCATACAGTTCTTCAGAGTCTACTTATAAAAACAATTGTATATCAATTATGTATATGTATCAAGCAATCAAAGCATTATTCATTTTATGAGATTAATGGCTAATTTAATAACCTGATAGAAACGTACGAGAGCCATTCGTGTCACGAAAATCGCAGATGGAACATTCAACCCCCCACTCGTTCCAGCCCTTGTTAATTCGATCAGGGACATATGTTGATTTCCGTGACCCGATTACATTTAAATAATTCCTAGCTCCCATAATTCCGTAAACCACCGTTCCGTTTTTACGAGGGGGGAAATTTATGACCCAATACCGGCCGGAATACCTGGCCCGACTTATTGTAGCGATCATCGAGTTAACGATGGGGAAAACGCGCTCTAAACAAATCCAGGAATAGCCGTGCCTCGCTAGACCGTAATAAATGAATCAATAACAGAAAAGCACGGACTCACTCCCCCCATAACGATCGAGCATCTGTCCAAACATTAATGACCGAAACAAAAGATTTATTAGCGACACCAGTCCTAATTACTTCTCATCTGCAGTCATCCCCATAAAGTCACGTCGATCTCTCAATAACTATGGCCTCTGATAATTAAAATAGAAGCTCCCCACCGCTTTGAATTACAAATTACAATTCAAATTAAATTAAATAACGGACCGACGAAAAGTGCAGAATTCGCAAGAAGCACCATAAGATTGCGATGTTATCGATCGCTGTTGATTGCCTGAGAAGATCGAAGAAATGGGCGGAGAGGGTAGGGCCAGTGATTAGTAACTCGATGGTCAGGTTCTTAGACTCGATCATCAGCCAATACTAACCGTTACCTTGTGCTTTTTTTATTTGTCGAGTCTTTTCAACTAATGCGCAACGATTGAGTCGTTCGATATTAGATGGGAGACGGATACGGGCTGATTGAACGACTCTCTGGCTTAGAAACTTCAGGAACTTATGAAGGCTCTTAATGAAGCAAATGCTGATAGTTAAGGTGTTTGAAAAGTTCTAGAATTTTCCGTAATGTTGGTAAAAAACGAGTGTAGAGTAGAGACCGTGAATTGTAGTTTATACGGAACATTTTTCTGGGGTCGTGAAAGACCCTGGAGTTGAGCTAACTGAACGTCGCAGAAAATTACGCGATCTGACAGGAGAGTTAATCACCGGCTCGGTGTCCAGAAGGAAGGAAGGGACCATTTGCAATAATCCTGGCGATTTACTAGACGCGGAGAGTTCTCTGCAAGAGGAAAAGCGCGTATCTGTGGATCTGACGGAAATTCCAGCAGGACGAGAAATCCGGTCAGTGCATTCCGTCCGTTATCGGAGTCGCTTATCGCGTCGACGATGACGGCAGCAGGATGAAAGTCCAGAGACGGCGCGCGACGCCAACAGGGTCGCGGTTTCATTCAGGCCTCCCTGGAGACCAAAGCAAAGCGAGCTTTTTCAAAGAAGCACCGGAAAGCGTCGAATGCGCGGATTAATCCGCTATCTCGGTGGTCTTGGCGACGGAACGGAAACATCCCGGCTGGAACGCGAATTGGTAACACGACGACGCCATTGCCCCGCGAATCCAACGCCTGAATACCGCAACAACGATGCATACTGTTCGCTAAAGGTGCGTTCGATCTCCTTTGCGCGTCCGGACGCAGCGTTTTCTTGTCCCAGTGCCTTTTATACTCTTTATACTCTATTCGTCGTACTTCGTCGGAACTGCGTCTAGACGTGAGCCACTGCGTCTAGACGCGTGCGTTTACGCCAAGAAACAATATCGCATTAAAATTGGTTTAAACCGATCACATATCGTAAACCGATCGACTCAAGTGTTTGAAATCGGCGATGCTCTTCCGCTTTTCTTCGCGAGTGAAAAACGAGGAAATACATACAACCTGTATCATAGCAAAATTTTGCGGGTCGCAAAACGCTGCGACCCGACGCGCAAACGAGATCGCACCTTGAGACCACCGCTGTTCATCGATTTTGAATTGCACTGTTAGTCGAGAAAGTATCTTTATGCAAGATAAAAATTGTTTGCATCGATTGCAGAGAATAGAAACTAAATTGAATGTTATTTCTTCCCGTAATGATTTACTTGGAGAATGTATAAAAAAATTATATCTTCCATTGTTTAAGGTTTCAACATTTTCGAATTTTATCTACTCAATTTCTCGAAGATAAGTTCTTGTAAAAAATAAATCTTTTGGTTGAACGTTCAGTGAAAATGATTGGAGAGTTTCGTCGTGGGTGTTGGGAAACATTGCACCTACGTATGTAGAATGATCCTGTATTTCCTGATAATTGCCAGAACGGTGCAAACTCCGCAGACACGATAAATCACACGACGCTTCCAGGCGTTACGGAGGACTCGCGCGCAGGATAAAATAAGGATTCCTACAGGAGACGTATTTATTTCTGTTAAAATATGTTACGAGTGTAGATCGCTCGATAAGAGCGCTAGAGACACGATGATAATTTGCGGCTACCATGGATTCACTGCCGGGGATTTCCACGAAGACAATTAACCGTTCCACTGGTGCCTGGAAACGCTGGCGCCATGTATCACCGTTTCCGCGAAACGGAAGCGAGATCCTGTGACACTGGTCCCCGACGATCTCCGCGTTAATTATTCGGAAGCTTTGAACAATCATCTTCTCTGGTAATTACACCTCGACGAGGTTATTTTTTACAATCGTTCCAAGCTGTTCGTAATCGTTGCCTAACGAACAATTGTTGCGTGCATCGAGATTAGCTTGCCGGGAATTCACCGGTACAAGCATAACACTACTTTATCTACTGTTTTCAGTATTTTCTCCATTAACGCGAAATTCATAATTTTCCACAGTTCGTGGTAATGTACGGAAATAGTTATCACTATACAGACACGATTCTGCGTGGATCGTAAAGAAAAGATGTTCGGTGTAATGTATATTTTTATTTGAGGCTGTAAAGATTTTGCGTTAAGTCTGTTTTCGAAAAAGGTTTCTGTGGTCGCTATCGCTTTTGCATTTTGAGTAATAGTTTGTCTCGCGTGTTTCTGAAAACAACGATGGATCGATGAAGGCCGGTAACGAATGGTTTAAAATGTATACTTTAAATCATACAAGGTAGTGTTTTTTTTCTTCGTGTTATTCCCCTGTTGAAACAGACATTTTTCAAGGAACTGCATTAATCACAAACCTTCAAATTATACAAGTAAATTTTAAAAAATTCTAAGTGAGAAAAACATTTCTTAGAAAAACAATGAATATGAATTAATCTTTTTCAAGACCAAACGACTCATTGAAAAATGAATTGGACAAAGTTCTTGTCTTAATATTATATATTCGACAATGTAAGATAGTCTTTATTTAAACGATAAATTTTAATCATGGAGGAAGAAGAATTTATGTCTTGGTTTCAAGTCGGGTCAAGCAGACACGATTTCAGTACAAGAATTAACATATTGACTGACGGCTTTTGTATTTGTACGTTTCTTGTACAATTCCTTTTACTCTAAGTATGTGTAACCTTATTTGGCTACTGGGTGTATTCTGTAGGAAAGTTTTAATCCCGACGCTATTCGCGGATGCAAATAGCGTTGCGAAACGCGATCGGCCCGCCCTCGAGGAACGTGAAAACTTTCTCGATCATCGATTCCACGAGTCGCATTATAATTTCAGATCGCGGCGTCAACGCCGCACCGCCGACGATCACGCCGCGGGGCTTTTGCTTCGGTTTTCGTGAAGCTCTAGTCTGTGTTTTCCTATTCGCGTCGCGTTGCGTCATGGACGCGCGCAAGCCTGTCGTGGGATGCGTTCGATGACGACAATTCGTTCCGAGGTCCTCGGTTTTTATTAGCGGCGGACTCGGATCGTAAATATTATCGTAAAATCGACCTCCGGCTGTATCGATCTCCTCCATTGATTTTCCCGCCTGCCGATCAGGTGGTGTGTCATCGATACTAACTGCTTGCACTGTCACCGCTCAAATATGTTTCGCGAATTTCGATGAACCTGAGCCACGAAAATTCGATCAATGGACTCTCGTGCGGATCTCTGCGTATTCATAAACATTTTTAATGGGGTGTATAAACTAGCATTATGGACATAAGGAAACGCTGAAGTCTGTTTAGAAGTATTATTCAACTAGTTAAGATTTGACTTTATAACGTTGGATCATTTTTTCAAAAATTAGCAAATGATCCCTAACTTTTGGTCGGTAGTATACGAGTAAAGGCACAGTTCCTTTTCCACGATCGTAAAGTATTTCTAAACATATTTTAGCACCTGAAGAGAATCGTTCTTAGACGAAACGTTAGAACAAGGCGAATTTGAAAGGTATACGAACACTTTGTACACCCATTCTATGTACATACGTCAGAGGATTATTCGCAAGCAATCGCAACCCAGTCGAATAGAAGAGACGGTCCGGAGGCCTGTGAGCTGATAACAGCAAAGGATACGATAAACACGAGGCGTTTGGCGAATTACAAAAAACGGCCGGCCGGCTGGCGCGGAGCTTATTTTATTTCACACGCGTCCGCGGACTCGGCCGGCCGTCGCCGATCATGAATATTCATCGACGACTCGCAGTTTTTCCCCGTGACCGTGTACGAATTTTGAAAACAATCGCGGCAGTGTTCGGCTACGGATTATCGCCGCATTCTGTCTTCCTTTCCGAGTATTAGCGTCAAATTGAATAATAAAGAACACTACGACAATCCTCGAACGGGCTATCGAAGCTTCTGAAATTAGTAAATGAATCGCATAATAATAATGCATCGGTAGATACAGTATCGATAGGCTTGTGGTAATTAATAATGTATCGAATTCTTCAAGTACAGTTTTTTAGAACACGAGAAAAGATAGTAATGTTTGCTTTAGCGATTAGTCTTTTTACAATTAAGTTGTCGGAAGTGTTTGTGTGGTCAAGCTGTTAACCTTGTGCATTGTAAAAATTCCACGGCGTATAAATATGCTCAATACTTCGAATTCCATTATTGTATGTATAGAATAGTTGCATAATTAATAATTCTTATGCAAGTCAGTCCTTAATTATCGACATTACAGTTTACAGTAAATTTATTACTCGCATATATATATGATATTAGTTTTACAATTAAAAAAATTTTGGAAAATTTATTTCCAGAAAGTAAGTACGAATTTATACATAAATTTCTGCAGCGAAATTTCGACGGCTTCGTGGAAGGACATTTTGTTAGTGTCACGATCATTTTTACTATCATGGTCATCGCCGCTTCCCCTTTACGAGCCGTGATAAATGGAGCGACGAGTCGCGATTCGCGTTAACCATAATATTTTTATACGTTCAGCCTTCAGCGGGCCGCCACAGACGAGGAAAAAAATCGCGCGTTCCCGGTAATTAATGAATATTCCCTGCGATAGTGACACTTCCTTCAAGGAAATGCGGTTCCGAATCCGTTCAGGGCTATATATTTCGATCCCGGCACGGCAGCCTATCTCAGTGGCGCCACTTGGAAATCTTGCGGCGTTTTCTGATGTTTTCCTGGTACAAAAAATCTGTTGACGCGAGATGATATTGCGAATAATTGTTCCGCGAACGCAAACATTGGGGAAATAAATTTTGTTGTCGTCTGAGATGTTGATTATTCAAGTGCTAATGAGTGACTACTATGTATGTATGCATGGTGCTCCTGGAAATACACTCGGTTCTTCTATTTTTCCTCATATGATGAGGTCAAACTTTAAAATGACATTGGTCATTGTACTACGTCCATACGAACATATTAAGTACGTATTAATTATATGTAAAAATATGAGAATGTGTGAGATGACCTTAAGCTTGATTTAAACTAGGTCGTAACTCCAAACTCGAAGTGCATAAATGTCACTTTTTACATCTACATTTTATTGCATATTGTTTCACCTTAAGAGGCAGCAATATATGTATAGTATAGATATACAATATTCTAAGATGACCTCAAGCATACTATGATGTGGTATACTTTTTATAATTCGAAAATAAGGAAAACTTTAAGAATATTCTGTGCATGCGATAGTTAAATTGAACCAGCTGAAACGATTCGATTTTTCCAGCTAGAACGCGTTTTACCATAAAACGTAAAAATATCATTAACGTTACCGAACGTTTTACTCCAACTTACGAGTGAATTGTGAGCGAAACGCACGAATAAAATCGTACGCAGCTTACTAATTGCAAGCGAGTATACAATTGGCGAAAAGCGAAGCACTGCTGACTGATGCATTTAACAATTACCAGAATCGTTTCATGGCGAACGCTTTTTTCTCCCTCGACAAGTTTCTCAGGGGAGTCATTAAAACATTCCCGGTCGGCTCCGCGAAAAGAAACAGATCAAGAAAATATCATTTGCATCGAAACTTGTCCAGTTTATTACGGAATACGTGGAAAAGGAGAGAGTCTGCTAATTAGGGCTAATTCTTCGTAGAACTCGAATATAAATGCTCTTTCTACCGCGACCGAACTATATTTGCTCTGAATCCTTAAGGTCGTCGTCGACGTCCTTCAGGTTTCCCAGCTATTTTCTCTGTTCAGACACGTTCCAGAACTTATCGCCAAATAAAGAGTATTACGTTCACACTGTATCCCATCTGTTCCCATCTTGATTCTATTGTTGTGTTTGTAATATGGAACGCGGACCGGTGGCAGAGTTTGAATTCCCATAGTAATATCCTCTTCCATGCATTATTTTATACGATAAAATTATAATACAGTAGAAATTGTTACATAGCTAGATCAATCTAACTATAAAATCCTGACTAATCCAGACCCCGAATCTATATACTAATTTTTACTTTCATATATTATTTTATAAAAATGCAGATTGATGTTTCCAAATCCACGAATTACTTACTGCGATAAAAGAATGACACGCGGTGTTCTGGTGACAATGGTCACAGCCTATAAATAGTAGGTGGCAGAAAGGGGCCGTGTAACTATCCTTGAATGGGGTCATTGGAATCTTCGGACATTTCGTATGCATGCCGTCAGTTTTCACACGTAAGGGCATAAACGTAACACAGATGCCAACGCGCGTTCATGGTCCGTTTTATGCGGGCGAACAATACGTGACCACGAGTACCAGATTTCTTTAGTGCGTCGTACAGATTTCTGTGTCGTCCATTAAGGAAATTGCAGGCTCCCACATAAATTCCTTGAACCACATTGTCTTTCTCTCCTTCTTCCCTCTACATATAATACAGGATCTATAAAAATTGGTAGTAATACACTTTAAATATTTACATGCTTTCACGTTTTAAGTAAATGTCCAGACAGTGATGGAGAAATTACAATAGAAATTAGTTTTCTAGCCCGGGCAGAGGATAATGTCATTCATACATGACCGGCAAGGCAGTGAACGTGTTAGCCGCGTAGTTTCGAATTAACCGACCGTCCTGCCCGCTCGTTAAAGTCTCCGACTCGCGGCGCGACCTGCTCGAAATAGCTCGGAGATTCCTTCACGCTGCCGCGCCGGTTGCGCAACTCGCCCTGAAGAAAACGAAAGAAAACGAAGAAATCGCTACCCGACTATCGGCCGTCCGCGATCTACCCTCCCTTCAACGAATTTTTCTTCAATCCTCTCCGGAATTTGAAAGCGCCGAATGATTTCGACATCTTTTTAATCGATCTCTCCTTATCGACACCCACAATCGCATTTGTACTCCTTACCTTCTCGGTGAATATTTCAATCGATGAATTTGGCTTGTTCTAGAAAACCGAAAAAAGAAAAATTATTATTTTGCATGAAGATCCACAGGGAACACTTCGGAACACCTTCGGGAAACGAAATTCCGCGTTTTCCGCAGTCGATGCCAAGTAAATAAGGAATTGGATTCACAAGCCGGGTCGAAAAATCGTGGATCCGCGAGCTGGTGCGCTCTGTCGTTTCGCGGGAGCAGGAAACTCGGTTGGAGAACGCTCGCCAGAGCCGGAGCCGGATTCCTCGCGTGCCTTTCAAGGTCCCCCACGAGCCGAGTCCCCGATACACACGGCCAGACAGGAAACAGCGTCTCTAGCCGACAGTCGCTTTTCTATTTTCCTTTTTACCCGATGGAACTAGTTTCTGCCCGAGACTGTGCACCGTAGTGAACGGGGTAAACGATCCCGGGATTCTTTCGCCTCGCGCTCGATCCAATCCGAACCGATTCGATCCGCGCGCGCGCGAGCTCCCGCTATGCTCTTTCTTTTTCTTTTCTACTTCGCTCGTACCGCGATCCTTCTTTCCGCGCCGTTACCTCGCAATCTTTCGCAAGGATACATTAGCCGGCAATTTCATTTTCTGGGGAATGTTGCACCAATAACTGCTCGACCAGGCAGTTATCGCGACGAATTTAAAATATTTTTCCAGGTCCCCAGCAGTGCGTGGACGTTGATTATAGATTTTACATGTCCAGTCAGTATGTATGTTTTTTTTACCTAATGTGGATTTTTGCGTGAATACTTTCCAGATGAACAGGTCAAGAACAGGAAACTCTCACACAGACGCGAGCAATTAAGGGCCTCTCAATAATTTCGCTAATCGAATGACTGCCTCTTATAAATTACACCGAACTGCCACGGATCCTGTGTTTATTTATTAAGGAAACCCGATGCTTAACAAGCCGGTAAAAACGTCGAGAGACGTTTTAAAATTCCTTAGCGTGGTCCTTAAATTTTTTGCCACCCCGTGCACCGGCGATATTTAAATAAGACACTTAACGCACGGCAGAAACCTTTCCTGCACTGTCCAGCCACGGAATAATAAATTTCCCGGCATTCCTTCGGGCTGGCTGTGCAGCAGTCCGTTATCTGGTTAACAGAAATCGGCATTCCACGGTGTCATTGGTCGCCAGTTACCCGGCGTGCCTCGTGAATTAACCGGTTAATTGTTATCACCTGCGCGATAAGCTGCGAGACCCTTCCAACCCCTTTCCTGATGATTACGAGTCTTTAAACGTCTGTCTAATATATTCTTGATGACATTTTAATTTACAAAATAGATAATTAGAATTCGTATTAATTCTTCAGAATCCAATTTAGCAGTAGAAAACAAAGAAATACAGTTGTGTCTCCGACCAGTTGGTATCGTTGAAGCGCCACGTGCTTCGAAAGCGACAATTAACGTCGTCCAGACAAACGTGCAATTATAGACGCGAATAAACTGTTCCGCCAAGCGAATTTGCAATGGGACGGACCTGTCTTCTCCGGTTTAGCAGTCGGTGTTCCAAATTTTTCAACCGGTTGGTCCTCGAATTCACCCTATTTCAAATACCCAGGTCTATTCTAAGTACCCGTTGACACGATTCAACCTCTCCATTTAGATTAGCTTCCAAGAAAAGCTTTGGAGCCGGTTCGCTGAGCGTTTTACTGTTTTAATTAGACACTATTCTTGGTTACGCGTCACTCGGATTCTAATTAATACACAGTGAAACAGTCTCGAAGTTCATAACTTATATAATCCGCGCCCGGGAGGCTTGATACCGCTGTCTGTGATATTTCTTTTTCTCTCTCTGGTCACTTTCCTGCCAAGATTCTTGGCAAAAGACTTCAATTTAGCTGCGGACGTTCGAATCCCATAAAGAAGCATTAGATAGAAATTGTTGGACTATTAATTGTAGGATTGTTTCAACAATTTCCAAAACGTGTAATAATTCACTTCGATTGCTTGCGATTGAACTACAGGTTCTCACGCAGTAATAAAAACGTGTAAAAATATGAACTCTTACAATGTTAGAGGTTTCATTTTATTCTTAATTATAGTCTACTGTAATTTAATGCTAAACGTCTCGGGAACGTGGGAATTTGAAAGTTCGTCGACGAAAGCAAGAAAATTTCTCTACTACAATTTCAGTGACCGAGCCGATGGAAACTCGGATTTGCATAAAGATCAATCGGCTGGTAATTTTCAATTTTCTCGATTACACGGTAGCATCGAGGGGAGAAGCAACAGTGGATTAGCAGTAAGATCGAGCGATCATTTCCTTTCCCGAGCGGCGCGCAGTATCAATCCATCTTTATAATAGGATTTTATTTCTTGCCTCGCTCGCGGAGGACACTTATTACACAGAAATTACGCGAGGCGCGTCCAGTTAAGCACATTATTGTCGCGCAATTATCCCCCGTGAACCGGAGAAAGACGAGCAGAAAGTTAATTAAGAGAAAATTCCTAATAGCCATCTCGCGCATTACCATCCCCTCTACACCGTCGCAGGTGAAACTCGTATCGATCGGAAGGCTATTTGGCTCGAATGTATTGGGTCGACAAGAAAGTAATTTCGGTATTTTAAGGTGAAATAGATTCCAATTTTTGTATTCAAGCAATGAACTTTAATGGATAAGATATATTTTCACTTTTGTTCGATGATCTTTTGCCAAAAAGAATAAATAAGAAAATATTTGAATGATTAAAGTTAATCGCTCGAATAAAGAAATTCGGTTTCATTTCACCTGAAAATACCGAAATTACTTTCTTGCCAACCCAATAATTGTTTCAAGTGTTGCAAGTTCAGTATTTTCCAATCGCGAACCGATTCGTTCGAAATTACACTCGGAAGTTCGGAAACAAATTCGCAGAATGTTTGGAATAGGTTCGCAATGGTCACAGCCAGTCTCGCTGTGGTAGCCCTCGTGTTATGCGTTCGAGAGGGTTTTTGCATGCTTGTCGCGTTGAGTGGCGCTAACAAGAGGCAACGCGATACACGAGCCCGGCCACTTAGCCGGACATTTTCTTCTGGCGGCGAACAAAACAGGAAAACGACTTTGTCTAACAGGTGTTGTTGGGCCGGTTCCACCGATACGTAATGAACATTCTCTTTTATTTACCATTCACCAAGGCCCGGCTCGCACCGAGCACGGTGACGTACTCATTGACGCGAGCGCGAATGCGTACACCCGGATAAGCGTTCTCTTATCAGCAAACCTAAATCTTGAACTTTTTCCATGCAATTTGCTAAGTGACCTCTTAAGACCTACAATCGGTTTTATTTATAGACCGATCTCTAGACAAAATAAACATTTCCTGCGCTGTTGCAAGAAACAACAACTCGCTTTATTCGTTCCTGATTAATATGTTCAGGATAATTATCTTAGATTCGACTAGTTCATAAGTGTTAACGTTTTTGTACAGAAAGCCTTCAATCTCAGACGCATAACCGGCGAGTGAAAACGGAGTCGATTAAAAAGTGGGAAACAAAGCAGCTCGTAAAAATGGTAGGACCTTCGTGTTGCGTCTCAGGTATACAAATTAGTCGCGACCGAAAAAATCTGGTTCACGTGACGCGTACCTGTACACGTCGGTTGATTGTGCGCCGTCATCGTAACCACGTAGCTCGATTGTGAAATCGAGAAACGAGCTCGTGTCTCCTTGTATCTGTAACTTTCGTTTCGACAGATTTTTCGAGCACCTGGGAGCATACTGGAGATGAATTGAAACGATTGTCGGAAACACCTTATTGATCGATCACGTCCTTTTATATTATAACTCAATAAGGTACAATTAGTATCAATGGTACATTCTCAGGAAAACGTGAACGGTGCGAATGGTTTGTGTAAGTTACAATTTTCGCTGAATCGTTTAAAAGGGAAGAGACAATTGTTCTATCAGAGATCAGCTTTCTTGCTGAGACGTACAGCGTTTAATGAGATTCTACAGAAAACCGGGAACAAGATGTTCAATGGCGGTCCCGTTGTACCGGTTGCGAGGAAGCACGGAAAAAGCTCGACGCAATTATAACCTGGCTACAAGGTATCCGCGGTTATTCTTCTTCTGCGATTATTTGACACCGTGACGCAGCTTTCCAATTACCGACCGAGCATCGACAAGGTATTGATAAACGAAACGCCGGAGATGTATCTTCGTGTTTGTTAGTGCTCCAATTAGTCTTCCATCCGCCTGTCATCCTGGACCGTTTCTTACAGGTGTTTGCGAGCGTGGAAGGGGTGGAATCGGATTCGAGGCAAACAAATGGATCATTAGTAGACTACGGCTGTTTATGCATTTTTCAATTTTCAGACACGTTTTAAGTGAAATGAAATAAAATTTTATTTTTATGAGAACAGCCTTTGTAGATGCCGAACAAATGGATATTGTACGAAGTTCTATCGAATTCTATATTCTAGCCTTTTTTAGTATAGCGAAGGATGTTCTACTTTAATGCCTCCTATTTCTCGGTGTAATTTGTCAAAATAAAAGAAAATATATTGTTAGTGCAGTTGCACCAGACACTGTTATAACTTTGTATTAGAGGATCGCTAGTGTTATTTTAGTGACCACTTCACCGACCACTTGGTCGCCAAAACCAAACAAGAATGTCCTGGCAAAAGACGTGCTTTCAAGGACCTCGACCCAGAATCAACTTCCAAAATTCCCGCGAAGCCACACGAAAGGTCTTCTCGCAGTTCCGAAATTCCAAGAACAGAGACCTTGCCGACCTCCGCGCGCGACTTTCCAAGTCGCCGACAAGGTGCCAGCCGGTTTGTGTCTCGGAGGGTTGAAAAGGGGCAAAAGGGCAAAAGGGAGTCGGAGCCTGAAACAACAACTCATTTTCCACCGATAATTTACAGTCCCGTGTCTCGCGGGGCTCCTAGGCTGGAGCACGTCCTGAATTTTGAAAAACGACGGGTTTCTCGGAAGGTCGCCATTAGCAGATCCATTGTGTCAATAGATTAGAAAGCAGCACCGCCCTCGCACCCTCTTCACAGAGACTCCGTTTTCGCTCCCACACCCCACGGCACCTCGTTGCTTTCGCGCCACCGAGGTCCTTTTCCCGGTCTTTTTCTCACACAGAACGTTTCTCACTGGCCAGGATTATCCTGCCGGCATGTTTTTTTCATTGGCCGCCTCCTGCAGCACTCCCATTGTCCTCGCGAACCCCGGGAAAAACCGTTCGTGGAAAAGACGAGAGATCCGACGATAAACGATGATTCTTAAGAACCTTCCTTAGGATTAGCGGCGCCGCGCCGCGGCCCCGTAGGATGTTAATCGTAGGAATCCACTTAGTTGCAAAGAATTCTTCTACCCCGCGTCACGGAAATGAACGCTGCTTCGGTTCCTCGTCGGAAGAGTCGGATTTGCGAAAGTTTGCGGGATTCCATAACTCTGTTTCATTCATGAATGACTGGAGGTGTTCGGTAATTTTCGTACCCACATTATCGAACCACTGAAAGTGTTAGGAAGATTGGTTTTTTTCGTACACAGGATAGAGAGTTCGCAGGAAAACTGCAATCGGAAAGGAGATCGCCGGGATCCAGGTTAACGGCGTCGATCGGCGAGGAATCCGGATGAATCGAGTCTCTGGCTGTCGAGTACACGTTTCAGCACTTAATTATCGCGCGTCGCTTCATTATTTTCTTCTCATTGTCGGCTTGACAACGTTTCGCCGAAAACTTTATTTCGCATGGTCCACTAACCAATAAATAAACAGATTTTAAGAATCGATCTGCAGAACGGTTTCCAAAATGTGAAGTAACGAGCGAAGCAATCGGAACGCAAATTAATTGCCGGACGGTGGTAACCGTTCGCGAAACCGACGCGGAAGTTGCGGAAAGCGGCAGGAAGCGAGTCTCGGCGGTCTTCTTCCTTCCTGGGGCCGTTTCTCGGCTTCTTTCACCGGCGAACGGCATGCGTTCGATCCCGTTAGCTCGTTGACAAGCCGATGCATCCTGGCCGGCGAACAGAAACCGGAGAGAAAAACATCGGAGTCCGAAGGAAAATCGGCCTCTGTGAAAGAAATCATGGGGTTAGGGGCGGGGGAGTTGGGTCCGCGATTAGGCGAGGTGGAGGGCAGACAGCAATGCTAACTGCTAATATCGCCGGGAATAATGGTGCTCCCGTGTACGTCACATCCTGTGAACTACGTTTTACGATCCGACAAACTCGCCGGAGGAACGAATAATCGTAATTTGCGGCGAGTACAGTTACGCTTCGTCGATAGAAGTTTTCCTACATCCTGCTCTCTCGCTCGTACGTTGGTTCGTTCGTTCGCTGGACACATTCCCGCCGAAACGGAAACAGGCGACCACCACCGGCAAACCAGAAACAAAACGAGACTCGGTACACGCTCTACGGAACTGGTTCGACGGACCAGCTTTTGTTTTTATTCGCGTTAATTAGAAATGCTCGCCGGGTGTCTGCGAGTCCCGCAAAAATAGCGACGACCCGATTGCATATTAAGCGAGACACGGGCGCGGTGTTGGGTGAACTAGGGACGGTGGTGTAAATACTCTAGTACAATGGTTAAACGAGTAAGAGAGGCACGTATGGGCAGCCTTGAGAATGCGAAGAGCAGGTCCTTGGTAAGCTGAAATACGTGAAGATAAGGAAAAGAGGAAAAAGGGGGGGACACTTACAACATCTAGTGCCCCCGGACCTGGGAGTTCTCTATCTCCCAGATCCCACAAAAAAAAAAAAAAAAAAAAAAAAAATGGTTAAACGAGTAAGAACGATTTTAGGCGATTCAATCCCATGTACAACTTGGAAACCGCGTTTCATTCTCGGATTCGAGAAAGTTCGATTGCGAGCATTCGGTCGAGGGAAATTGATGGCTGGTTTATGCCTGGGTTTCGGAAAATATTGTTTCTTGCCACGGCAATACGAGCAGCGGCGGACCGGTGGTGCCGGGCCAGTTGAAAAATCACCGCGGAAAGTCCCGTGATCCCGGCGACGGATCTTTGTCACGTGGAATCGACGGGCCGCTGTTTGTCCGCCCGGGAAAAAGTGGCGCACGGGACCTGACCAGCTTCTCTACGGGGTTGGAATCGTTCTACCAAAGCGGACGAACGTTTTACCCGCTTTTATCCGCTCGTGCGTAAACTGGCCGCCTCGAATCATTTGTCACAGGACAGTCGCGTGCAATTGCTCGGAATTATTCCGTTCTTTCGTTGCCGACGCGGATCGCGAGCTGCTTTGAATCCGAAATGCTCCTCGAAGATCCCTTTTTCTCGTTGATCGATCGGAGAATGTTGGCTCTGAATTCAGCCAGCAGTGCCCTGAACGTATCTTCAACACGAAATTATCCGAGTCGATTTTTCGACAGCAAATATGGGGCAAACAAAATTTCGCCAGTCGAGCTAGTCTACTCTCGCTCGGGCTAGGGTCGTGGCGACGTGACTCTTGCTTCTTTCGGTGCTGACGCCGTTACGCGCCGACCCGGTTAAGTAAAATCGTTGTTTACACCGTCGAACGAAAGTTAAGCGACGATACGGCAGTGTACGCACGTACTCGGCTCTCGCAACTGGTCAAAGATCACGGCCTTCGGTCCTTTCCATCGCACAGTGGACTGAAAACCCGTTTTTTTCGTGGACGTAATTGAATTTTTCGAGTTACGTATTTTTAAATCGAATCTCGCACTAAAATCGCAGGAAATAGAATTCGAGCATCCACAAGAACGGTGATTACCACCGATTGCATTCCCGTTCCAGGTCGGAGTCTATTAATCAACGGACAGACAGCCGCGTCAATACCTTCTTCTCGCAATCACGAACTCCGGCAACTCGCACAAAGAAACAAAGCTGGAGGAACAGTGTCGAAAACCGCTCACTCCCCGGGAGGACACGTCGAAGGTGTCGAACACCGGGAACTTCTGGAACAATGGCCGTTGAAGGAGCCCGCGAGAGGCGGCATCGAAGTAAGCGAGGTTCGTAGGGCGAGGTGGAGAAAGAGAGAGAGAAGGGGCGCGAAAACGCAGTAATTTGAAGCCGCGTCTCAAAGTCCGTGGACGCGGTAGCAATTATCGAGAATTAAACGTCCGAAGTTGCTCCGTTGAAGTGTCCGGGTCGGAGGTCCGCCCCTTTGCGCGCGCGCGAGCGCATCGTCCAAGAAATTTTAATAAGACCCTGAAGCTTAATAAGATCCGGAGTTCCGGTGAGATCGTTAAAACATCGGGCACTCGCGGTATCGATTAACCCCTTCGCTGCCAGCGGGTCAATCTATCCGATATTCGAAATTGCGAGTCGATTCGATTCCAAAATCAAATTGCCAAATTACCAAATGGAACTGGCAGTCGCCCCCCGAAGAGCTAAATCGAATTCTGGACATTCTGACATGGAACGAACCTTTTCTTTTTTGGAGACTCGGTTGCTACCATCGATATCCCGGTTGTTACGGAAGCGGGCCGCAGTCACGTGAAAATGGCTTCCTCCCCGGTGGACTTTTCTGTTTTTCAACGGTTCAACAAGTGGCAGGTGCCTCTTACACATCGAACAGTGATGTGGATACGGTGTGATCGGAGCCCGAAGATAAATCGTCGTCCATTACCATTTAGTTAGGTCCGACGCGCGCTCTGTGTATGTGTGTAGACCGTCCTTCGCTATCTTTCTATTTGTCTGTCCTTCGCTACCTATCCGTGACGGTCCATAATTCACTATCTCGAAGAGAACACACACATTCGCCGGTGCCGCTGGAAAATGGAGATTAGGTCCTGGAAAAGGAGGTGGGGTTCGGGAACCGCCGAACGTTCCTCGCCTCCGATGGAACGAAGAAAAACTGTCGCCTTGCCGCCAGTGAATTTGCATTTTTTTCAGGGAACGCGCGCAAACAAACGGCCGACGACCTCCTACCTCGTGTGAATACCTTGTTTTTCCATCAAACGGGCAACGGGACAACGGGACAACGCGGGTTCAAATGCAAACGAGCCCACGTCTGCCGATTATGCGGTCGGCCGCGCATAATTTTAGGGAAGTGGGGCGAGGGATCCGGCACTGGTCACCGATAGCACGAAGAAGATCCACAGTCGGTAGAGTCACTTGCGATCGATTTTACGATGCAGAGCAAACGCGTTGTCAAATTAAAATTACTGCTGTACATTTTCAACGGCTTGCAATTAACGAACACAATTTTTACTTCGCATAAATTGCCGATGTTTCAATGTGTTCGACGAAAATTGTCATTCGTAGAGTAGCAAGTTGTATTTCTGTGAGTGCGCCGGTTCGGAGCGGAATTTATGGCTGCTCGCCGGCGGCACTTCGATATTCGGCTACACCTCCGCCTACACCTGTCGAGAGTGGGCGTTCTACTCACCCCCTGCTCCTCCGGCCCATCAGTCCAGGTATTTCGTGGCACACGGATGATCAAGAGCGGGCCCCGTCAAAGAGGCTGCGTGGGCTGAATTGGTGGAAACGTGTGAACGCGACCGAAGACACCTGTTGGCGTCTATCACTAGCTCTCGTAAATCAGCCCTGCGGCGAATGCTTCCTGTCTACTGTTATACAAACTGGGAACCATAATTGTCATGCCTAGACTGTGGATTTTTGCGTAGTAGAGACATTAACTGCCTGGCTCCCATCGGAATAATTAGACGCGTCGATTGATCGCTTCCTCGCTGTTTCTTGAATGAATTTGTTTAATGGAGTCCGTTAGCTTCCTTCCTCGAAGGATATTTATTTCCGCCCGGACTGGTAGATACCGTAGGAACACGCTGTTCCACTCAGGCCCACCTTACTCGCCGATGCAAATGAAATGGGGAAAAATTGTCGATGGTTAATGGTTTTGGTAGACTAATTATAAAATGACTTCCGAGACGGTTTATCCGCCTCGTCGTGTCCTACCGTTCCCTACAGGTGCGCTTGCGAACAGACGCGTCCTGCTGGCGACAAGTGTCCTGCGACGAATGAAATTGCAGTGGAACTGTTGATCGTAAACGTTTGAATACTTGTACCCTCTTTGCATTCGTTAGCATTTATTAATACAGGAACCGAAACGAAACTTTAGGAGGGTAATTTCGCTGTGGAACATGAAACGAGCCACTATCTGTCGTTACGTAATTGGAAACAAGCATCGGGGATTGGTCGGTCGATAAATCTAGGAAGGGGAAAGTTTCGGCGACCTCGGATTAAAAGAACAGTTCCAGCAAGCCGCAAAACACGCGTCCTGAGAAACGTAGTTCGTGCCGGATTCCATGGCCGGTGGATTCATGGTAGTGGAAAGAGCGAGGACGTTGGTTCCCGGAATGAAAAACCTGTAACGCATCGATTTTCACGGTGTTCAAACGTCCGGCGGCCGTAACAAACCAACGAGAGAAAGAAAGAATGAAAGAAAGAGGAATAAGAAAGAGATGGTAGAAAGTCCGTAGGGGGGAACTAGTAAACGAAGCTCGATTCGAAAGGAAGAACGCCGAGGAGGAATGTCGGTGGGCGATGTAGGGCCTCGTTCACACGTTCTGCCCACGCAACCTCCTCGGGGCCCTGTATCCCCCACTCCTCTCTCTCCGTAGACCCTCTCTTTTTCTCCGTATGTGGACCCATCTTCGCTTTCGATCATCTTTACGACGAAATTCCACGAAGTCCAGCGCCTGAGAAACGCCGCGAAAGGGAACAGAGAGGAGAAAGAGAGATAGTTCGGTTAACGAGAGGAGGGAACGATGGGTAGAGAGGAAGGGAGAGAAGGGACGAAAGAGAATTCCAGTTTGAAATCGGAGTGCGCACCAAAAGCGCCGCCGCGACGGAGAAGTAGCAGAGAGAAAGGGGCAGGTAGATTCATTCACAAGACCCCCACGGTTCTAGGGCCCCTCGCCCCCCATCCTTTGGGCCAGGAGGGGCGAGGAGCGCGGGGCCTCGTTCCAACGGGAACCGTTCGGGCCCCGTCTCCCCCTCCAACTGACCCGCTTCTACCCCCACTAACTCGCTTCTCCCACTCTCTATTTCTTTCTTCAGCGATCCACTCGCATACCATTCGTCTCCGCGGCGAGAGACCACCAACCGACACCGAGTCGAGAAACTCTGTCGGGCTGCTAGCACGTCGTTTCTTATCCGTCTGCGGCAGCGAACCGTAGACCAAACAAAGGAATCCGAGCACAGGCCACAGGCCGACGACTCCACAATTTCACCATCCCTTCCTCCTCTCTCGACCAACCCCCTCGGACACTTCGCTTTTTCCTCTTTCTGTTTACGTTTTTCACGAAGTTTCCTGCACACATTCGCACTCACACACGCACACACCCGGTTCTTGTTTTCGTCTGGCCAAGAGCTGCAGGACTTTGAAACGCGTTCCCGGTAATGGAATGTGAACCCCCGGATGATGGCTTCTTTCGACCCCCAACCCTCTGAAGAACGAGGAAATTCGGGAGGGTGGGATTTTTTGGGGATTTGGAATTGAAACCGTGGATCGAACGTAATGGATGTTGACTCTCGAGGAACACTGTGTGTTTTCGAGTTTGTCAGGCCGAATTTGCGTTTTTTTCTAAGGGGCGGGGAATCAAGGGGTTTAGAGAGATAAAGACCGAGGGAAACTGATGTTCCAGAGCTGTGTATGTTTTTTGGATCTTGGAGGAGAGAGAATGGGGTTGGAGGTTTGTTGGGGATGTGTTTGATCGACCCCTTTTTCCCTAGGTCGATTATGATCCTGCCTCAAATCATTGATCGCGTAATGTGGATATAAAAGGTCATCTGTTTAAACGGAGATTTTCCCGAGCCTTTTGGTACACAGAGCAAAGTCTTTCATTCCTGTGTCAACGTAAAATAATATCTTTAAACAAATTCTACATTTACATTTAAAGAATGAATACTCTCATTACTAAAAATGTTCTTTTTGTAAAAAATACTGCCCAGTAAACAAGACCATAAATTCAGACAATAATTGTCATAGAACCGTCAAGTGCCAAAGAAGCGGCCATAAATCGCCAAGAAAAATTTCCCTCCACCATAAACGCGTAACTGGCACGCAAACAGAGAAACCGAGAAGGGTTTCCCAAGCCACTGTAGGCCACACGAGGATGTATCCCGTAAATACCGTTTATTGCAGCGGCTCTTCTCACCTTCCACTCGAACCTTCATCAAGAATAGACGTCGGCGCGGGTTCTTTTACAAGTTTTTCCTGGAAGGTAGCTGGCGAAACGAAGGACGATGGCTGCTTTCCGAAAGTCTTTGCAGTGGCTCGTTATACATAGTATTCGGCTGGTGTAGAAACTAAAAATGAACCGAACGGGTCGATTGAAAAGGGAACTCGAACGTGGTCTCCCGGAGACGAGATCATAAGATAACGATATCCTATGCCGGGGCTAGCCTGGATGATTTAGGGTCCTGTTTACCTGTTTTCGAGTTCCCTGGCACGCAGGTCGTGTTTACCTTTCGGTAGGACTTCAGAGCGGCCTAGGTCCTCGCCGTCCTCATTAAGGCAGCAAAGTGAACCGACACGGTTCCAGGGAGCGGTCCATTCATCTTTTTATGGCGGGAGTCTTGCCTCTTTTCTACTCCGTTTCATTTACAATTTAAAGACAGCCCGACAGAAAGTGGCAACGGTAACGGTCAGGTCTACGAAGTGGTCTAACCGATTTTCAAACGCTCTTCTTCTTCTTTGAATATTTTTGACGAATCATTTTTTAAACGAAAATATGAGACGCAATGCGCGTCGCGCGTTTCAACCGCGTTCACAAGTTGCATACGTGACCTAGGCTCAGTTTCGGGACAAAACGGGGCCATTTTCGAGGTGGGGCAGGTTGTTGTACCATCAGGGTCTACGTGTGCATTCCAACGTGGCCGAGCGGGTCCGACGTGTTCACGCGTGGAAGCACCTCGATCACAGTCGCCTAAGCGTTTCGTAGGGGAACCTTTCAGAAATTTTGGCGCCGACATAGTGATTCACCGCCTCCGCCACGCTGGCTTCGGATTACGAGCTAGACACCCATCAGGTTCTTTCTTTCACTCTCTCTCTTTCTCTCTTTTACTCGTTCTGGCCAGTCATCTAGGCTTTTTCAGAATGGATCAGGGTTCGCTCCTTCAAAGACCTCAGGACTGCTCGTTCTCCGTCACGGAATGCGCCCCAATGAATGCTCGCCCTGGTATTTTGACGTTCCCCGCGGAAATGGAGCTCGAAAATCACCTTCGTGGTTGTATCGATTTAAATGAACGAAGGGGCCACCGACGTCTTTGCCGTTTCGATCACAATGCCACCCCTGGAATTCTTTCGGTGGCGTTTCCCTGCAATATTGTGGCGTTCCGTGAACGTTGGGGTGCGTTATCCTGCCACTTGTCTAACAAAACTCGTGTCATTCGAGTCTAATATCTGCTGTAGCTCCAGCTTCAGAATTTTGACCTGATAGTCATGAATAAACTCGGAATGTCTGCCTGAAAATAAAGGCAGTAAAATTTCAAAATAGTAATGGAGACTCCGATGTTCCATTACAATGTATTTCTTTAATTTTCAGGTTCTTGGATCGCACTGTATTACACATTTTAGTTACACGCGTCGAGCTTAAATTCAAGGGACGATCCAACCCCATGAAAATTGAGGTCCATCATTTCGCAAATAAAAAAGTGCTAGCACATGATGCATGTATGTACACTCCTTGGGAAACAAAGAGAATTCGGTGGGAAAGCGAGTATCAGGGGTAGTTGACAATGAGAGGGTGGAGGCGGGGTTGGAAGCGAGCACTTTGTTATCGTTTCATCTTTCATTCGCTCATTATTCCGTGATAGTATCGTTGTCGCGATTATCTGACATTTCGTAGGGAAACCGCCGGAGTATCTTGTGTATTATTAACATGAAACAGGTCTATTGGTTTCTTGTCACTGTCCGCTGTGCACAAGATACATTGTTACAGTATCTGCCTTTAAACATAATACGATATGTGTATGACGAGGAACTGTACAGAGTGCCCATTATTATCAACTTTAAAATAGCAAATATCTGGAGCCTCTAACTACTAAAAATGCATTCTGGAAAATAACTGTTTATCTTGTCAATTCATCAAATTTTTCGTGAAACGGGGGACGATGCGGGTTGAGATTGGAATGATGAAAAAATTCGGGGCGGCTAAAATTCGAAATTTGAATGACAGAGACCATCGTACCGTGAAAACACAGATCATGTCCCGCGGAGTTGAATTTCTCGTAGCAAGATCTCGCGGCGTGGCGGGTTCTTTCCGAGAGAGCAGATATCTTCGAGATTCTATCGCCGACAGACATCAGAAGCGGAGGCAGCGATTCTGCGCCGGCGCGCCCTTGACGGGCCGAGATATCAGAGACGAAAATGCAACGGCTCGCATCGGCATGGCAGCAGCAGCAGGAAAGAGCGGAGAAACAGTCATAGACACCACGTGTGCGTCCCGTCTAGACGAGATTGCAAGAAGGCTGCGGTCACGCTTGAGGTTGGCTGCCGACTCTCCGTTCCACGGCTCTTTCCTCCTCGGATTCGCGCCTCTTCGCTCTGTGTTGCACGGGTTCGGATGACAACGACGTCTGTCGGGCATCATTGCCACCTTGTAACACGAGAGCCCTGCCTCTCGTTCGTCTCGCGGTGCGAGCACTCCGCGTGTCGCAACATCCGCCCCGACTTTCTCGACCCGATCATTTTTTCAGGCCCGATACGTGGGAGATCCGTTTTAACACACACCTGTCTGGGTCAGTTATATGCCCAACGGCTCAATCCAAAGCTCTAATTTGTTCGATAACTTGATAGATGGTCATTAGCATTTCATTTGTGAGATACAACGGAAGTTACAATTAGTCGAAAACACGTTGACAATGTACACATATGTACATATATTGTAAGTTGGCGGAAAACCGAATTTTTTCTTCCGGACTGGAATATTGCCATTTTATGATTTTCTTAATTTGATCGATATAAATCTGATATAACACCTCGCACAATACATTCGGTAGTTTCGGAGGCATCGTTTCGAGCCGTACAATTAATAACAATAATGCGCAATATACGATGCTATTATTTGTCAGTATTTGATAACCATACCGTCTATTGCCAGGCCTTAACCCCACCCTTGTCGCGGCACCTAATTAGGGTATTGTTTCCATATGTCTCCCTCCTTCGTAGCAGCCAAACGCAGTACATATCTACTGTCTCGTTTTGTTTCCATCAAACGATACCCACCACCCCCTAGTCCTTACACGTACTCACCGACCACTCCTCTTCCTGCAGACTACCCCTTCTTATCGAGCCACCCAAATCAGCAATAACCTAGCCCGCCCCCACGCATATTACCGTCGAACAGTAAACTTTGATCCGGCGACATACGCTTGGCATTGTAATAGAGCTTCCAACAATATTGCTAAAGAAATTTCATCGATTCTTCTCCTGGAACAGTACCAAGTGATCAATGAATGAAAAACGACGGAATTTGTTCAATTTTCGTCGACAAGGGTCGCAGTTCAATGTGTTGGCGTGGATGTTATGGATTCGGTCGTCGATTAGGGGCAATCGTTCTTGAAGCGGTCCGGTAAATATCTCTCGGACACAGATGTCGGAAGTTTTTAACTCGATCGGGATCGAAGTAAACAATTATCGGTGATGGCGGTCTCCGGGAAAACGGTTCCGTTCTCGAACGGGACCCGCTCTCCGTTGTATATCACGGTTTTCCGGGGGGATAACTTTCGCAACTATCCGCGCAGGGATCCGGGGAGAAGCGTCGGATATCGCGTTTACCCCGGCATAAAATCCAATTTATCTCGCGGCTCTATTAGAAAACCGCCGGTATTAGTGTATCGTAATTGAATGCCGGCCCCGGGAAAGTTTTACTGTACCCCGTTAACCACGTTTCCATCGTTGCCGGGGGACGTTACTCTAGGCATAATTAAATTTTTCCGTCCAGACGGACAGCAATTACGCGGTCACGATTCCGCTCGTGCTCCCGCGTCTTCGCCGAATTAAATATTTTATATTTTAATCATTCTCTTCGACACCAATAAGCTAGATTAAACCAAAAACAAATTGTGGAGGGAGTTAGTATTTGGAGGAAGGATAAATTGAGTGATCAAGTTCAATCGAAACAGTAGAATTCGCTCTGGTATCTACCCGGGTGAAACTTGAAGAAAAAGATGACTCCGATCGTCTCGCTGCGAAATGTCCAATTTCTAATAAACGGCTAATATCTTCTCTAGTAGGAACGATGGCTGATTCGTCACCGTCGTGGGGCATTCGTCATACGTCGCTTGGAATTACACGGACAGCCGTGTAGCCTCTGGTAGTCGTGCTCCGAACGGTCGGCGTCAGCTCGCACGAACGCGAACAGAGGAAAAATGTAATTTACGCTCGGCGTGCGGCGTAATTTCGCAGCTCCTTTATTCCGGAAGCGAAAGAGGGAGGAGGTAGGAAACAGAAACGGTTGGGGCGTTGAAATCGCGAGGATGAAAAACGGCGCAGGATCAATCGCGGCTATTAGAAAAACTCGGCAACGATTCCATCGGCAGGTTGGCTCGCGACGTAACGCGAACCGAATCGCGCAATAATAATTTACCGGGTCTCGCTAATTAACAGGTTCGGCTGTCCCCAACACCCCCGCAGAGAGGGTGGCTCGGATTAATAACCCCGCGGGCTCGTGAGGGGAGGGGGGGCAGCTGTGCCCGTTTTACAAATCTCGCATTTACATTTACGACGCGTAACTTACGAGCTACCGGCTCGTAAAGGAGCCGAGTTAACGACAATTGCACCTCAGCCACCGACAGTCCGATAAATTCCCACCTAAACCGTCGAACCACGATGCTGCATTCTGTTTTGAGGCGCACTCCTTTTCCCGACAACAAACAACGGTTTACGATGCACTCCGATTTCTGCATTCGAAAGGTGCCCGTTTTGACAGTTACCACGGAACGACACCTACCGCAGAATTTATTGGATCTGCAAAATGTTAATTGCCGCTGTAAACCGTACAGTTTGATGCGGAACACTGTGGTGCTTCAATTCTAACCTGGAGGTTAACATTTCCTAGTAGAAACAGAACATACATAGAACTGTAGGGGATTCGATTCGATGTACATCGAAGATGTCGCGTTCCTAACGAACCGCGGCGCGGGCGTCCGATCTCATCGATCAAACGCGGCGACTAGAAAAAAATCCCGTCTCAATTCCGGGAACGATCGAAATTTCGATGTGACCCGTTGTTTCGGGTAGAAACGAAGGAAGCCCCGCGTCCAATTAAAAGTGATAAATCGTTGGGGCGGACGGGCCAGGCCACGGGCACGGCACGGCACGGTACGACGGTGAAAATAAAACGAGAGGAAAGAATTGTCACCGGGTTGGGAAGGCGCGTCGATAGCCGGCCTAATGCGGGGCCTCATTAATCTTGCTCTCTCTCCCCGCAAAGGCCAACAATAAACCGTGTGTGCATTACGATTACGATCAACCGCGTAGCGAACTCTATAAGAGCGATCGCGGTGTTAATAAATCACGATTAAATCCGTCGTTGGAACGCCTCACGGAGGCCGCCTCGCCCTCGCCTCGCCCTTGCCTCAGCCCGCCTCGTGCCCGTCTCGCTTCTCCACCCCTCGAACAGCTAGGAGATTTATCTCGGGGCTAATTAATATTACGCCGCGGAAATGAGCGACAATTACGCTACCCCGCCGCTACAAATTCAATTCATTATTCAACCGTGCGGCACGCGTCGAATGTTCTTGTCTTCGAGATCTTCTCACCGTCTTCGGTTGCTTACTCTATATTTCATGCGTCCAGAAACATCTTCATCAATTAACAGTTTGGGTATGCTGCTCAGAAGAAACCATAGACCTTTTCAACAACTTTTGATAATCGTCGATCAAACATTTGAAACAAAAAGACACTGGACATATTTGATCAGTTATTGTCATTGGTGCATACATGAAAAGATAATTGATTGAAAAAATAGCGCAACACCAGCAGAACGATATTAACTCGCATTGCACTCGGAGAGGTGCGTTGTCGACGCGTTCAATGGCAACTATCATTTCTATAAACACGAGACGTCCTCGGTAATCCCGAGTGAAAACTGACCTCGATAGGCCTCGGACCGGTCGACCTGGTCCTCGTGACAGGCGGAAAATCGACGAAATAAATAAAATTATTAACGAACGTGTTACCGTACTCGTTAAAGCGATATTAACGCGGCGTGTCAGCTCCGCTGACGTTGCAATCGATCGACTCTCGCATGGAACACCGATCCATCGAGATTTCGCTAAGAAGGATCTCTGGACATTGAATGAAAGCTGACCTGGCGGGTCAGCGGAGAACGCGTATGGTCATCGTGTCAAGGAAATCCAGAACTTCGTAACAATACCAGACTAAGGAAAGCAATGGTCCAAAGTGTGGTCCAAGGGTGTATCGTTGGTGGTTATTAACTCTAGTACCGAAAACAAAAATATTATACAACTAAGTTAGATATGTACAAGAATCTACGATAATATTTCACTCAATTTGATTTTACACGGATTAAGATAGTTCCGTGTGAAAAAAAGCTTCGGTGAGCGGAACGAAGCGTTCGAGCCCTCTCCCATGATCATGATCCGATTGTTCGTCATCCGGAGGAATGTCAACTTGATCCGATTCAAAACTGACAGCTATGTAACACGGCAGGCCGGTGTCAGCGAGCGGAGAGGCGCGGCGTGGCGCGACGCGCGACGCGTGACGCTCGACCCGTGGAATTCTAAACGTTTTCACGCGGGTACCGACTCACCGCGGCCTGCTTCCATTCGAACAGGTGCGAATCGCATAATATTTCTCTTTCTGCTCACCTGGATCGCTTGAATTACAGCTAAACGCGTCGCGAGATCGGACGTTTGCGATACCGTTTGATTTGCCTCTGACTGTTTTCGCATCAAATCAAATCGATGCATCATCGAATTACTTTCGGCTTGCACTTATTAAAACTTTTTAATAGTGAAGTTTATTTCCAATGAAGAGCGAACACGGTGGCGATTCTACTAATTTTTATCCCTTCCTGTTTTATTAAAGTTTGTCCATAGAAATGCAAATGCGCGTAAATCATTCGCAATCTACGGATCGGTGCGAATTTGCATCTGGAAACGTTTCTTGTAGGAACGAGGCGAACAGATCGGAGATTTTCGCGATCGGATGCCAGTCACACGCGAATTGCTGGTGCGAACGGCGCGGCGGCGAGTCGTCGCGCCGAGTCGGTGCGAAGGTGTGCCTGTTGCTGTTAATTAATGCTAATGCGGATAACGAGCGCCGGTTACTTTGTAATTCGACGACGGTTTAGCGGCTCGAAACCCGTTACACGGACTTACCTAAGGATTTCACCTTTCTTTCTCTGTTTTTCCTTGTCGGGGCGCTCTCTCGCGCCGCCTCCGTAAGCGGCCGGGCCGCACGATGAAACAGAAATGGTCCGGCCTGGACAAAGGGGCCATTAATCTTTACATTCCTCCGTTTACCGTTTTCGTACGGACGTGGAGGCGCCTCTACTACCCGGTTCTCGGCACTATCGCGGTGAGACCGACCGGAGGGATACAAATATCGAGGTCTTCGAGCCAACAGTTTGCTCTTTTAGCCCCTTTGCTTCGTTTATCATTTTATCCTTATCGTCCCCTTGTGTTTCTCTGTTCCACGTTCGACTCGCGTTATGTCATTACCAATTGTCAATTTCTCTCAATCAATCTTACTCGTTACTCCAAATTCCATGTACTCGTTCTCGTCGTGAAATCCGCTGTCTACTAATTGTTTGAATAAAAGGAAAATATAGTCTGCTGATCAGACGCCCAATTCTCCTCTGTCTAGCTTTAACAGCGCGCAGATCCGTTCGTTTAACCCGAAGGGATTCGATAACCAAATAACAGTCGAGAGTTCGCCGGCAATGATCTTCAATTTCGGGACCATTAGAGGCGTCGGAGCACCGCGAGTCTGGAAATCGAAATTCCGATCGCTCAATTTCACAGGGGATACATGATAAACAGACAATTACGCTTTTCCGCGGAACAGTCGTTGCCGAATTGGTACCGAGGCACCGGTACGTACTCGCGATAGTATATTTGTTATCTCGACCAGCGTTGGTCAATATTCACTAACGCAAAACAAATCCACCGTGCAGATGCTCCTCAGAGACGTAAGTTATTACCGTCTGAAACGATGCACCGTGTTGCAATTCTGCGGCTCCGTCGAATCCCCGCGGTGGACTAGTTTGCGGATCGTTTGCAAACTCTAGTGCTGATTTCTGGAATCGCTCTTGTGTCCGAGTTTCGAAACGCGTTCTATTAGAGCACTTCGTAGGTTGTCTTCGGTTAAAAATTCATCGGAGGACGACAAAATGACAAAGAAAACGATGGCGTCTTAGTTAGCAAGTGGTCGGTAAATGGTCCTAAATTCGATCGTCGCCGAGGGTCCGGTGCGTTCGCTTTCAATCAAACGTCCTGCGGCTGTCCGCGTTATTCAAAACGAGCGTAGCAAAGTCATAGTCGATAAATTAACGGGCCTGTTAAGAGGTTAATCGACTCGACCCGGCGAGATTCGAGTGTACCGAAATGGTCCCGACGATACTGGTTGCCCACCCGTTCAAGTCGGGCCGCCTCCGTGCCCGCGCAATTGCTTTCTCACGGTGTGCACGCCGCCGTGCCGCGCCGGGCCTAATGACTCCGAATCGAGTACACGCATTTAGGCTAAACGAGTACACGCGCCTGTATGGTCCTCGTCGTCGGGTCCCCGACGTTTCCACGCCGTTAATCTTTGATCGAGAACGACCAGCAAAACTTCCGTCTATGATTTGTCATGGGAGAAACAGTCGCAGCTTCGATAAACGATTGTCCATAATTTTACATAACTTAATCGTACGTAAATTTCAAATTTAATTGTTCTTTCCGAAACTCCCACGCTCGAAGCGCAATGTGCATCGGCATGGCGTCCGGAGTGCATCGCGCGTCGTCTATGACGCCGGGAACCGGGCCAAGAGCGTCGGTCAGCCGGCCCGTGACATCAATCTTTATCGGCGACGTAGCTCGGGTCGCGTCGCGTCGCACGTCGGGTTTGCGTCGGGCATGGGCAGTACGATTGCACCACGCGTTCGCGCGGGAAATCCGCGATTTTCACCTGCCTCGTTACTTTATTTTTTCCTCCTTTTTCCTTCTCGCTCGCTCTTTTTCTCTCTTGGTTTTTCGCAACGGCGCGCGAAACACAACCGCCCCCGGCCGCGCTCTGTCCCTCTAATCTCGTTACTTCGCTTTAAACCATTCGAGCGGTGTTAGAAGCGTGTCAAGGCGAACTATTAATACCCGCTATCGGTGGCGCTTTTTTCCTCCTTTTTATAATACAGGACGTGGCCTGTATCGATTGCTCGAAGGACAGGCAAGGCCGCCTGCAACGCGAGCGTCCCTCGTTAACATCTACGTAAGACGCAAGACAGTTTAGACGATGGAAATCCCCGATTGCGTATCAACGCGCGGCAAATCAGGGGACGTTTGTCCACGTCTTCGGCAGCTCGAGCGTGCTGCTCCGCGTGTCGTGTGATTGTGACATTGTTTGTTTTGAAACTCTCTCCGAGTTGCGTCTGAACGTGCAAAAAGTATCATTTGAAATTCAGTAAATCTCGCTATACAGGGTGCGGCCGAGTAACGTGTACAAGTGGGCACGAGGTGATCCCTTATGAAGCAATAAGAACAAATCTGGAATACAATTTGTTCGTATAAGGCTTACAATTAGTTTTAAAGAATATCCGATGCGTACGTATGTTGTTACGACTAAGTTACGGTTCGTCTATTAGTAAACAATTATCTGAGACTTCATCTGACATAGTAACATGTAAAATATGATATAACAATATATCACCATTTTTTTATACGGAACCACCTCGTATCTGTCTGTACATGCTATTCAGCTGCACCCTGTATCTATATAAAAATTAAATGCTGTTCGTTGGTAAGCGCATCACTTGAAAACGGCTGGACTGATTTGGCTAATTACAAAGGAAAGTCGAAAAATTTAGACAAACTGCAAAAATCAGAATTTTTTAAACGGTACAAGTAACGGGTTACAATGTGTGGCTGCGCATTATTGGTTTCCAATGAGTTGTCGTCTGCACACGCGCGTTTATCATCCGAAATGCAACGAGCAGAAAGTTTCGAGTTCCTCGGAGATCCCGGGAGTAGTTTGCGCGAAACACCGCAGATTAGCCAAGAGTTTTTGTCGCCGGCCCGTTGAAATACGTTGAAACGAATCGGCTCCGATAGGTATTAACGCCATTTCTCCCATCACGTAACCCGGATAGATTACTCTCTCTCTGTCTCTCCCCAGATTCGGCCGTTTGATCGCCGGACCGAGCATTCTCGGCATTTAATTACGTTTTTGCCGGATTCCTTCCGGCGGGATTTGTTGACAATTCTCGTGGGACACCATGTACCAGGTGAGTTCTTGTCGTGATCACGAGCACACCGGCGTGTTCGACTAATTGCTTCGAGTTTGCGCGAGTCATTGCTTTTTTTTATTCCCCGTCCCTCTTCTAGATACAATTATAATACCAGCGCACATGTATGATGTAACGTACTGGAGCATCGGCGTTCTCTGCTGCGTTTCCACAGGTGTCTACACAGAAATTGGTATCGTCGTAGAAAATGTCAGAAAATTTTTTCAAATTGATCCCTGTCTGATAGAAAGTCGAGAACAGGTGATTTGAGAGGCGTTGCCGAGAGTTAAAGGGAAAATGATCGACGGTTCTGTGTCCGGCCACGTGGCGTGGAAATGATTTCGGTTTCTGTGTTAGCTCATCTGTTCCACGAGCCAAGCAATTAATATTCATTATACGGTATTCGATGCCGGACAGGCGGCCCACTTTCGCGTACCGTCCCGATAACCTGAAACCTCTGGAAACCGTGTACTATTGCGAAAACGGCTGTTTCGCCTTGAGTTCGACGCGACGCGGTGTGCAGAAAAATTCCGGCGATCTTGGGAAGCCGTTACCGTGAAGCGTTTTGATGCGCGAGCTCAAGCGAAATGGCTGAAATTTATGGCGTTTTAACATCCGCCACGCAGATGTCTCCGCAATTCCACGGTACTGCTCAATTTGTCGACAACTTATTTGCGGGTTATTTGCGACCGCAGCTAATACGACAATTCCTGCTTCTTCAACGGGGCAGCCGTTATATGGCCTACGCGGCATCCAACCAGGAATGTCTACCGACCGTCCTTTTCAACCTGAAAAACCACGTTGTCAGGTGACATTCGTCAACGACATCTCCCGCGGCACCGACGTCCTACAAAATCCACCGGAAGCATCTTTGCCAAGGATCAAGGGAGTATTTCGACTGTCACCGATGCGACGCTTATGCGGTTTTAGTCCTGACATGGGCCTGAAATATTCTCGGAGAGCCTCGGCCAGGATCTTTGTCATATCATTTCGATATACATGCTCTGTCCGGAAAGTATCCCGCTTTTGCTTACATCTTGGTTCCTAAGTAGACTGAGGCGGATAGTGTATGTTTATATTGGAGGCGACGTTGTAACAAGTGGTCTGCTCATGCAACAAATCTCTGCATGCCATCATTTGAAAACGATACGCAGTTTTATAATGACCGAACACGTGGAACAACAGATATGCATTAAATTTTGACAGAAACACTGGATATTCTTGTTCGGAAACCATTGGTATGATCCTTCGTACAGTCCTGATCTAGCTCCTTGTGACTTCTGGTTGTTTTCCAACATGAAAAATCTCTCAAAGGACAAACATTGTGGATGTGGAAGCAATAGCAATAATTAATGATGATTTTTAAGGAGTGTTTCAACCAGGAATATACATCTAGTATGTATGTCTGTTTTAAAGTCAAATGTGATTAAATTTCCAAACGAGCAAATTAAAGGATTCGTTTCTACTCGATTCAGGCAGGGCGTTTCTCGCGTCGCCGGGTTCAATCACCGATAGAAATCGACGAATTTCACCGCGACTTCTTCTCGAAACTCCGTCGTAGCGTGACGCAAAGCACGGGCCCCGCGTGCAATTCTTTCGGCGCAATCATAAAATTTAATGGAAATTAAATTGCGGCGGCGGGTTTCCTCCTTAAATAGAAGAGCGCACCGTGCCCGGTGGCTGGGGCCGAACGGGGAAAAAGACAGAATGACTTACGAAACGCGAAGAAACAATTATTGCCGCGCCATAACTCGTCGCGGGCATGCCAATTACGAGGCGCCAGTCGCGATTGTGCCCAGTTTTTACGGCCCTGCGCCGCAGCCTTGCATAACCAACCATCGAGAGCTTCCGTAATTCTTCGCCTAATCGAGCCTCTCTCCCCTTTTGTTCTTTCAACGTGCTTGCCGCCAACGATTCTCCTCGTTTGTACCGTTTCACTTTCTGCAATCCTGTATCGACGATGAAACTGCGCCAAGGCGAAATTAAGTGCCTCATCGTGATCACAATGGGTCCCATGGAAATCACCGATTCAAATTTCTCCGACACGGTTTTCACAAACAACATTTCAGCGACTCGGTTAGCGGTGTCGGCGAAATTTGTGTCGGTGATTTCTATGGGATCCGATCACATTTGCACGTGAATCTACTTAATATTTATCTTCCGACCTTTTTCTGAATTCCAGATTCCAATATCGACCCATTGAGTGGCTCTAAAGAGGATTCGGAAATTTTGAAAAATTTGTACTCGCAAATTCAAACCCACCGTGGACTTAAAGATTGAAGCTTTCCTTTTCCAACAACCCCATTAAATTCGCCACACGACGTCAGTCTTATCGCTTTATCGCGCTTGGAACGATACCCCCTAAAAACGCTTGAGCTCATAAAATTGACTTCACCCGTTAAAACGAGCCCGTCCAGATTGTTATCCAATTTGACCCGTGAACAAGACCAAGTTAAATATCGACACCACGCTCGCATAAGATTTAACGACGCTTTGATCGTCGGTGTACAATCTGGTTTCGGACAAAGGGTATAACTATGTCTAGTCTCTCGATTACATTGAAAAGTGTGGTCGTTTCCGGAGTAGATTGTCCAGCGAATGTACCAATTGATTCGTTTCATATTTCTATCGGTGTTTCAGATTTCCAATCGCGGGGATGACCCTTCAAATCGAAATCCGTGTCTATGGCCGGGAATGTACACAGCTGCGGAGCTTTTCTGGCTCTGGAGAGGGTGTTGCAGCTGTGCGCGCGCGCCTCTCGGCTTGCTACGGCGAATCCATCGAATTTCCTAACTGATAATTCCTGTTATCAGTGTGTGCCGTCCGTAGATCGGTCGTCGGACTTATCGGCGTGTAGATAAGGAACATCTCCCCCACTCTGCGACCCTGTTCGACAAAAACTGGGCGGAGGGGCGGTTAGGTGCACTTGAGCGCGGCATTCGTCCGCCCCATCGGCTCCGATTACCTTGTAAACGCCATGAAAAATCGCTCTGTTGATCGAGCGGAGCCCCGCCAACCGAACATCGATTCTTATCGGAACGATTATCGGACCGCTCTCAAATTGACTTTGCTTCCTAAGTCATTTCCCTAAATCGTTCCACGGCACATATGTCCCTCGGGCACTCTCCCACGGAAAAACCTGGGATTTTCCCTCGGTGGGCGGGCTCCTCGACACGCATTTATCTTCGGCCCTGGGTCTGCATCGTGTCATTGAACGCATCTACGTGGCTCCGATGCAGGCCCCCTTTTTTCGTGCTGGGAAACACGTGGGAGGTTCTCCGTGTTAGTCGAGGTTATTGGTTTCTGTGGTACTCCTATTTCATGGACGATTTGCTCCTTCGCTAATTTACAAATTATTAAATTCTCTGTATCGAAACGTTTAGAACCTGTGTTTCATATTATAAACTGATGTTCAAAGTGAAAAACATTTTGAATATCCACAGGGGACAGCCGATGTCTAAAGAGGGGGTCGATCGATCCCGCAACTTTATATCGCAACAGGCGCTAGAATTTCGAGAAGCCGCTCGAGAACTGATCGTTCGTAGCGATCGCAGCAAACTCTGCTGATCGAGGGTGGCTGTATTTACATTTTCCACCTGCCCGTTGGCAAGAAAGCGTCTCCGGCGCACGTGTGAGGCTGATTAGCAGTCACGTGTGCAGGTCGAGGAGCGCTTCAGGCTACGGAATACTGTTTATCGCAAGGCCCGCTGGGGCGTAGATAATAAACCGATCGAACGGATGGCGGGGCATTTGGGTTGCTCGATCGAATATTTCTCTCTCATTTGACTCGTTTTTTCTCCCCCCGAAGCTGTCAAGGACGACGCAATTAAGAACACCCTCTCGCCAATGATAAGATCCCAGTTGCTGACAAGATCGTTTTCGGCGTTGGAAAGGCCTGCGTCTCATCGTACGCGACGCGGATCTACGCGAGCGTGATTAATCGAAGCGCCGAGCACCCTCGAGAGGGTGTAGAGCACTTTTTATGCAGATCTCTCTCTCCTTCTCCCTCTCCTTGCTGTTTGTCCTTCTCTTTCTCTCTGTCTCGCTCTCTCAGCGGCGCCCTCGTCCGTCCAAGGATTATATTTATAAAAAAAAGTACACAGGGAAGAAATCATTAATCCCGCACCAGTAGGCCGGGGAGAAAGCCTTTTTTTCTCCTCTATTTTTATGGGAGCGACCTGGCTACACGGGGGTAAAAATAAGATTCACGCGAACAATGGGGCGCACGGGGAAAGATTTTTTGTGCCCGATATCTTGCGGGGTTGAAGCCGCCGCGCGTTATAAATAACGACGCCCTGCCATCGAAAGTACTTCCTGACGCTTCATGCGGACGCCGATGGGCGACGCTTCCGTCTCGAAACGGAAGTCAACCTTTGTTCGGAGATCGTGTGCTCGTCTTACGATGCTCTGGGCTTGTTTATTTTTACGTATTTCTGACGGGGACTTGCTACCTGGACGTTTTCACGGAGAATGAAATCTTGCTACAACCTCTTTTTTCGGAGATTGTGCTCTCTTTTATTCTGGCTCCTGTGAGACTCCTCTTCGGTATCTTCTCCCCTGAGACGATAGTTTTTTCTTCTTTAATTTCTTTTTTCTCTTTTTAAATACATTCACTTCTTCTTTTTTTAGTTAGTCTTTTATATTTATTCTGAACTTCTTCTTTTTCGTTCATAAATGGGCACGTCTGCTTTGTGATCGTCGATAGCTATATTTACGAACACGCGTGAAAATTAAAAAAAAAGAGTTCATCAGTTATTTTACATCACATTGTTTAAAAAAAATTAATCCAATGCAATTTTTCCTTTAAATATCTTGAAACAATAAATACAGTGCTTAGGCTACTTTCACAATTATGGGCACAATTATGCATGTATGAACTGGACAATTTTTCAAAATATGTCTAATGGAAGGATCTTATAAAAAATGTTAACGCGTGACGTTTACTCGAGACCAATAAAAACGATTTCCGACGGAAAGGGATTGCTCTAGTACTCTAACGAACACCCGCAGCGCGTTTCAGCAACTGCATACTGGATTCGCTAATTAGTCCGTGCAATGATCTCGCATCAAGCCCGATGAGCGTGGCACGATACGATCTCGGGGCTTCTAAATAATTTAGGATCCCCGAGCTGGAACCGGCTCCTATACATATATTGGTTATGAAAATTACTCCGGGAATCTCTACAGCTCTCTATCTCCTTCTCTCTCTCTCTTTCTCTCTCTGGGATTGCTCGAGACGAGTTTCCCCGGTACCACCGGGTTATTTTTTATTTATGCAAACTGCAACGAGCAGCATCTGAGCCGTGGAATAAAGTTCCCTGCGTTTGATTCTATAGATTTGAGAAAGGTGCGCCGGAATCCTCTTTCACGCAGCCGCAGCTGCCGAATCAAGGTTTGCACCTGCCCGGAGGCCCAGGGACGACTACGCAGGAATATACGACAATGTTCATTGTTTATTGAACGCGCGGCGACCATGCACCATACTCCAAAATCTCCGAATTGAGGAAGAAAGGTGGGAGACTCGAATGCGATCGCTCCGATTCAGAAAAATTGGGGTGCGAGACGAAATAGCAGAGAAAGACAATTCAAAAGTAGCGAAATAATTATTTATACATTCACGTGATCGGTGCTAATCCATTGTTTCCGGTTCGCCAGTGCGCATTACCGACGAAGAGAAAATAGAGGGAGCCATAAATGGTTATTTACGCGGGTAATCTCGTAAACCGAGGCAAATGGAAAATAGAAAGAGAGAGGGAGAGAGATTGGTTTATTTTTCTAATTTCTGAGCGACATAATTGAAGTCGACGACCCCTGACGGCGACGTAATAAAAAACGGGAACACACAAAACGGGGAAAAATGGTGGAAGGGGAACACGGGCTCTCTCTCGCTCCCGCACGGTCGATCACTATCCAAATTAACTCGGCCGAAACGGCGACACGCTCGGCTCCCAATTTTCTCGCGATTCACGGTCACGCGTTGCGAAGACATGCCGGGCTAATCGAGTAACATAGACGAGAAACGAGAACGACGAACAAAATGCCCGGCGGAAAATTACTTTCGGAGAAAGAGAGGACGCCGGCGCGTCGCGACGCGCGTCCGCGGAACGACGCCATGCGGGCGCAGACATTTTGTGTCTCTGTGGACGCCAGTTCCACGACGATAATCTATTTATTTTTATTTCAGCCGAAACAAATTCTTAGTCGTTATACCGTGCACTATTTTATCGATTAAATAAAACAATCGAGGATGGTGTAAATGTGCACGAGATTGAGGTAATTCGATTCTGCGGACTATTAACGACGAATAGGATTCGCAGATTCTCCATTATCCCGATTTTGCGCGGCAAAAAGTCATGCTCCGCTGGAATGTCGGTGGTAAAAATAAAATTCGATACTTTATGTAGTAATATTTTAGAAACGGCGAGTGTTTGTAGGTTGGCCAACGTAGTGCTCACCGAAAATATCATCCACGGTAGTAATACGCGCCTTATTTTAAGCCCTGTTTGACCTGTGAAGAGGTCAGCCTTCTTGAAAGGCAAGGGCATAGAAAAGTAAAATTGGGTATAAGTTCATGTGGATATAAGTCCTGGTATATTTAGTATCTGGCCTGAAGGATTTTTCTTGAAAGATCAAACTATCTTTTCTAAAAATAATTAGTCGTCCCTAGATGCCCTTTAAAGACCACATCGCATGCAACGAAACGATTTTTAAAATTAACCTACACCATTCTTTCTCCTTCCTAATAATTCCATAAACATATAAAGTAAAGGGAACGGAACGATATCGATTCTTCCACGTTCATTCATACAAAACTTTCACTTCCGGTAGTAGGAGCCTATGAAAACCAGTCCGCAGTTCAAGATTACACATCAAAGGGATGCTCGAAAACACTTAGCACGCTAAACTCCATTCGGAACGCCTCGTAGACACCAGATGTTACTTTTGTAATTCAATTTCGATTTTTGAAAGGAAGGGCTGGATTCTTGAAAACCTCCGACCATTCATTATCCGGATACCCTAACATCCCGATGCCCTTCTACTTAAACCTACACATTCCGTCGCTTAAACACTATGGTTTTTGTAGCTTCTTAATGTTAGATCTGTGAAAAAATAATTGTGGTTCCTGTCCGGCAATTTTCAAACTGCGAATTTCGAGATGTAAGATTATTCTTGAGCGGACCACAGCGCATGCCGAAGTGTGATTTTTGAACCAACATTCCTCAACTTTTTTCTGTATATTCTTCCGACCCTCCGTAAATAAAGAAATGTTTTAAACACGTTAGAGTTGTAGTGATTGCTTACCATACTGTAAGGACCGGAGAAGATATCGTGTGGTCGGATCATTTTCGCACGCATCGACAAAAAAGAAAGTTTCTCCGGTGCTTCCTCTGAAGCAGCCTGTTGATTCGTTTGGCCGTGTGAGCGGAGCTTAACGAGGGAATCGTCCGGCTCGTTCGGCGCTCCTCCTTTTTTCATTTTGAATGCCGGCCTTTGGATTAAGACCGACTCGAGCGCGCAATTAAGTGGAGACGGGCAGGTGGCATATCCCCGCGCCTCATAACGGAGCCGATGCTCCTCCCGGCTGGGTTAAAGAGCTCTTAAAAGAGCCGGAGCCCGATTACCGGTGCCCTCGGGACGCATAGTCGCAGACCAGAACCTCGGCACCGTGGTTAACGAGTATCCTTGACGGTCGCCCCTGTGAGCGACGATAACGAGGCCGCCGATACGCTATCAACCCTGTATCAAAACAGCCCGCGTAAAATCGAATTACCCTATCATCGAAATTACTGCTGTATTTAGGTTTTTCCTGCACGGCGTACAGTGACTCCTAAAAGTTCTTGTTTCAACACCGACGTTCCGATCTTTCAAACATTCTCTTCGTTCTAATCGAATATGTTCCACATATTCTTTTATTATCGTCGAGGCTATTTTAATTCGAAAATTAAACGTTTCTCCTTACCCAAAATAATTTCAATGTATATGATTTTTTCCATTTTATGGATTTGAAATTGATGTAATACCTCGCACAATACTTAAATATTTAGTTATACAGGGTGTCCCAAAACTACCCTAGGAGCCGAAAATGGGAGGTTCCTTGGGTCATTTGAAGCGACATTTTCCTTTACAAAAATGGCGGCCGCGGCTTTGTTTAGGAATTATTAACGAAAAACACGGACCAATCAGAGCGCGACCTAGACGCGAGTTAGCACAGTCGGCCCGACGCGCTAACTGTCAATTGGCCGAACGTGCCATAGCATGTCTAGATCGCTCTCTGATTGGTCCGTGTTTTTCGTTAATATCTCCTAAACAAAGCCACGGACACCATTTTTGTAAAGGAAAATGTCGAAAATGAACCATGGAACCTCCCATTTTCGGCTCCTAGGGTAGTTTTGGGACACCCTGTATAGTTAACGATACGAAATAGTAATGAACGACACACCACTCGACATGAATTCAACGAAAACGAACGCATGGTGAACCCCGGAAACGGTTTCCTCGATAAGTAACGACTGGTCGCGGAGTTAATCGGCGAGAAAATTCGCGTGAAAACGAGCCAGCGCTGTGGTTGGTAATCGAAAAGGAGAAAAAATAAAAGAATGAATAAGAAGAAGAGTAGGGTAAAAAGAGGACTATCCAACGTGGGCATCGTTACGGGGTGTAACTAGACAGGTGCATGAATTAATCGATCCCCGATACGTTGACGGTAATGAAGATGATACCAAGAGTCTGTAGAGGTGAGCCAGCTGCGCTGAGAATAGCTCCCGAGATCGGTTGAATTATACGACCGGCATATGGATCTTTAATTGCTCGTAATCGACGGTGATAATTAGAAAGGGTCGTTCCCAAGAGAGACCCACGACGCTTTACGAGAAGATTCGCGAAGAAATACCAACCTGGCGATATCTCAAATTATGGAGGCTTGTGGACACTTTGATGTTGCGACGATTTCGACCTCGAAAACTCGGACCGCGGTTTAGACAAGGTTGCTTGGTCAATATTTCTGTGGTTGCAAGAAAAAACACGCCGTAACAAAGCATGTTACAATTCCAAAAAATTCGAGTTTACGCATCACTTGACTTTTATACTACATGATTGACGTATTTACCAGAAAAAAATAATGGAAACAAATCCGAAAGACTCGAAAAAATAATGCAATTTCGTTAGCGATGAAAACTACAAACGGCAATGCATATCTCGAAAGTGAAAGTATGCTACGTGCGGCGTTCTTCCTGACAACCACGGATTTCATTTCCTGTTTTTAGTGCGTTAGAAAAATGCTCGTCCTCGATGATTAGAGAACTCCGCCTAGATTATTCATTAAGCAGGATGAAATGATCGCTTTATACCCCATCATTTCCAGGTATAATGGGTATCTGAAAGCCTCGGAGTGGTTCTACGACGTAGCCTCGTGCGCAAAGGTGTCCTAGAGGCGCAGTCGGGGCCAGGTGCAGTGGCACGCGGCCGGCCCGGATCATCGCCATTAGAAAAATGTCAACAGGCCCCGGCGATGGGAGAAGAGAAGAGAAAAATGAGCAGGTGCGAGAGGTCTCGTCGGATCGACCAGGTAAAAAAGGCAACAGCCCCCAGGTCTGTCTCTTTCTCGAGGTTGTTCAATCTGCAACAGACGGCCGGAGTATTTTTCTGCCGTAAGGAGGAACTCACCACCGGTGTACACGGCCCAGGGTCTTCCTCTTGAAAAATCGAGCGGAACACCTGTCCGGTCGCGCCGCGCGCGACCTTCGTAATTAGACACGAAACAAAATAAATCCAGTGGATCTGCACGGCCTGGCGCGACGGCTGCTCTGGTATACACCGAACCACTTTAATCTGGCGCGGCAGGTGCCGATCCCTGGCACGAGGCAAGTCTCGATCAGCTAAAAACTGTATCGCAGGCTCGATCACGAAAACAGGTGCTACCGACGCGACGCCACGGGAGCAACCATTAACCTTGTTCGAGCGACGCTTATGTCATTCCGAAGTTGCAGAACTTGAACGGGCTGCGACGACCGAGTGCTGCTTGCTGAAGAGGATGCAGGATTCTTGGAGTTGCCACACTGTGATTAAAGAAACTGAAAGATTAAAGCTCTTTTAGCTTCTCTTGAATCATTTGCTGATCAGTCGGAAGGTTTGATAGTTGCTATTTAATTTTGGTGAACATACTTTTAAGGAAAAGGATTCGCTTTTTGAAAATCTGAGAGAAAGATCTGTAGCAAACTTCAATATAGGTAATGGATCGTGGGATGTCCAAAAGGTTATAAAATAGGTCAATTCTACCTCTGAAGTTCTTTGATGGTTTGAATCTTGGAAAACATTAGAAGATTCTTTGAAAGTGCAAAGAGAAATATCCTTTCGAGGATGGACTTTGGAATGTTAAAGAGCTAACTCAACATGCAAAGGAAAATTTTTATCTTAAAAGTTTTAGAACTGTAAAGAACTACTTGAATCTCGTTTTTCTAAAATCCTTGAGAGTGCAGAAAAGAACCACGATTTTTCCTAAAGTGTTCAAAATTGCATGGACCACTCACAATCGTCTTAGACGTTAGAGAATGTTTAGGAAAACTCACCACTGTTCTCAGCTGTTTGAAAATGCAAAAGGCCCACGATCCTCTTGGAAATCTTAAAAAATGCAAGGGACCACTTAGAATCGTCTCCAGATCTTGGTTATCTACAGTCTCTGAGAATGCAAAAGGACGATTCTCTCGATAGTTTCAGAAATGCGAAGAACCAAAGTTGAAGACGCAAAAAAAGAACAACGAACAATCTTCTTGAAGATCTTATGTAACTTAAAATTGATTTAAGATCTTGAGGAATGTTAAAGAAAAGGATTTTGCCATGCAAATTTGAATGGACCGTGTTACAATTCTCCGAAAGGTCTTACAAAAGACCAAGATGCTAAAAGAATGTCAAGCGCGCAGAGAAACACGAACAATACCAAGCGACTGAACAACGTAAAAATTCCTAAAGACTCAGGAATGTCGCTTTCAACATTCGATATATCTAGAATCGTCGAGGTACAGTCGTTCCTCGAAAAATAGAAAAGTTTTCCCGGTTCCTTGACAAACACCGGGCACAAAGTAAGCAGCTCTTCTCTTTCCCGGGGTGAAAAGAAGTTGTAAGGTTAGTTCGCGTGGAATTGAATAACATGGAGATTCAGTAAATTGACCTGGCGAAGACCAACCGAACTCGGGACAGGTAGTAAACCCTCGTCCGCGTAAATTTGTAGGCCGAGCCGCAGTAAATGCTCCTCTCTCGAATCGCGACCTCGTTCCGAGCGCCGACGGTGGTCGACGAAAGAGACGGGAAAACGAGAGGATTCGTCAAGCTCTCGTAAAATCCTATGGGCCTTGAATTACTTAAAACTCGAGAGGCCACTCGTTGGTCCACTCCGCTTGACATCCAATTACAAGTCGTATCGGCTACGGTGGACCCTTTTCAATGTAAACATCATAATTGCATTTAGCGCCCGGATACACTGTGATCGATTCACTGCAGATGTTTCTGCTAACTCACTTCTTTAATAGCTGGACGATTAATACAATTGCATGGTGCCTGATTGTATTTCTGAGAACTGTTCTAGAACAGATCGTTTCGTTTCGGCATCTTTAGTTTAATGGTCGAGGAAAAAGGTTGCCCCAGGGGCCAGAGCTAAATTGATATTCACAGATATTCACTACCGGCCAAAAGGTTGGAATCACTTGTAAAAATTTTTGTAAAAATCAAATATACCGATAAATTTTGAAATGCACTTTTCTAAAAGATATCTTTCACATACAAATTAATATTAGAAAATCTAAGCAAGATTTCTCGAATATGTCAGGCGGTTTATTATTAAAAGAGCAATTTGAAGAAAAATACGCATTCTCTTTTTTTAAATCTTTCTTGGTTACCTTAAAGGATAAAGGCATTCGGTTTTTCTTAGAAACATCATGTAGTTAAGTACATTGTGATTCGTAGATTTATGTAGAAACTCTTTGTAGATTCATTGTAAAAATTCAATGTAATAGCACTGCAAACAAATTTACGATTAAGTAAGTGGATAAGTGGTGGATGGATGGGTACAAAAGTGGGAACGGCGTCGAAAAATGGTGGTTTTCGGCGTGCAGCTGCACGGGACCGTTTAAAGTGCATCGGAATCGGGTCCATGGCCGAAAGTGCAACTTCCTCGATGGTTGCAGCGGCGCGGCGGTAGGAGCCGAAAACAGGGGAACGATTGAAGCAATTTGAAAGTCACCGATGGGTGGTTAGAGGTCGGCTGCAAGGGGCAAGCAGAGTGGCCATCAGCACAGACGCCGGCTAACGAACAGGATAAAGGCGAAAGAAGGACGGCCTGAAGAGAAAGGAGAAAGGAAGGTGTAGTTTTACCGACCGCCTGCTGGCTTCCTGCAGCAGACCCCGGGCGCACACCGGGCCTCTTTCGGCAGGTGGCACTTCGCAACCTTTGTGTATCCTGACGCGATGCATTCGCCTGCCTGCATGCGCTGTGGACTCACGCAACGCAGCCTGTACCAGGATCGTGCCGGGAACAGGTGCGCGTGTGCTGATTTTCGGGGTTTCTCGGGTTCTTTGACTCGTCCAGGAAAACATTGCCGCATGGGGCTCTGCCCGCAATTGTGTTGTTTACCAGTCGAACCTCTTTATAAAAATATTTTTAATTTTTAACGAAACGATGCAAAATAAAATTTTTCTGCCACAGAGTTCAAACAAACAATCGATATGCAAACGAAACTTGACTGCGTCGTAAAATCCGCTCTTAAAGGGAAGACAAGACCCGTCCTCGCGATCGGCCATGATCGATCAAGGTTCTTCGGCGTTTCTCGCGTTGCAAAAGGGCCCGTTCATAAATATTTATCATCGGTGGTGGACGGCCGCGACTGTTGCACACTGTTATTCTCTCTTTTCCTCTCGTTCTGCTCGTTTTTCAGTGAGCCGCGTGTGACAGATCATTTGTCTCAGCGCGGCGTGGCGCGGCGCGACGGCCGACGCGAATTATAATTTTCCGTCGAAGCGGAATCCGTGCGATCGATGCAGAAACCTGTGCACAGAGAGAGGCCCTCGTTGTTCGGACCTGATTAAAGAGACCTCGCTTATTCATGAAATCCTGGGTATTCCTCCTTATCGCAGCCATCGCCGTATCAAAGCGTGCAATTATCTCTCATAAATCAATTTCCTCGCGTAAAATTCGATGCCCTGCAACGATCGTACGATCGACGAGAACGAAGATGGCGGAAGCCGAAGAGGATCACCCGGAAATTGGCCTGAAGTGCTCAAGGACTCTTACTGCATCTGCATCGAAAGCAGAAAAATTAATTTTTTATAACCAAATCTGCAGAATTGCAAAATACAAATTTCTGTAACCAGCTACTTGACTAATAAAGATGTTGTTATTTTGCTTTACGCGGTTCGTTGCTGGAGAATATCCGTTGAGAGAAGATAAGAGTAACAGTGAGGTAGGAGCATTCACTCTGGCCACGCTCCATCGCTGAAAAATTAATGGGACATTCGAGGGGGTTGAGGGCGAACACCGTAGAACGGAGAGAACGATGGGAGGTGTATAGAGCGAGACTCTATACGGGTATAGAGCCGGCCAGTCACCTCGGCTTTATTGCTGATCACCTGATAAACTTCCGCAAACGAGGAATTAACGTCTCGTCCGACTTTAACGGGGATCTTCGGCGACCGGACATCAAAGATCGATGCCTCCCAGTTAAATCGTTATCGATGCCTAGCGTTTAGGGCGGAGACTTTAACGCGTGGTAAATATCGACCGAGAGAGCGCCTCGGACGATATCGATTTCTGTGGATTAACAGCGATTTCGTAAGCTATTTTCGTTCTCCTTCTCGAACATTCATCGTCTATTCACCTAATTATCAATTTCTTCTTCATTCAGTGTCTTTCCTCTGCTTGGTCGTTACACGAGACATTTTCATTCGAGTTGGAAAATTCGGAAATTTTATTCACCATCGAAAAATGATCTTTGAATGCATGACAAAGTTCTAACAAAGAAATATTTTCAACGAGACTTCTTCAATGGAATCTTCCCCGATCATGGAGGACCAAGCGTAGAATCGCTCGCAAAAATCCGCAGATCGCCATCAAGATCAAGATCACGGCGCAGGCCTTGGAACACGTGTAATCTCCGCGAGCGGACGTAATGTCCATTAATAAAAGAGCATGCTTTCGGCATGGTTGCGGGGAACCAACCGATGCACAGCGATCTATGGATCTGGTCGGGGATAGATCGGTCGGGGGTCTAATCGTCAGCGATTGCCCGTAATGGGGGCGAGTGATCGGTTGGCGATCTGCTTGGATCGCGGCACCTCCGGTGGAAAGCACGGTAATAACACTGTCCAACACGAATTTCGATCTGTAATCCACTGGGTAATTCCTATTGAACATTTTAGCTCCAAGACCAAACTCCTGGTATGAACAAAACAAAGGTACTGCTTTCAGGATATCTGAAAACAATTCAATAAAATAATCGCTCCCGATTTCATATAAAACATCGCGAAACACCTGAAACAATCCAGTTTCTCCGAAAACCGATGCTCTTCGAAAACAGAGGATTAACCAATTCTTCAGCTATCCGGGAATCACCCAGTGTATGCGGCGAAGCATAAGAAGATATAAATTTGTGAGACAGTGTAATCAATGCGAGGATCCACGTTAGAAAGAGATCCAGAAAAAGAGGTAAACGGAAAGAGAGGGAGAGAGAGAGGAACGTAGGGAGGGAATGCCGTGTAATAAACGAGGCAAAGTGGGTAATGCCAGGCTGTCGGTTAACCGGAGGTGCAATATGCAAGTTAGCGTCTCTCGGGCTGGGTCGGCCCGTTGGAGCTGCGATATTAGAACCCGAGCTGGCGGGACCTGGCCCGGTTTCAGATATTAAGGCGGACGGGGCTCCGTGCATTCGCTAATAATTGTCTTCATTCGGGAGCCGGCTGTCGACGACTAGGCTGTAGACGCAGAGTGCGCGCGTTCTAACCGCTTTGTTGCCCGGTGCCCGCGTAAATTCTCGGACGCAGCCGTGCGCATGGAATTAACGCGGGAACCTTTGCTTTTCGGCTTTGGATACGGCACACCGCCGTGCCGTGTCTCGTTGGCTTTACGGGACTGGCGAACCCCGAGAACCTTCGCTATTGTTGCTGCGCTTTGTGCGAGATCGATAAACACAGCCTTTAAGGGCCACCGATACCCTAAAGACCGAACGTGCCATTGTCTCTACCGGACGAAAGAGGTTTTGGAACCACGTGGAGTTTCAAGGATTCACGATGTTCGATATTCAAAGATTTGTGGAATTTTGAACTTCTGTTGCTAGTTGTTTAGAAACGATAAGGCATCTCAATTTCAAGGACTCGTGGTTACTCTTTGTCTATAAAGATCTTGTAAGAACAGTGTCCAGGTGAGGAGGTTGTTTCGACCATTCTGGCTCCCCCTAGATCGAGAGTGGGAAATTACCGGATCGATCATGCGTTACGCCTATCGTCAGACCGATCACCGTTATTAACGTCATCCTTGACGTCCCGAGCCGAAGGAGGGCTCGGTGGCTGGAGGATGCATTGTGTCGCGGCGAGGCAGTAGGGTCAATAAATTCGAGGTGATCCAGAGGAGGTCGTGCGACGGGCAGGTGGAGGGTATTGCGTCGCGAGTTTAGGCAAGAGAGACAGACGGACAAAGGTGGTGGAGACGGTGGCGAAACTGCAGGCTCCTTGGAGAGATGTAGTATTTCGTACGGAGGTGAGTGAGAGACAGAGAGAAAGCGACACATACAGACACGGAACAGAGAAGAAGATAAAGAGAAACAGAAGCGAGAGAAGGTAAGGCGAGGGCCGGCCCGAGAATAATGTAGCCTCGGATCTTGGCTGCTAGACTCAACATCTGTCGGCAGGTGGCTCGTCTCGGACATGCTCCGTGGCTTGAGCCCTTTGTGCATCCGCGTGCATCGACCTAGCCCAGTTGGCGCGCACGCAATGCACGTGACTCCTCCGAGTGCAGCCGCTACGCGCCTCGGCTCAGCCGGCTGCTGCTCCTTGTGCTCTCTATCTTTCTCTCCTTGTTGCCTTGCCACAACGATCCTCCTGTCGGCTGGTTCTTAACCCCGAGATCCCGAGATAAAGGGCCATACTTGCGCCACCCCTCGTTTCCTTCATCGAGCTGCATCCTTCAACGTTTCGACGTCCTCAGGCCCCGCCAGGATACCCAGAGGTGACGAAAGAGGTCCTCCGGATGCTTTCTTCGCGCGGCCGTTAACGGCGACTCGTGGAGTCTGTGGCGATATCAATGAGTTAGGGTATCTCGGGCTGATCGGCCGACATGGTACTAACAACGTCCTCCACTAAAAATCGTGGCACAGACAAACGACTTCACCGAACCCGCCGCAATTAACGCAGCTCCTACCACGATGCACGAACCAACTAGACCAACCTATAAATCGGAGATCCTCCCACGGACATCACCAAAAAAGAAAAAGAAAACGTTCGATCCAGTACCTACGCTGCATCCTTTCATGTTCCGTGTCGCCGACAATTGCCACGCAACAGAGTCAATAATAAAAATAGTGGTGCTCGTAGGCGGGGTTAACTTATTGGCCGTCCCACGTAGTCCCGTTCCCATTGAAGCGGTACCGCAACAACGACAGCTGAATTCATCGGTCACCCTCGAAGGCGAACGGTACGAAAAGAGAGGAATCATCGACACCGGGAGCCACAAGCGGAATGGCTCGAGTCACGCGACCGGCTCCCGCTAAACCCACGGCTGTTTCTTGTGTTCCTCGAACAGAAACCTGGGGGAGAGTCGTTTGCAAGATGTCATTCTCGCGATCTTATCTCCTATCGCCTACACGGATCTACCGTTCGTCACTGGAACAACGGAGAAGAAGAAGAAGAAGAGGACCGATGGTGGTGTGCTAACTTCTCTAATAACAAGGACGACGACGAGCTTTCGCGGGGATCAGGGCCCCGATACTCGCCTATAAATTTCTACCGCGAGTTTTTCCATTGTCCAACGATGTCCCGGGGTACTGGACACCCAGACCCCCTCCAGGCTAAACCGCGCTAATTTCGCGAGAATTTATTGGGTCCACCGGAGGATTCTCGCGTCGTTAGGGAGGCCAGATCCAGTCTAGATCTCCCCGGGCTGAAATACGCTGGTTAACGGCCGAGTATTAACGGTGGTCCGTTCGTTATGTGGTTTCGAGGGGCACCGGACACGAGAAACGTTCGTTACGCGACAAGATTATTTACGCGATGACAATCGCCTCGGGACCGATATCCTGCTCCCTGACTCGATAAGGCGTCGCTGACGGACTTCGAGAATCGTCTAATCCCAATGTCAAAAAATCGCTAAACGAATCTACAAGTGGTTCCGGGTCTGAACCCATCAAAATACAGAGCCGGCGCGGGATAGGGAATTACGACGAGCAAAATGAGAATGCTAATAGTAATGACTTTATTGCATCATATACGCCGATGAATGGGCGAGGTTCAACGTTACTGCCGTTATAATGCTTGGTGTAATTACCGCCGCGTAAATGGAATAATAGGCACTCGAGTGTTTTAGAAGCGGCTCTCGGTATCTGCACGCCGATCGCGCGATAACCGACGATGATTTTCTCGTCTGCTTCGTAACACCGTGTTTCTACAATTATGCCTCGTAGTGGTTCAAGCTCGTTTTATCGTTATCGACGTAATTTTCGAACGAACGTCGCCAGTCTATAAAACGATACGAGACAAAGTAGCGTTTCTATGCGTCCGTTCGACGATGCGTACTATACCCTGTGGCGTTCATTCCGCCGATAATTATCTTCTTTTACGGTACGATGGTACACGCGTGCAAGTACACTGCCAATCATATCTTCCGAGAGCTTGATTTTAACGAAGGTAAAAATGGAACTGAAAAGCGGTTTGAAGTTTCATAAATTGTTTCGGTGTATTTGAAATCGATGGCAATTTTTTCCCCCGATTCGCAGGTGGAGGAGTAAAGCAGAGCCCGTGCAGGCTCGCTCCTCTTTGTCAAATTGTACGTTCCGTGGCGAAACAAACAACAATCGTCAGCATCGATGGACCACGTCCAAAGTAGCCCGAGTCACGCGACGACGCACGTTTCTCTTCCTGTCTTCTTTGTTCGCTCCCCGAGCCACCGCGTCGAGGCCTCGCGTCGTTTCGTAATATTTCCGGAGCCGGAACCCGCCTCGTTTCAAAACATGTTTTTCTTTTTTTTCTTTATCAACCGCCCAATGTCCGTCAACGATGATCGTTACGCGATGCACTAATCGTTTCGTGTCCTGCACGTAAGACGCTAGCCTCTACAGGACTAGTCTCTTCAGCTAGCAAAAATTGCATTTATCTAAGAGTGATCGTCTTTTATTCGATGCTATCGGTTCGACGTGTATTCGGCACGGTCCCGCAGGTAACGAACTAGAAAAGTGCCGGATTCCGGCATTACGATCCTGTCTTGCTTTTATACATCGTCCTGGAAAAATAGAAACCGCGCTGTACAAAGAAAAATGATTTATAATGTAGCCGGCGCGCGAGGAGCAGCGATGTTCCAAGACCATTTATCACGACCTTGCTTCCGACTCGCAATCATTTCTGCGTTTCGATATCTCCCTTTGCGCACTGGACTGTGTAATTGATTTCACTCGGATGTTTCTAATTCGTGTTGCTTCAGATATCGAGGCAGATTTAGCTGACCGTTTATAAATAGTTTTCTGTGAAAGCGCCGGATTTTTTATCTCTTCAGGATTTCGCCAGAACTCGTGTCTGTACCTTGATCGCCATATAATTTTCAAATTAATTAAGATATTACATTATTTATTTAATCAATTAACTTTACAATGCTCTAATCGTTACGATTTCCTTTGTAGTCTCTCGAACGGCATCATTGGCGAGGCTATATATTAAAACAAAACACAGCAAGCTCGAAAGAACGTTTTTGAATAGAACGGACGACACACATATTCCATTAACTCCACTTTAACGAAGTAGAGAGCTTACCTGTAGGCATTACACCACACAAAGAGACTCTGTGTCCAGATTAAAATGAAAAACAGCGTGACTAAAACGAGTTTAACCTTCCAGCGGAACCCAGGACTGCTTCTACTTTATTAATTTTAATTTAATGAAGTAGAGCTTCCTGCAGTAATGAAAACACGCAAGGAGACTATCAGGCTAATATAAATAACAGCGTGACTAAAATGAATTTGACCTTCCTGCGAAATACAAGATCGCGATGGTCAGAAATGTGTGACGCCAGGCAATAAACCTGTTAACTTTGTATACCGGTGGCTGATGGGCACATGCGAGCGCGTTGGAGATACGCGGTCTAACGATCGCAAATTAGGCATAAATATACATACGAATTTCCGGCGGGCCGATCGTCCCATTATAATCCCGCCGCGAGAGTTTCGCGGCCTTATTGGTCAGCGGACCGGCGAGTCGGCCAACCCTCGGCTCTCTAATTACTTTCATCAATGTAATTACGATTTACCACCTTGTATTCACCCTTCCGCGGGTGTACGACGGGAAGAAGATGTGCGCGGTGTAATTGGCTGCTAGCTGAAATAAAAAAAATACGAGAAGGCGACGCTCGACTCATTATCGTGCGAAGGCTCAATCGACGACGGGCCTTATTAGCCGGCGAGCAGCCTCTACGAAGTCGGTAGATCGTGATCGACGATCACAGGACGGATAAAGAGAGCACCGAGAGTAGCCATCATCATTCGCCGCGTTGACCCGCCGGCGAAAACAGAGAGCAGGAAACAACGTCTACCGACGCGTCACGCAAAAACCACGACCCGACCCACAGACTTTGAATTACCCGCCAAGGACTTCGAAGGCGAATCCGCCGACCCTCCGGCTACCTGTCTGGAATGAATATTCATCTTGTGCAAGTGGGGCCCGTCGCGTTGCTGACGGGCCCTAATTCGATTGGGTTGAGGGGTCATGTGCTGTTGCCAGTCTGAAGAACCTTGGGCCTTGAGAACATTTTTTGGAACAGTTGGTAAATCTTTTTAAACGAATAACAGGTGGAAAAACACACAATCCTGTGCTAAAATAATTATCCGTGAAGGTTTTCGTGTAACGTCCCAGATAGCACCCGGACATCGGACGACCAATGGACGTCCGTGCTATCTGGGGTTTAATGCAACAGCGACGGCGCGTTTCAACAAAAAACCAAGAAAACGGGAAAATTGTATAACGTAATTACTTCGCAAGTTTTGTAGGAAGCCATCGCGACCTCTCGCATAGGTTTTGCAGAAAAATCAAGTGGGAACGATCGAGACCAAGCGATGGATGGGTTCCGATGGATCCGATCCATAATTAAACTTATAATTAACTGCGTAACGAGCACAGATCCGGCGAAACCGCGTGCAACAACTTTCTCAAGGAGAATAATCTTTTCCGGAATTGACGACTCGACGTGGGAAGCAGACGAGTCCCACAAATGTAAATAGATCTTTATTTCCTCAATATCCATGCGCGTAACAATCCTGGACCAAATGTCCGAATTAATCCGCACGATTTCCGGGAAAAACTGTGCGGCTTCCGGTGGACTACAGGCTGCCGGAAAAATAAAGCGGGTCAGAGGAAAGGCATTCGGAAAAATAAGTCGAGTCGAGTCACGCAATAACGCGGCCCGTTTTCTTTCTGTGCGGCACGGCGAGGCGGCCTCTGACCATCGCGAGTCGTTTGCAAGATGTCGCAATTTCCGTCCGCGACAGCTGTCGCTCGAACTGTCGCCGATGGACGTCGACGAAGACGCATCGCCGCCGCATCTCGGCTTTCTTTTCACGGGAAACCATGCCAATTTGAGCGCCGGCGACGACCTGTCCGCCGCGATATTACCCGGCCATTGTGATTCAATTAAAAAGCTGAACGGCTCAGGGCTTTCCCGCACCGGACCCCATTGTTGCACGACTCTCCTTTGTCGCAGGGGCAGCTCGTGTCTGCTTCCCCTGTTCCACAGGTATAACTGCGACTAGCAGGCGTTTTTGTCGAGGATCGAGTGTTTCGAGGGTTGCCTCGAGAGCGACCAAATATTCGAGGGTTCGGGATCTGCGTCGCAGTTTTCTGGAACGAGTCCTCGGCCTAGCTAGATGGCGACACCGAACGGGAAGACACCGACACAGACATTGAAATTTCAAATTTAAATTGACGCTCCCTCCGGAGGCTATAAATTTATATAGCCTTTTTTATTAATGTAAGGAAGCTATCCACCACTCGATAAACAAAATAATTCGGCTAGTGACTCAGTCTGCCTTTATGCAAAATTCTACCAGTCCACCCTAAACTTCGATCATTAATTTTATACTTATGGATCATTAAAGCGGCGGATATAAAACACATCAACGAATCAAGAAATGTATTCCATTAATTATGGAATTCACGACGGAATATTTCGTCTATCGTAATGTCTTTTAAAAAAGCAATAATTTCGTCACGAAATGGCAATGAATTCAGGTCCACATAAATACAGTATACCAAATGCAGTGTCTCAATAGGAAAACTGAATTGATAGCGGAGGGTTGACAAATCGCAGTTAATCGAGTTGCAGAACGGCAGCTTTCGCCCGTCGCGGCCGTAAAGAAGAGTCCTCGATCCCGATTCGATCGCCTCTCACCGATGAAGAGGGACAGAGAGACGCGTATTTCGAACGAGTTCTTCGTAAAACGCGGCCTCGTCTTCCTGGTTGGAGCGAACGTCTGGAGGACACAGGGAACAAGATCTTTTCCTCGCCGTTACACTTTCACTTTCACCTCTAGTAGCCTCCTCCGCGCCGTGTTTTCTATCCTCCGTCCTCTTTCGTCCTTCCTCGAACGTCCTCCTGCTACTTTCTCTCTCTTTCTCCGTTTTTCTCTTCTTCTTTCATTCTCTGTCTCTCTTTGTCTACGTTCCCCGACAGCCCCCGTTGCCCCACATCGTCTGGTACCTGCGAGAGATTCACCGTGCGACGCAGTCTCTCCGGCGTCTAGCCTCGAACCCAGGTATTATCTAGACTTTCACCAGCCGGAAATGCCCTCCTTCTTCTACGCCGTTAGTTGTTGTTCGTCTGTCCTCGTTCCTCCACTTGCAGACCCGCTGCCGGACGAATTCTCCATTTTCTGGCGGCAGAATCGGCTTCGGAGCGCACGAAAAATACAAATCAAGTTTTCTACTAATTGAGACATTGCCTACGCCTGTTGAGGCTCCCAAGACAATATCCAAGCCCACCGGAAAATTAATAGGACATTTCACAAAAACGACGCTGCAGAACGCAGAACGCCTTTCGAAGCAGAAATATGTGCAGCAAGGTGACGATGCGCGATTAATCGGAATAGCGCGAAGCGATCGTGTAATCGGATGAATGAGAAGTTGAACGGTTTCAAATTGAACGATTGAGAAGTTGCACGTGTTATCGGACGAGCGAGAAGTTGGCTGAGTGGTCGAGTGAATGAGAAGTTCTATGAGTAATCGAGTAATCAAGCGAACGAGAGGCTGAAAGGATTCGAATCGAATAATGATTAACAGAGAAGGTGATGATCTTGATAAATTCAATCTGCTATCACCGTCATCTACTAAGTATAATCGAACCACTTTCATGCCCAGGAGAGAAATAATCAAACTTTTTGGATTTCTCGATGAAACATGTTTTCATCTGGCGCACACTTATTCACTTTGGATTTTCCACGGACAGCCTAAGCTCGCTTTTGTCAACGTCTCCTTTGTACTTTAACACTTTGTTAGGTGCGTGGGAGCGAGAGCTCGATTTGACGATGAGATTTACACGGAGTCGGATATTTTAAGGAAAGGTGAGTTGCCAGGTCGGAGACTCTCTCTTTCGACGTCTCTTTGTCGAATAACAGAGAGGCAGGGTCCTAATGAAATAGTAGATGAATATTCCAATATTTTTCGGCTGTGGAGGATCCACGCGGAAGCAGCGTCGTTTGTCCTGGAGATTTAAATGCGTGGAGACCGTGTGCTCACTTTGTCACTGACGAAATGGTAGAACCATTGTACACATTGCTGCTATTGTTATCGATGTTTTCCAAAATGCAAATTTCCATTCACTGCAAGAAAACGGAGCCACATAAATTTTCATTTTCTTTAGTAACAATGTCTTCAGTGTTTTAAATTTTTCTCACAAGTGCATACAATTTGAAGTCAGCAAGCTCAGAGCAGAAACAAGAGAACAAAACTGCTTTTCAACTGCTGTAATTATTTTTGGTTGTAGAAGCGAGCGAGCAAGTTTTTATGGAAAAAAGCAGCAGCTCGTGTTTCCAAAAGGAGACATTTCCCCCAGTCCCCGACGCGAGTGTAAAAGCAGCCCCGTTGGCACCGAGTCTTTCACCGAAATCGGTGAAAATCGAGTCGATCGTTACACAATTCCGTGTACAATGGCTAAAGAACGATCGCGGCCGGATTCTTCTACCAAAATCACCGATCGGTTCCATGAGTCTTTTGTCCCTGACACCGGCCTCTCTCCTCCCTTTCTTGGCTCCGTTTTTACCCCTCGATCCGCTCCTCGTTCTTCCCGTGCTCGTGGGAAGCTCTGATTGCTTCCAGGATTTTCGTAACTGCCTCCGATCGACTAACATACACCGGCAGGATGCGATTTTTCGGTGCCTTTCTGGTCGCGAATCACCTTTTCTGGACCGTCTCTCGACCCCGTCTCCTTTACCATCTATAGTAATCTCTTTTCGCGGCGGCATCATGTCGGAGTAAAAATTTTGAATTTCTTTCGAATCAATTTTCTGGATCCATTACGGAACAATACGCGTTTAAAATCAAAGAAAGGCGTATCCGGCATTCCAAAACGAGCAATCCGGCGATTTCCCGCGGGAATAAGAGTGCGAAAAAGTTTCTCGTCTGTGCAGAGACCGGTAGTTAACCCGTTACCGAACTTTTACAATCGGCGGCAGTAGGGTTTTCTTGGTCGGGTCCGCGTCGCCAAGAATGATATTATTGCTCGTTTATGCGGAAGCCGTTACATATACGTAAATATGTCAATAGCCATTCGACGAGCATAATTTTCCTGAGGAACGACAATAATGGAATTTTTACGGTCGCTCGACCCGCGCCCCGGGTTGGAGAAGAGATAGCTCTCGTGCCAGATACAAGCGGCAACGAGACGAGAAGGAAGATCGCTATAGTGTAGCGAGCCAGAGAGCAGCGAGAGCAGGGCTAAACATATGTATGAATCGGCCATAAAGCCCGGTTCCTCTTAATGCAGCTTCTTATACGTTCGAGCCGCGATTCGAGCCGCTTTGTAACTTCCCGTCGTTGAACAAGCCCCTGGTCCCTGCTCCAGAAGAGGAGCACGCGTCCTTTCCAAACGTTTTATGACCGTTGCCGAAGATAATGCGTCAGCGGAGCGGCGCGCGCGCGTGTGCCCACCGAAAACCCTTCCTTTACTTCGCTCGTAAATCGGCCAACCCTTTTGTCGCAGTACAGATTTTTCGGAGACCCACCCCGGGAAATTGCGCGGGCTCGTTGATTCTGTCTTACGACCGGATTTACGAGCACCCGACACCCGGTACCCGACCTGCCCCCGGCAACCGAACATCTTGTCGACCTTAAGATGATTCTATTTGCTTCCCAGACGATATTTTTCTCGCTGGAGTTCTCGAAACGGAGACTCCTATGCTTTCAAGCATTTGTGACACGCAGAAATTGATGTAGTATAAGCAGGCATTTATCGTACAACGAAAGTTTGTTTCTGAATGCAATTTTAACAGATCGCAGGCATTGATGTATTTACGGCTTTTGAAAATTTCCAATTAAAGAGAATGAAGCAACAGGAACGGCCTCCAACATTTGGAATATTCAGTGTCTTGGATACTGTGTAACTCGCTGTTCCCTCACAATGCCAGCACATTATTATAAAGTATGAATAGGAGCTGTGTGCGAGACTAATGCGGGTTCTATTCGATAAAATATAATCTCTACCCAACGGATAGCCCATTTTCATACCTCGACAAAGGAACACACATTTCCTGTTCGCATCATTCGTCGCACTGCGCACACAAACACCTGGGAACCTACCCTGTAGAACTAGGTGCGTCGCACGTGTCTCGAAAACATCAAATTCGAAGCTGAAAGTCGAAGACTGGGCCAGGTGGAGCTTGCAGTATGGTCCTTTTAGGGTTACGCTACCCGGCAGGCATTGCCGGGTCCTATGAAAACAGGATCAATAGATGGGAAAGGGAGAAAAAGGTCTCAGCTCATTTTGGACAAATCTGAACATCGAGGGCATTTTCAATTCACTTTGAACTTAGCAGGACCCTCGGTAAAACGATCAAACTCCACCTCCAGGCTGTGCAAATTCAAGCAAGAGTTTACAATTGACTTGGAAACTGCTGACCATCGCTTCACCTCGATCCTCTTCTTCTTCGACAACCTTTTACTGCGAATAATGATGAAGACAATGCAAAACTAGATGCTCGACGCTTTAAATCTTGCAGGGACGAGGAGCTTCTGTTCGAAATCTTCATCGCGAGTCTCATTTCTTAAACGGTTCATCAGAAAATACGTGTCTCGGGTTTTCGAGCGGGCACGAACGAGTTCATCCGACTCGAAGAATGATTTCCGACGACTTTCATAATTACCAGCGATATAATCGGAGCGGTTTCTCGGCGTATCGCGGCACAGGGTCCGCTAATCAGCGTTGCGGGTTGCGCAAAAGGAAAGGCTCCGGGTCCGAACGAAGAGTGGCAGGCCACGGGGGGAGACCGATGACCGGTAACATCGTTAATTGACCGTTTCGGGGCGGTTCGATCGTGCCAGGGCATTCCCGTTCGAACCGGCGAAGTGAAAGGCTTTGATGGGGACTCGTTAAAATCTCGGTCGGCGCGGAGATGCGCCGCAAAAAAGCTGGCTGCGCTCAGGACATTGGTCCTGCATCAGGATTTAGCTGTTCGAGATCGGTTGGAGGTAACTGTTCGCAAACTTTGCAAGACGAGAATCACCAACATTTCTTTGGCAATTCTGAAAATTGCGACTGGATAGGAGATACGCGAACATGATGGCGCAGGTCACCGGCAGGTAATGCTATCACCAGGTGTCCGAGGATCTCGGAACAATTTCCTAGGACTTCCCGGCGTTGTTCTGCCAATTACGGGACGTGGTGTTCCTAGGTCCTCGTTCTCTCTGGACGACTCAATCGTCTGTGCTCGCGTTGCGGGTCTGTTAGAGCACGATGAAGATAAAGAAGAGGTTCCCGTTTTTCGGCTATGCTGGATCGTCTGAATAGCGGTGAAAAAAAATTAGAAAGGAGCCTGGCCGAGCCGTCGTTCGTTAGCCCCTGAGGATCCATAAAGGGATCCTAGCCTTTATAGACACACGAATCCAGCTCGTTAATTTTCATTCAGCCGCCGCGCACCGCGTTATTTGTCTAGCTTTTCTCTAGGCCGCGGACCAGAAAACACAACGGGGTCTATACAGAAAGAAAGAGCCCCAAAGAAGAGGTCTGCGGCCTGTTCAAGAACGGAAAAGAAGAAGATAAACGCGGTACGTCGTTCACGAAACGTTCGCTTGCACCTGCCCGGCACGTGGCCTGCTCTGCGTTCGTGTGCGCGACCCTTAAAGAAGTCTACTGTTCTCCTCTCCTCGCCTCTCCTCTCGGTCTCTCGTGCTCTTTGTGGCTGGTAGAGGATATGTAGAGGGGAAGAACCGCGATGCGCTGTGGTCCACTACTTCGTTTCAGCTGTTCGAAAGTTTAAACTCTCCGTTGATACCTGGCTACTCAGGTAGCTACTTCGAATTTGTTTTTAAAATTTCGTAACGTGTCATTATTGAAAGTCTTATCACTTTTATGCGTCCATACCAATTTGACATGCAATGCATCCTAGCTCCCCTACAACACCAAATTAACCAGCAAATATCGATTGCACCTGGAAACACTTGGAACACGGCAGCATAAGGGCAGTATTCGCTTGAATTTGCGTACCAACCCCGAAGAAGCGAGTTACAAGGTAGCAATTTGTCGTCGGCCGGTACTCCACTACGCAGAAGTAATACGTAAGTCGAGCGGAAGTCCGCGTTACCATAATTCTTTTTCCTTCTTCGCGGTTTGCAGAGTGTAGCGTAATACCTTGCGCAATAAAGTCCGAGATAAAGCAGAGCTACGCACGCTTACGGTTACGCTCTCCTCGTAGAATTTCAAGTTGAAGATCATGCGATACCAGTTCGTAATAACTCCTCCACATTGTGTTCCATCTTTTACCATCGATAAAGTCGCCGCGCGTTGGACGGGACCGTCTACCCCATTTTACAAAAGATAAATTTTACTTCTTTATTCGTGCGTTCTTCTGGAGCTCGAAGGGTTGGGGGGTGATCTTATTAAAAGAGTACGGTGACTTCGAGAGTTTATGCTCCCGTTTAAATTCCACGCAATGTCAAGTTAAATATCCGTCGTTCAAGGCTTAATGCGCGTCGCGTTATCCCCTGTTCTCCGGAAAAATTCTTTCTTGAAATGAGATGGAAACAGTGAACGAATGGAAAGAGGCTCAATCGAGGCCGAAATTCAGCCTATAAAGCGTTTTATCGTAAATGTGGAACCACGAGAGAGGAGATCGCGAAATTCCACAAAGAAGACTACAGCAGCTACCGATTGGCCCGTTTTCCCAACCAGACCACCACGCTCGCTTTGTCCGACCTCGATGAGACGAAGATGAACGGATCAATCCGCCAGTCGCCACCGCCGTCGATCCCTTCCTTCGATCACGCTCTATTAATCGCGAGCGAACGGCCTTTCTCGGCTCCGCGGATTAGAAAGTGCTTCCGCGATCTCGAAATATTTTCTGGCCGGGACGCCGCGACGTCCTTGCCGGCTCGTCTAGCTTCTTTTGCTGATCCAGAGATCCTAAGACACGATCATTACGTCGCAGCTGCGAGGAACGATCCGAGGATCCCGTTCTGGAAAGTATATGTATACAGGGTGTCCCAAAATAAGTGAACTCCCGGAAATGGGAGGTTCCTTGGGTCATTTGAAGCGACATTTTCCTTTACAAAAAGCGGCTTTGATTAGAAGTTATTATCGAAAAACACGGACCAATCAGAGCCCGGCTAGAGCGAACGAAGTCCGACTCGGCGACAGGTCCCGCTTAACGTGGTGCCGCTATTGGCCGAACCAGAATCAATCCGCTGTAGCCGCGCTCTGATTGGCCCGTGTTTTTCGTGAATAACTCCTAAACAAAACCGCGGACGCCATTTTTGTAAAGGAAAATGTCGCTTCGAATGACCCAAGGAACCTCAAGTTGAAAGCTTGTATTGTTCAATTACCATTTTGTTAAAGACAAGTAAGTGTCCGGTGATTTATAGAAGACGAATACAACAACATTTTCTACGGTGTTCATTAATTATTTTCGACCCGACCTCTACGAGACTTTAGCAGAAAAATATATTTTGCGCATATACTGGTTGTTATACGGTCCAGCTGAAAAGTCAAATACTGTTACGTGACCGGGTCTCGCAACTCGAAAATTTTAGTGCGAGGTCCAATTGACCTGGTGCACGAGCACCGGAGAGATTCGAAGGTCGCACAAGGGTTAAGAGAAGAGGGTCCCTCACGAAAAATAGAGCGAGTCGAAGAGGAGTAAAGAGAGAAAAGGTTCGACGACGACGAAGGGTCTGGCGGCTCGAGAAGCGTGTTCGAGGAGCAACGGCTCCCCGGTAAGTATCCCGAGGGGGACCGGGGCACGAGGCATCGCAAATTTCTTCTTCTGCCCCGCGAGAACCGTTGTTCGACAACGTGGCGGGCGAGAGAAGGAAGGAACACGGCGGACCTGGTCCGACCAAGGGAACCAAGGAGGGAACGACACACCGGGTGGTTGGCCTCGGGAAGAGGAAGCAAGAGGAGAACGGGAGAGAAAGAAAAGGGGAGGACGAGGAGAGCGCGCGAGAAAGAAGGTTAGGACGGCGGGGCAACATCTGCCGGGTGCAACAATCTCGAACACCTGCCGTCTGGTAGTCGCGTGCTCTCGCACCCCGGGAAACAGGGTGGAAGAATAAGACGGCCGGTCGGTGCCCTCGTAACTTACGGGAACGAGCAGCTCGCGCCACTCCGCTCCGGCCTCCGCGACGCCCAGCCCCGAGGATTCAGCGAACAGAAGCGCGGCCGCCACAATAGATCGACCTAGCTTCGATTTTTTCAGCCACCCTGCACAGAACTCATTCTGCCCGAAAAACAAGTGGGCCAAATCTTCGTTGGACAATCAATTTTCTTTATTTTTGACAAATAGACTGGGATCTTTGTCCGAAATCGATTATTTATCGCAAACAGAGCATTCTTGCAAGGCTGTTGTGCCCCTAAACATTTTCTTCATTTCTGATGGGATGTCCACCCTAATTTCTGGAAGGATGTCGATTTCTCCCATTTTTGGTTCAACCTGGTAGCCTCCCTCATTCCTAGGGTTATTAATTGTATGGCAACACTACTGACAGATTGATATCGATAGATACATAATGGAACGATCTTAGGTAACACTTATGGATTTTTAATGGCGTGTTCCATTCGGACACCCTGTAGAGGCATTTTCGACTCCAACCGATGGGCCCCGTGCATTTTCCGCGGTGAATCTTCGTGAGTCCTGCATTCAGGGTTCATGGGAAAATTCTCTCCAACAATACAACTGGACAGATTGCGAAATGCTGCACCGTGAACTATGTGAATAGAGAGACCCGGCAGATGTTATTGTAAATTTTGGCTTACTTCGGGGAAGTCTCATTGTCCGAAAGTTTTCTGAAGTTTATTCTGTAGACGCTTTCAACTTCACGGTTCTTTATGGACTCTCTACTGCCGCTATGACAACAATGTTACTATGTACTGCGTTGCGGTACAGTTATTAGATCGGAGATTCTCATAGTGTACGATATGTATAGAATTGATATCAATAAGAGAAGGAATACCGAATTATGAAATATTACGCGAAGAGATACGGTGTACACGGTACAGCATATTGCGCCGATGGTAATTGTTAGGATAGAGGATACTGACAAAAATAAATTGACCACAGCAGCAGGTAAAATGATTGCGATTTACATGATGTACGACAGCTGACGTCCGTGTTAAGGAAAGTATGCATCATAATCGTGCTACAAACGCCATGTTTTCCATCTACAGAAATGGAGATGCATCGGGATGCATCGTTCCTTGCAGGCTTCTCTCAACATAATCAAAATATTCATAACTTCGTCAATCTGTAAAACGTAGAGGTATAATAAAGGGGTTTCAGGGATGCATTCTTCAGACTCCATTCTGTAAGACAGCAAGAACGTTGACGTGAACGCAGACAGTCGCTCTAGGTCCAAGTATTACGCAAAGAACGGTACTACAGCGGTGGACAGTAAATCGCAAGTTGAGGCTCGCGATCCCGTGGCCGCGATACAGCCATTTCTTTCGTGGTCGGTTGGCCATTTACGTCCCACTTGATCGTCAATGAAGACATAAAATAAACCGGCCGGACACCCTATCCATTGTGTCCAGTGGATAATCCAGATTTGCTCGCGCGGCTCGGTGCCGGGCGCGCATTCAACCCCAGAAAATCCGCGCGGTTTTACGAGCGGAATTCCCTCTCGGCTCGAGACTAACAAGCCTGGTGGTGGCGAAAAAAAGAAAAGCAAAAAAATGGGGTGAACGATCGCGATATTCCCGCTGACATTATGGTCGAGGCTATTCTTGTGCTAATAACTCTCGAAAGCGGCCTGATCTCCGACCTCTCTCTTTCTCTCGAAACGAAACGAAAGGAACAGCAACAATAGAGAGGCTGGATCTAGCGATCCGGCCCGTTCTAAACCCGATCGGCACAGAACCATCGCGAGCGGATCGCGTGCGTGTCACGCACTCTCGATAAAACAACATGGAGAAAGTGTGCGGAGAGCGTGGGCAATTTCGAAAGGAAATCATGTGAGCGGATTTGTAGGCATTTTACGGGCCCCGGACCGGGCGAACGGGAAATCCGATTGGTGAAATGCGGTTCTGTATGGTCGGTTGTTAATCGACAAGTTGCCGAAGTTCGCACAATGTTCGCTGATTTCAGATAATCGTTAAATGCGTATTTCTTAAAGCAGAGTCATTGAAGCAGATAAGGGACAGTTTAATTCTCCTCCAAAGTCAACCAAGGTTAACTCAGGTCAAACAATGTCAAACGCGACAATGTCTTTTCCGACATCAATCGATCATTGTTACCAGCTAAGTCAGCTTTAATCCGTTAATTTTTGTGGGACCCTCCTGGGTGCTCGTTTGGGTCTAATGGTCCAACAGAAGTTTCTGAACACCAGCAACAAGAAAATCCCGCGTCGTGGATCGCGCGACAGACGTCTTGTCGAAGTTTTAGATCCGTTTAACTCGATCTGCAACTTCGCTGAAACTAGACCAAACCGGGAATCGATCGCTCCAGTTTTCTGATAGTGGCGAACTGCGTAATAACAGCGGTCGAGTGTATTCAGATAACGCTGGAAGGTTATTAGTCTATTAACCGAGCGTCTTAGCAACGCTGCTCCCTTGTCGTCGAACACTTCAACGCCCGGGGGGCGAGAAAGCCCGCTTTATTAGTCGATTTATCCTTGTGATTACCGAGACTATGGCCTGGGCATCTTTTGACCTGAAATTCCGTACAACCTGCCAGAGAATCTCTCTCTGCTTTTTTAGAAAACGTCTGTTTGGAACAAGCCTGTTAAAAACTGTACACGAAAAACTTGAACAGTTAGACATTTCTAGTTAGCTGAATATAATCTGAAATCGTATCGAATCTCATAGACTCGTCTCGGATATTATAATTCGCAGCCTCTAGCCAGTAAATCGCGCATACTAAACGCCACGGTTAAAGACAGCTTCCGTCCCTAATGAATAAGACCGTCGTCATCTTGACACACAGGCTGAATGCAACGAGTAAACAGCCCGTCGACGAATTAATTGTTTGATTAAGATCAAACTCGAGACGCTCGAGGATATCGAGCTCAGTTGTAGTGGGTCCGTCACAAAAGGGACCATTTTAATCAATAAATATTTCCTAATTGATCGCAGGGAGAGAGCAAGGCAATCACCGGGGCTTGATCAGCGAGAGAGTTAAAAGGAAACGTTACTACTGGCTAGGCCGCTGAAAAGTGGCCAGATTAATTCGAGCCATTCAGAGCAAAAGCGGCGAGAATAATACTACAGGGCCTTGCAAGGAGTTAAATCGAAAACAAAACCGGGAAGACCGAATCGCATTGCGATCGCTTGGCCGAGATGGAATTACTTGGGCGTATAAATAATTCATATTCTCGTTCCTTACGTATTGTTACTTAATCGATTAATCGATATTCCCCCGTATAATGGGGAACCGACGAGGGTGTCCTCGCCGCGGGATTGTTTGCCCGTGGAATCGGAAATCGGGAGACGCGATTCAATTCGAGAGCATTTATAAAACGGGTCTGTCCGTCGCCGATTATTAATTATTAAGTTTTTATGCCACAGATAATTACCCTGGACGCTTCATCGCTGGGTCTGATACTTCAATCCGACTGCGTTTTAATACAACATCGATCTTCGAATTTTGCGAAATCTCTGAACAATTGAGAAATCTATAGCTTTCGAAAACTTGCAGGTACCATGTTGTCAGAATATTCCCGAAGCTCTACCCCGTCGGAAAACGCAAAGGAAGGTGGAACATTTAAAAATATTTGGTCGGGAACAGGTTTTAAAGTCGACGACGCGCGCTGGAAGCGGAAGAACCTCGCGAAGCGGAAGTATCGGTTCACCGGCGTGTTATTGCTTTCTGATGCGTCGACACGGTCGTAAAGAAAAAAAAAGGAAGCGTGATCCACGAGGAGGAAGCTCCTATTGATTTCTCTCGGTGGCCATTGTGCCGTCGCGGACAGAGAGCGATATTAGTAACCTTCGGCTCTTCCACAGCCGGAGTTGCTTTTACCGCAGCTGCAGTTTAATTTTAAACCGCCTCCCGCAGCCGTCCGGCGGCGGCCCCGCGATTATTATATCAATTCCCGTTATTATCGGGTCGCGTAGAAAGCAACGGCCCGACGAAAGCTGCCGTTCAACGTCGCGTCCCAACGCGATGGATACGTTTGTTGCGGTTCGTTGCCATCGTTGCTCGGAAACATGAACAATAACTAGTACACGGTGTCTCGTGACGATTCATACTTTTTTCAAGCGAGAAATCATCTCCAGAAGAGGTTATAGCGTTAGATCAACAAAATCCACGATTATTTTGACACGGACCTAATAATTTCGCGCACGATCTTGTAGTCGGGCACCGTCGGGCTGTTGTTTAGCATTCCGAAGACGGCTGCTGCTTGAAATCCAGCAAACTGTTTCCCAAGCGGGGAGTGTTAATGGCGCGATTAAATTCCGCGCCGGCTGGGCACGGTGTTCGCGCGAGTGCGAGCGAACGGACGGCGGGACGCTCCGTCAACGACGAAACGGTCGACACCGTTGGTATGCGCACGCCGAGACCGCTTCCTGCTCGGGTTCACCGTATTTTTAGAGGCATTATTCGGGCCAGGTAGCACCGATTTAGCAGACGACGATGTATTATTGGTGGGCGCCGTCGACAACGCCGCGCCGTCGACGACGACGAACACGACAACGACGACGACGACGAAGCACCGACCTGCATGCGCGTCGCGTTCAATTCTCGGACCTGGTCGTTCTAATTCCATTGGCCAGCGTTACTCATCAAGCCCGTTCTAGATCAGTTTTGTACTGCCACTGGAAGCTCTCTGTTTCCGGGAGATTTTCTTTATGTATCCCGCGAAATTCCTCCCATCAACCCTTAAGGCGGTAGACTCGTTTCGCGAATTGCAAGGGTTCGGGCTGTCTTCTCATTTCTCGATAAAACATAGATGCGATTTTTCAGTAGTCGAAACCAGATGAGATCAATCTAGGCCGCGATCGTCCTCGAAGTCGTATTTTCACGTTCATGTGGCGTAATTTGCGTTACCCGACAGTATGTAGCGCAGTTGTATGCTTCCGAATTGATTCTGAATCGATCTCTTATGTTGCGCTTTTGACTATACAAAAATCCCATCTATGTATAATCGCGAAATAAGGAGGCACATCTCGCACTATTGCGATCCTGGCAAAACGAGTCTACCCCCTCAACTGCCCATTGGTGTTCGATAGACACCTCTTGCATCCTTGTGTAAAATTGAATATATAATCGTCCAAAAGAGTATTCGAATTGATGTTGAATTTTACTTATCCATTTTTGTTAGGAACTTATAAAGTACGTAGCCTAATGCTTGGCAAAGCCCTGGGACGTTTTCAGAGACAATACGTAAATTGGATCGAAAGAAATTAAGGGAGTTCGGTAGGGTATCCCGGGGTGAGCTCGGGGCGGAAGATAGGCTAAGAGGCAAGTCAGACGGGGTAGAGATAGGTGTTGTCTCTTGAAGGAGGTAAAGTTATCTCAGGCGATGCGCAGCGTCGATATCATAGCCTTTGGAACAGCGGCCGTTCGGGGCCGTTTAGAGTCGCGTGTTGTCGTTGCTTGTCGCATCCCCGTCGTAAAATATCAGGTGTATACGCGCCGCCCGTGGAAATGCCTTTCTATTTCGCAACTTGTTGTGTCTCTCCTCGACTTCGGATCGTTATTGTCCGCTGTAAACATTTCGCGAGTTCCATTACTCGCGACATTCCTCTTTATCTCCCAAGATGGAATGTATGCGTAAAAGCACGAGCTAGAGCAGGGGAGAGTGGAGAGGAACGTTTTACGACGCTGCGCGAATTGAAATGCAGATTATTAAAGGCTCCCGATGCCGCGGCACCCGGGGATCTAAACTTTCCTCAATGAAAAACCGTAGTTTCGTGTCCCGCCTTTCTCCCTTTCTCTCTCTCGTTCTTTCTTTTCCTTCCCAGCGTGCCCGCGCGTTTGCGAACCTCCGCTCGAAGAGCTAGCCCTACGAGATAACAGTTTCCTGTTGTGCGGAAAGTTAAGTAGATCGTTTCGACCGGGAACAGGACGGGAACACTTCTGAAAGGCAGCATTAATAAAGTAAGACAAGCACCGCTGAAATCTCGTACTTAATTTCGGTTTAGTGAAGTAGTTGCGATCTGCAAGTTTGAAGCATTCACGTGGATAAATTTCTTTAATATTAAACCTAGAAAGAAGCATTACAAAACAAATGTCACAAATATAACGAACGCGTTTAATTTCTTTCCCAAAACATTTACCACGCGCGTTATACCTGAACGCTACGTCATTAACGCTTCCAGTTAAGAAAATCCGGCAAGCACGTCGTTTGAAACGTGAATGAAGTAGTGCCGTGTCAAGGGCTCTCGAAGCCAGGCCACGGAACGTAGTACTACGCGCGACCGTAGATAATTAAAAATAAAAAGCCGAAAACACCCGTGGAAAACGTCAAAGGAACTCGTTTTCCACGAACCTCGTCTTTGGTTCTCGGTGTTCACGCGAACGTTCTCCATGTGGCCGGTATGTGTGTCATATCCTTGCACCACTCGCAGCGGAAAACTAGTTCAGTGAAACCTCGAGCGTGGCGGCGCGGCGGCCGCCGTAAATATCGTCGGAATCAAAGGCTGCGTCCATTGCTTAATACCCCTTTCGGGTTAAATACTTTGGTGCGCGAGCCGTTCACGTTTCGCAAGAAAGAGCAAATCGAGCGCGTGCCTGAAATTACGCTCGTCTTCGCGACCCGCTCCGCCGCGGCGAGTGCCTCGCGCACGGCTCGAGGATCGTCGACCCGGAAACGCGAAAATCGAATACGTCTACATCGTCGAAAACACGATTCCCGCCCCTGGAATCAAGGTCTCGCCCAGAACCGTGCGAAAACTCGTTTCAAAGTGGCTGCAGCTAACTGGGAACAAAAATTCGCAGCAGTTCTTTCTCGAAACTGAAATTCATTGTTTTAGGTGGAGGAATATGGAGGTTGTGGAATATTGTCGACAGCTCTCCGGAGTCGATGGAGGATTCAAATCGAGGATACTTGGCGGATCTTCATTGGGGGAGACCCGGTGCACGCATTCGCTCGTAAAACCGGATGATTTCCGCATATGGGTGTTCAACATAAAAAAGCAACGGCGATTATTGCGCGGCCCGTGGGATGCACACGCTGGCATCGCTATGAATTATGTATCACAGCAAGGCTATCAACCGGCACTATGCTAATTTTTGAACGGGTACTCGCTGGCTGGGACCAGGTGATTGACTGGGACCAGAACGACTCGTCGTTATCGGCAATTCCGTTCGGATAACGTAACCGGAATTACACGAGTCGTTGCTTGTTCGGAGCGTCAAACTAATTTCCACCCGTTCACGATACCTGTTACGCATATGTTATCCGCTAAACGTCTCAGATATCCAGATGTCACCAAAGATGTGTCCTCAATCGATACATGGTCGAATTCAATGTAAAATCTGTGATGACTGGATAGCGGATCTTTGTGCAAAATAAACATTTTCTGCCAGAATTGTAACAAACCGGAACGACATGGTAATTAATTTTTTTCCCTAATATATCTAACAGGTTGAAAATAATAGAACAATGTTTTTAAATTTTTCTAATGGTCTTGCTGTTTTTAATTATACCTACTCATTTTTTGCCATAAATGCATGAATCCGCTGTTTAGCGATGACTAAACTGCGGATTTGATCAGCCGAAAGGAATATCAGTGACGCCACAGATGATTACGATGCGAGAAACCATGCTCCCGTCACCGTCGTATTTATAGAGACTGGCTGGACGTCGCGTGGTCGCGACAATAAATGCTCGTTAAATAGAACGAGCCGAAGAGGACAACGTCTCACGGAATTCTTCTCCCCAAACGAAGCGGCACCGTTTGCTTAATAACTATAATGAACTCGGAGCTCGGAATCGCTCTAGAAGGGGCGCAATTTTCGGCAGGGAGCATGCCGAATTCCAACGCGAGTGTCTCACGTTTAATTCCATAAAGTGGAAAAATGCGTCACTCCTCCTTCGATGTCGGAATTCTTGGAGTAACGTTAATCAGCTCTCGGGATTCTCTTGCGTTTTCGTCATCGTTCATCCCACGGCAGGCGTGCTGCTGTTGACAGACTCAACTGATCCTCAGTCGCGTCTTTATACATTGTATTCCCATAATCGTGTTTATTATCCATGAGCAACCACGATAAAAATATACAGAAGCAAAACCAGTCAATTAGCGGATAAATGAAAACAGGCAAATCCGTTCTCATTCGTTCAGTCCTCGTAGCTAATTCGTTCGTCTGCATTTTACGAGCTCGATCATTTGCCCAAGTATACTCGAAGCAGTCAGCCCCGGCGTTCTTCCCCCGGAAAATAGAGAAACCCGAGAGCGTAACGCCCTCAACCCCTTAGAGTACCGTCGCCGGGTCGAGTCGAAGTTCAGCGTCCCGACGCTGAAGGGGCTAAAGCCCCGCATCCCTGGGGACCCGATCGGCCGGCCGGAAGAATCATTTTTCAATTTGTCGCCGGATTTCCACTGCGCGGGCGTTATTTTTACGAGGACGACAGCACCGGGGGTTACATTAGTTGTTGCCACGGGCGGTCCGGAACTTAATTTTCGGCCGAAAGCGCTCCTGGAAACGGACGGTCCAAGGACTCTCCAGCCTGGTCCCGAGGGGACCCAAGTGCTGCGGTACCAGCCAGGATAATGAACGGACCCTGTGCCACGAGTTAGTATCATTACCCTGCCCCTGAACGTCCGCCATTTTCATCTGCCGACTTTGACAGGATATGTTCGATCGGAATGAACGTGGTCCTTGCAGGAATTATTCTTGAGATACAATCCTTTAAACCTTCTTGTCCTTATACCGATAATTGCATACTCTCACTGTTAACTGTAGTTAAGAAACTTTTAATGATTTCAGCGCACTGGTTCGACCAATTGTTGTTAACTATAGTGTTTGAGGAAACGTAAAAATAGGATCGAGCCACGTGTAATTTGAGCTTTAATTTCACAATTGCTACAATGAATGGATAGTTAGTATATGCGAGTAATAATTTTAGCGATCGTTTGATTTATGTATACATACGATGTCTTTCAGATTGAGACTCGGTTCCAGTTCGTTTTTTGTGTGTCTGTTCTTGTATCGAGTCGCGGTGGATTTTCTTTCGCGAATTTATAGACGTCGATGTTTACCCTGACAGACGGACGGAGAATAATGGACACGGTTTGGGCGGGACACGTTAAAATTGTAACATCGAGTTTTGTTTGCCTCGGCTTGGTTCCCGACCTGTTGATCCGTAACCCGACACCACGCTTGTCAAGCTCCTGATGGATTTTTAATGTTGCGTCTGACGCTGTTTTTTGTCTGCCAGAGGATTGTGTTTTTTCCATTCGATTTTTTTTTCATTTTCGCGAAGTGGGATTAGGCTAGGACCTGGGAACAAGGTGGTGTGCGAGGTTGTTTAACGATTTTTTTCCGTGTCCAATATTGTGCTCAGTGCTTGTTAATTCTTGTTGAACATTTGTTGTTATTGAAAATGTTAAATGTTGAAATTGACAAGTACTGCGCATCGAACACACACACAGAATTAATATCCTATTAAAAAGTGATTGTGCCATTTCTATTTGAAACCGATTTCAACTCGAACAAAGTATTCCCGCAAACGCAAAATCCAATAATCGGTCGAACGAAAATTAAATGGTTCGATATTGGAAATGGCGACAATCTTGCTACCAATTTACCCAGTATCCGGTTTAGTCTGCATACTAGAGCATCAATTTATTATACAAATCAATCGAATCAATTTCTCTTTAAATAAATCCCTAATGCAAGGGTACCTGCGCTGAACTTACTGTGTTAGCGTTGAAAGCAACATTTTATTTATTCCGTATGTACATTATTTTAATCATTTTCCAGAAAAACAGCTTTATGGTTTCAACAAGTGTGAATTGAAAAACCTTGTAACCGGTTATTTGACCAATAGCGTTTAAGAAATCCTGACACTTGCGTACAAAGTTTAGTGGCACAGCAACTGCCTCATTGCAAATTCTGCTTTAATAACTTACTAATTACACAACCAAAATTTCAATTTATGCTAACATCGGTGAGACTGTATAGTATATTTCTAAGCTGATAAATTGATGTATTTGTACCAGTGTTGATTAGAGGAGTACAAAATGGCGGACGGAGGATTCGCGAATGCTTGCGAGGACTTCGCCAGTGGAGGAGTCAATAAACTCAAATGAAAACAAACAAACAGAAGGGAATGCCGGGTCGTCGGCCGGTTTTCTCGCTGGAAATCGGAGCGTCACGCTCGGGACACCGTGTCTCGTCGCGGATAGAGCCATTGTGGGGCCGTTTACGGTCTCGTCGCCGATGCATTTAGAAAGTGGTTTATCCGCGACGATGGGGGCATGACTCAACCGTTCGTGTAAACGCCGTTAATACCTCTCTATCTCGGTCGGCCGCGAAAAGAGATCGGCTCGTGAAACCCCGCGGCTTTTCGACCGTTCGGTCGGTTGCGTCATAAATAGAGGATAATCGCGTGAAACGCGAGTCGCCATTGTTCCGGAAACGGCAACCGCATACTAATGCCTTCTAGAAAATGCCGGCCTACGCGAAATGGCCGCTAGAAATGACTGGCACAGGCTGGTTCACTAAAATCAATCATTCGTACAACGATTCCAATTAATAGAACTTCAGAATTGAATGTCTCAGGAATTGATCTTTTAAATGAAATGTACCTCGAACCAAGGCGCACTGCATCAGGCTTTAAATCATTTTTTCCCGGATCCGTTCAAGGATCACTCAGACATGAATCTGAAGGGTCCACAAACGGTATAATATTCCCCCTTAGTTCTGCAAACGAAGCCCAGCACATTACCCGGTCCATTCATCGTTCGAAATGGAGTCCGCGCGTTCTCCGTCGAAACGGACCTTGCTGTAATCTCCCTCGAAGTGAGTTGCCGTACGCAAAACAATCAATTACACCTGGCCACGCTCGAAGGATCGGGCAACCGTCGCATTTATCAATTTTAATACACCGTGCAAGAGGAGAGAGAGATAGAGGTAAAAAAATGAAGGAGGTCGCGAACGATGGCCATTAACTTCACCGTGTAGCTCGGAGCGCGATAAATGAATGGCCGCATCCCGCTTTCAATCATATCTGGTGTGACCTGGTGAGAAGAAAACGCGCTTTTGCGTAAGAGGAAACTCGATTAGGCGAGCTAGTGCCGCCGGAAACTCTCGGTTACGTGCGTGAAACCGTTTTATCAGTCGGCCTCGTAAATCGCTCGTTTTTTCCCTCTCCCGTTTCCCTCTTTCCCGAACGTTTTTCATCTTATTCCGTTTATTGTTGTTGCTATTACATTTTCATGGTGAATTTTCGCTCGTGCTCGAGATAATATTTTACGCGGCTCTCGCAAGGCTCGTTTCATCGGGAAATACGCGTGCGTTTTACCCCGAAGACCCCTCCAGGCGGTTATGGTTGCGAACGCAGTAAAATTTCGCGATACAAGATGTGCCGGCGCAGCGGCCTCTCACGAAAATTATACACTTCGCTTCTTTATTCTAATTCTTAACCCTTTAGACTCGAAGCGATTTTAATTCGAAAATCAAGACATTGCTTTCAACCCATATCATTTTTATTCTGTGTAATCTTTTTCAGTTGTAAAAATGAAGTGAAAACGAAACCCTGTCGATTTTTTAGAAAAATCTGAAATCGCTTCTGCCATCCAGGGGAAGCAGAAAGAAACGCCACTGTAGAAAACGAACGCGGGTCCGCAGGACAAAAGTTCCGCGCCTAATCGGCTCGCCCACGCGTTATTATTTTTAGTGCGTGGTTGTCGGAGAGGCCGGGGTCATTAGCCAATGGCGATTGTAAACAGGGAAAGAGGATCGAATAAATTTCCCGGGGCTCGTGAATAACGAGGCCGCCCACGTAGGCGCGCGCGTTCTCGCCGAAGCGGAGGATGGCAGCGAAAAATGGGCTTGGGCGCTCGTACGGTCTCTCGTCGCGCACGGTGTGCACGTGGGAGCTCCAGAGCGTACGCACGCGGGCACACGCGGGCACACACACAAAGGCGCATGCACGTACACACGTGAGCTGGGCCCGCGTGAGTCACTCATTCATGCCTAGCCGGGCTGCCGGCCGCGGGCGTCGCACGGTTACGCAACCAGACCGACGGAGACCGACAACGCCCGACAGAGACGGCCTCGGAAGAGGCGGTGGTTTTAAATAACCGCGAACGACGACTTCTAAATACCGGACGACAAGAGGCGACGCGAAGCGAAAAATCATTTGTTAGGCGGCTCGGCGAAAGTCCAGACGATTCCGCGCGCTCGGATGATCGTCACGAGATGCTTCCATGTGTCAAGTGATTATGAAAGTATGGAAAATTCACAGACATGCAAGCGTCCAGCAAAAGATTGCAGAAGAATACTCGGTTCACAAGAACCATTCAATAACACAACAACTTCCAAATTTATTTTTCTAGGAAATGAAGCGTCAACAAATGGAGCTCGTCGTCGAAGAATGCGTTTGTTTCATTAGAGGATACAGTCACCATTAGAAGCGTCGTGACAATTAATTGCTTGGGTGGGACCACGAGGCAATATAATTCCACGATGATTAATTGATGCGACGATTAGATCTTTGTGGTTTCTTATTTCTCGGTAGAAGGAACGCAGAGAGGGTGAAAAAGCACATATTAGAGATCTTTTTGCGAAATAATAAGGAAGAGGCGATTAGCGGGGATAGTGCTAATATTTAGAATCAAGATTGCATTCCTCGGAAGTACACTTAAAAAATAGATACAGCGTCGTTAATCAATTTTAACGAGATGTCCTGATGTAGGCTTGAAGTACAGTACTGGGACTTCGCGCAGCCTCCTCCCATTATGGTACACTATGCCAACCGTCGTCTATGATTACACGTTATCGACATGGTGTACGTCCATTCCTGGGTTATCCGTATAAAACTTTCCAGGAACGAAATTACGCCCCTCACGTGACGCCTTAATCCGTTCCCGGTTCTTCAGTGGCTCTTTTCCAATGGCCAGGGCTTCTTTGTGCCTCGTCATCTTTATTTCATTCAACCCTCTCCCTGTTTCCATTTGCGTTCCTCTTTAAACGGGGGTTATCAATTTGCCGGAGGAGGTGGACGATGAATATTTCATGCGCATTGTGCCGCTTGATTCACGTCGATTTTATTTCCGTGAAAGTATGGTAATCGGTGTCCAGTTAATTCGCGTGTTATCGAGACTCCGATGGCCGTATATAACAAACGTAACGTGTTTCTGGAGATCTCGTGTCGTTGTTAGATAGTGGAAAGTATTTTTATGGAAAGCGAATTCGAGGAAACGGTGGGCGAAACGATTCTGCGAGATCGCGTGCGATTATCTGATAACGAGTATCAGATCTACAAGTATTTTCATTTAAAACAGGCTAATGGCTTTGCTCACTTTAACTACGTAATTTATTGTATTTGTACAGGGAAGTTTCTTTCCGGAATTAATAAGATTTTTGATTCTAGCAGACGACGAGAATTTTTATTTCGCACGAAGAACCCCGGTTGGACGTCCACAATATTTTTCAACGGAGGATGAAGGACGGTGCGAACAACCATTACATAGAGCCCAGGTGAAATCTATTCTTACACCTGGCCGGCGCGGCGCTCTAACGCAGTGACTATAGCCGCTCGATTTCGCGTGGCGCTGCTGGCCGCGATAGTAATCTCGCTGGCGGCGTGTCGCGTCTCGCGTTCGCGTGCGCGCCGTTAAACGCGCGAATCTCATTAGAGCGGAAAAATTACGTATTTCCAACAGCGCGGCCGGTGCAGTTACATCCGTCATTCTTTCAACGCCGCCTCGGTCCGGTTTCTTTCTTTGTTTCTGCTTTCCTCTCTCTCACTCCTGTTTCGCCGTCGCGTCGGAGAACAGGAACCGTCCCGATCCGAATCGCCAGATAAAACACCGAGCCCGCAGCTTTTAATTGAATGTACTCGACGACTGGAAAGTGGACACGGAAATGAATACTTTCTTTCCCCGGTTAATAGGCCGAGCCGTTAGAATTGTGGAATCGAGCAGAATGTCCCGTAAAATATGCGTGTTTACCACGGCGAAACAAAGGCAAGGGTAGATCCTTCGAACCGATACCGTACGAGAAAAGTCACCGTGATAACGGAAACCTTTGTGTAGGCGGTCTTGATCGCGAATCGTATCCACTGGCCGTGTCACATTAATATTTACCAGGCTGTTGAGCTTTTTTTCATAGATTGTTTGCTACGCGTCACGTGGTTCGCCGACCTTACGCCCCTCATTTCACGGTCCCCTTTATTTAGCGCCCTCTTAAAGTAAATTATCCCGCGTTATCGGGTCTTTAAATTTTATTATCCCGAAAGTTTCGTTCTCAATCTGCTCGCGTAATATCGTTAGCCAACACGAACGTGTTCCTTCAACGCGGTCATCCGTTCACCGTTTCACTGCTTCCCGAGCTTCCTCCTATTTCGTAGATTTTCAGCATCTTAATCATCATTTTTTAAATGCCAATTTTCAATTCGCAATGTGCACGAAACAGTTGAAACACGAGAGTGAATAGAAAACATTTCAGTCGACGATGGAATAAAAAAGGCTCAGCAATGAGAAATACAAAAATGCAAAATGCAATGTCAGTATTTACAGAACGATTAAACGTCCAATATCTCGGTAAGTACAAACATCGTGCTCCGCAAACGAGTGATTCACGGAAAAAGACTGCTGACACAAGCGCGTCGGTGTTTTCATACCGATTAACTCGCAATTCAACAAACAAATCGGCAAACGTTATCGAACGCGAGACGACGAAAATATTATTCGACTCATTTCCTGCTACAATAATATTTTCACCGGAAAGATGCGGATTACGTAACCTGATCGATTCATTAGAGACCACAGTCGGATAAACAGTTTGACTCTTTCTGAAAGACAACGATGACCCCGACGCGCCACATTTTGCACGATAACGACGGGACGCGACGACGCGAAGGCATACAACAGCGCTTCGGGGCTCGATCATGCTCGTTCATTATCACGCGACCACTAGCGGTGGGTTATCGGCTGGTAATCTTCATTTCCAGGATGTGTGTCAAGTTCACGGTATCATGCCAAGTTGCAAAGAATAACAAAAACAGAAGCGGAACAAAGTAGAAAAATGTCGGCCTAGAAATCCGCTGACAAGTTCGCGATCGAAATAGCAACCGGGACTCGCGATAAGCGTAATCATCGTGGTGGTGAGAGAGTAACGATTAGATATCCCCGGATTTCTAATTGTTTTCCTTGTTCCTCGCCTTCCTCGTTCATTCATATTCTTGATGCGCTAATCATATGCCCGTATTAATATATTTATGTGTATTGTAGCCAGAATAATAATCGACGTGAAAATTAATCAATTCGATTCAGCTTTAAACGCATTCTACAAAAATACAGGTAAAAGTGTGACATAAATCGAGGAACTAAAAAGGAATAGATCCAATTTTAACTCGAATTTACTAAATTTGCATCTATCGTAAATCAAATTACGCGTTTTCTGGTTATCGTGTGCACAATTTTAGCTTCGTGTATCTAGAATTAAAATGAAGGCAGAGATTGCCGTGAATTAGAGTTCCGCCGCTGTTATCGATTATGAATGATATACAGGCATCATATGCTATAAAGGCACTGAAGCTACGATCGTTAATAGCAAATAACTTCCACCTATACTATCATCGTGAATTATAAACGGAGCGATGCTATACCGGCGCAGACACGAGCATAAATGAATTTCAACCCTACGGGCTTCATCGAATATGAACGCATCACGGGGCTATAGTATCCTTATGGATTGCAAATGCATCATGGCTGCCTTGCTGTCGTCTGTTCCACACGGAATTGTGCCGACTGCAGATGAAAGAACGCGTTAATAGATCATCGTGGTAAATTATAGGCGAATCGGAATGTGCTATAAATTATTTTCGACTATACGTATATCGACTGCGAATAAATTCCATACCATCTGCATCGGGCGTATAGAACGAGAATTTCGGGCAAATCTAAACTGTTGTAGTGCAGAAGTGTTCAAGGTTATAGCAATGTCAAGCAAGCACGACCATCGTGTTTGCTTTCTTTTGTATGCCAGAAAGTCTAGGAAACATTTTCCTTCGGTGAAAATGGGAAAATTCGATGGTTCTCTTTCGGTTTCGCAGGCAAGTAGCGCGAGTTCCCGTCGAGTTCCGTGCGAAAATAAACGATGACGGCGTAAAACGCGGGTAAAATATGGAACGAGACCGGGAACATCGTCGGACAGGGAACGTTGGTTCGTGGAATACGTCGTAACGACGCGTCTGACCTCGCACGCGTGTTCCCGCGTTTATTAGGTAACGCGTTGCGACCGGCCGCCAGTTATCTCTCGTTTCTCGTTTCTCGTTCCTCGCGAGCGAGCCAGTGAATCTTGAGGACAAAAGCGAAGCGAACGAGCTTGAGAGACCCGCTCCCTCCCGAGACCGCTTTAATTGCTCCTAATTTACCAGCCGGATTCCATCGGATTTATTCTCGTCTCAGCGCGTACCAAAAATAACCGGCCTGAACTGGCACGCGCGATTGTTTAATTTAGACCGGCTGACTTTTTCTCGTCCCGCCCCTTCTTCGCACCCTTCGCGCCAATGCGACGCGAGTCTTACGCGTCTACGATGCACCCGTCTCGCAAAATCCTCATCAAACTGTCTAGTTCGCTTTCGTTGTCCCATCAATGCTCTCAGACCCGTTGCCCTGCAATAGTATTTTTAAGAAACATTATTTACGCACTCACGCACGCTTGAATTTATTGATTTTCTAATTTTCCTGAGGATCCTCGACGATTTCTGATTTGCATAGTGCAAGAAGAAAATGTGAGGACACATTTTAAATTAACGACGACAGGTGCTTGCAGTGAATTTTTCAACCGAGTGAAGTAAATGAATTCAGACGTTAATCAGTATTTACAGCTTATCGGTCAAACTATAGTAAAAACAAGGAACGTGTCTGCTACCATTATTCAAGGTTCGCACAATCGTACACGTCTGCGAATGATAAAGAAGGCCAGATAATCGTTCGTTTAACGTCCATAAAACGCTATCGAAATTGCACTTTTAAAAGTGAAAAATAAATACCTGCTTACGTCTTCAGGCCCGTTACCGTGGCCATACTTACTAGTTTCTATCACGAACACGTAAACTCCACAGCTCGGTTACCCAGTGTGAAATCTGCTTTCCAAGTCACCGCAGTCCTCCGTCATCCTCGACCACAAAGCAACACTATTGTGTCGAAAAATCATGCGACACACGAGTCCACCTGGCCCGATTGGTTCACAGGCGATCGCCCGGTAACCCAGAAACCGTTTCTCCAATAACGCGCGAACCCCCCAATTACAACCCCCGATCACACTGGCAAACCCGCAAAGTTCGGAGCACGCCAATATCGAGAAGCAATAAAACCAGGGGGGTCCGTAAAAGGCTCACCCTCTGGAAAAGAGCAAACCAACGGGAAACCGATTTTTCACGGTGCCCCCTCGTAATTCTGTGGCGGTGCCCCTCCCTTGATAGCGGAAGACCGTGAGGCTCGGCTCGTTAGGCAATTGAAGGAAAATTTAGGTGATCGGTAGGCTGGACGGACTGTGGGGAAAAGACCCTTTGGCACCTGTCACTCTTTCCAACGGGGCACACGGAGTGTCAGAGTCGACAGGGGGCTCGCGACAACAACAGATGTTATTTTAACGCCGGCGTTTTCAGCTCGAAGCTGCCAATTCGTCACGGTTTTCCTTCGCGACGAACTCGATTAAATGGCTCGATGTGCGCCGACCCCGACACCTCGATTCTGGATTAACCCTTTGCACTCGGAAATATTTTACTTGTTATTATTGCTCAGGGTTCGTGACGGACCCTTTCTAAGGGAACGAATTTCATCCAGAAAATGAATAAAGATCCTGACCGCTTTCCAAAAGTTGTGGAACTCTGAACACCATCGCATCGGAAAAAGTGACTTTCACAGCGTGCTACACGGACGATAAATTTTTATTAACGCGGGGGAAGACACGTCGCGGCTTGGATATAAATTACGAGATAATTGTGTGCAACTATGCTGGCGTCGCTTCTGCTACAAAACACCGCGTTAAGGTCAGAAGAGGCGTCCGCCATTTCTCTGAACAAATTTATCTCGGGACAGCAGCGCGGTCCACTTACACGAATCAGCCGGTATAATGATGCGAGCAAACGAGCTGTGCAACATTCTCGCATGGTACATGAAAAATTGCGAAGGGCGGACTGTTGCGGGAGATAAGGGAGCCTTCGCGCGCGGCCATATTTGCGGGCTTGTAAGCGGAAGAGAATGCATCCATGTTGACTAATATTAATCGGTAGATGATAAATGCCAGAGAGCGGGGTTGGTTCGATCCAAAAGCGGGGAAGAGCGATTACACGGACAATGCGGAGCGTTTTCCGCACCGCGCCGCACACCGCGTGACGCGCAAACGGCTACCTGTCAGTGGTGAATAAACTACAACAAAGTTGATAATTAATCGTAACCGGGCATTAATCACGTCGCTGTTGATCCGTTGCACCGTGTGTATCAAACGCACGCGGGAAAATATTTAATCACGGCTCTCGGCCGTTAACTTTCCGTGCATCCTAAGCGTAATTAATTGTTTCTAAACCGGGTTGCTGGTTAGGTTGTTATTCTTCGTTGTTAATGGATCGTTCGCATGGCCGGTTAATCCGTTCCCCGTTGAGAATCGGAAATTGTTTCCGTTGCCTGGTTGCTGCGTTATTCTTCCTCGTTAACAAATTGCTCGTCGACGGGCTAATTCGTTCCACCGACGAATTCGGATCACGTGCTCGACGCGAATCGAACTTCCGTCAGAGTTTCGCGCTTTCGATCCTAACGGATTCCCCTGTTGCTCGCAAAACGATCCGATCGCGTTATCAACGTTATTCGTGCGGGTTATGTTTACACTATAATCGTTCAAGGACTCGAAGAAGAAAAAAACATTACGATGATCTGGAAATACGGAAGCGAAAATAGCCTATTCTACAACACTCTTCTCTCCTTAGCTCTCGCTTTTCCGGCTCGGCGTGTTTTCTCGTGAATTGTTCCGCGCGGCTGCGAGGACAAAGTTTCGCGAGCTGAATGATTTCCACGGAAGTGGGGACAAAGTGAACGAAAGAAGGAAAAGCGAAAGCGCTGAATGAAGTTGTAGCGTGCGTGGAATCCTGCCGCGCGTCGCGTCGCCCGTCGAGCCTCTCTCGGGTGATGAATACTCGCTCGGTTACGCGAAAAAGGACAAAGAAGAGGCAGACGGGCGGGGAACGGTTGAAACTAGGCTGCGGAGGAAGTTGGACCGATGAAGAAGGGCCACGGGTAAATGAAGGTGCTCTCCCGACACAATGGCGGGCCCGTATACGCACGCGAGAGAGGACGCAGAGAGAAGAGGAGAGGAGAGTGGGTGCAATGTCTCTTTCGCGGGCCATTGTCAACTCGCTTGAAATGAAAACTGTGTCGTTCGCCGCGCACAGCTGCCCCCAAGACTTCGCGACCCGAATCCAAACGTTTTCACAGTAACACCGCAGCCTTCTTGCGCAATTATCCTTCGCCGTAATAACATCTAAGCCCCTGAAGAATTATCCATTTTTATTCGCTAAACGTATCGACGGTGCAGAAGACTTTGGACCTTAATAAATGAATACATACGAGCACAATTCGACGCTGTAGTGCAAAGGTTAAGATGGCGTCCAGCGGTGAACAGGAGGAAAGTTCGCCGAAATTAGACGCCGGTAGTAGGAGAAGCCGGAAACGTTTAATTTGATACACCGTGTTGCAGGTCTCGCGAAACCACGCAGGAGGAAACAGAGGATTTCTTCGCAGCAACCGAATTCATTAGCGCACCCTCCTAGTATCATCTCTACAGCCAGACTATCCTCCTTGGTTGGTCCCTGTTCAACCTGCTGTGCGTTCGCGTGTATGCGACGTCCGGATTAAAACATCGCAATTTTCATCCCTCGAAATAAAACTGCCGGCACATGTGCCTCTCCGCGCTTCTCTCTGTCAGCCGAGGGATATATCCCGCAGTCCTTTCCGGCTTTCTTCTTCCACGGTGCTTCATATATCCTCATTCCTTTGTCCCTTTGCGCAGCAAGCTCCCGCCGTCTAATAAAACAGTCTACGCGCCGCGCCGGCCTTGTTATATTTAACAATATTTCGATCGATACACGGTCTGCTGGCCTACAGAAAATTAAGACGAACTGGCTATTACCGTTTCCTCTTATTTTCTACTTATACGTTCGCTCGACCAACTCCGTGCTTAAAGCATACTTTTTCTTTAAGAATTTACGTATTTCTTGCGTTAACTAGTGCCGCATTAAGCGATTCTAAACACTTCTACGCGTGAGAGGACAGTGAATTCTTTTCTCCGGTCGCCATTCACATTGAAAACAGGAGGGTGGCTCGCGATTCTCGGAAATTACAATGGCTGTCAGGGAAAATAATCGTCGGAAGCTTTTCTCAACGGGATTCTGCGGGGAACGAGCGGGCGAATCGTGTAAAGAAACGGAACGCGGTAGCGTGTCGTTACAAATTGCTCTGGCTCGCGAATCGTTCCGCGTTAGTTTAGCAGCCGACGCGTAAAGCAGGACATAACTCGTTTCTCGGCTTCGCTCGGCTCCGCTCTGCTCCGCTCTGCTTTGCTCCGCTTTGCTTCGCTTTGCTCTCGGCGCTCGCCGAGTCGGAAGCGCGTGGGCAATATCCGGCGGGGGCTGTGGAAAGTTGTCCACTACTTTAGTTACTTGAGTTACCGTCTCACGGAACGCTCTAGCTTCATGACTATGCAGCAAGAATATTAAATTAAGTGGCTTATAATGGAGTTTCGACTGCGGTAAAAAGTCGGCAGACCTCCGCCTTCCGGGCGACGCATTTTATTAGCCAACTGCCACTTAGCCTGGCCACTTCCCTTCAAACGCTTCCGAAAATCCGTCCCGCAGGAAACTTTCTTATTATTGCGACAATGGACGGCGAGGCCTCGGCCCGGGACGCATTATTCTACGGCTAATCAGTCTTACCAACTTCTACAGAGCCTCCAGAAGGATTAAACGTTTTTAGAGTGCCTTATCTCTTTAACACGCTCGCCAAGGCGTTGCAGAACGATCCGCCCTGCATTCGTCGCGTGTCATCATTTTTAACCTTCGATTACTCGCACTCCACTTTCTAACTGGTTACATGAAACTTTACGTCACTCCAACGTAAACAAATTTTTATTCAATGAAATTACTGCTTCAATGCAAAGTAGATATTTGCTAGTGTGATCGACACCAGGGTCCCTTCGGGTCTCCAGACTGTTTAGGTTGGGCCCTACAGAGAAAAGAACAGGTGTGGATATTAGCTCGAAAAATAGTCTTCCCGGGTGCAATGCGAATAGTAGGTCCAAGGGGAGAAAAAATTTCGAGAATAAATAGTAGAGGGGCAACCCATTCGTTTGTTCCGGGTGTGGGTGTGTACGGGATTGTCCGGTTTTAGCCACACTCTAAACAAAAAAAAGGTTGGGCCCTACAGGGCGACACTTGAAACGAAGTATCACATGGGATACTTCGTAATCTCTGGTTATTAATACGATTAGGAGATCGTTGCTCCATTTTTGACAATGAACAGCAATTTCATTGCGCTAGTAACTTATTGATGATCCAACAGGGTGCAACCAGAAATTTTTCAGACAACTCAAGTCGTGGTTCCAGTGTTAAAAGATTTATCATCCTGTTGAAAGTGTCCGAATATTTCTGTGATCCAGTGTGCAGTTATTGGATTGGTTCGCCGTATCGACGGAATGCAGTTTCAGGCAGGTTTCTACGTCGAAGCGGTAAACGTTGATCCGCGACCTTCGTCTGGAGGAAATCCGCCAGGAGATCACGAGGATTTCGTCCGGTTAGCGCGGTCGGTCGGTCGCGTGAGAGCGTTGCACGTGACCGAGAGAGGCGAGACCGTGAGTGCGTGTGGGTAGCGCGTAAGCCCATTGATAGCCCACGGACCATTCATGGATCCGCGGATCGTGAGAGGAAGTCGACGTCTGTGTTCCGTGGCACACACGGTGTCTCCCACACGTCCGCGGCCGCGAGTAGGTGTGCCCGCGGCCTTATTTGTACCGAGGCGAGCGCGGCCACGCTTTTTCGCATTTCCGGCTGCGGAGCTATCCGACGCACACTATACCAACAGATAGGACCCAGCTGGGTACGAGCGAAACAGTATCTTCAGGCACGACGACGTCAAATACGATTTTCAGACATTTATTAGTCCCTTCTCCTGCAATATCGTGTCACACTCGTGATGAAGATTCGGAACAGAGTCTTATTAACACTTTACCCACTGGAAGCCTATTAATAGGATTTTTAATCATTGTGCTGTACCAAATGCAAGCATAGACATTTTCTTTTACACTGCAATCTTACATGAAATTATTAGACGACGTGATTGAGAGTAATTTATTATCACAATACTTATTTATAACTTATTTATACAATAATCGCAGATCGGTAATGTGTTAATATGTATGTTATCGATTTCCTTCAAACCGAGATGCACTTCGATTTTGGTTTTGTTAATGTATAGTTATTGGAGAACATGTAGGCTACAATAGATATACATATTTCCTCCTTTTTTGGGAAGTTACTAACTACACAACATGTTCTGTTCACTGAAACCATAAAATAAATCCTTGTGATCTCCACGATGAATCGTTAGTATCTGGAACAATTCTATAATCGAGTACGATAGTATGAGTGAAATTTTGTCGACAGCATACGTGGGCCCGTAAAAGAAACTAAACGGCCTTGACGCGTGCAACTATGGAGGTGGTGCACTGAGCGTGGACCAAGTTTCGCTAACGAGCCGGTGAAATCGCGTGGAAATGGGAAAACCGGGTGGGTGTATGATTTAGGTGATTCACTATGGTAGGAGCAACGTTGTAGGCGGTGGTGAATGGACGTGTGTGTTTAAGTAGAATCTTTGGTGTTCAGTGAATTGAATCCGTCGTTATATTTGCTGTGCTTAATGATTTCAGAACAGAACGCGGAAAACTCGCGATGATTTCGCAGTGGTACGTTTTTCGAAGATCATCGGCCAAGGAAACATTGCTCACGACTTTCGACGGCCTCGAGGCCTCGGATAGCGCTCGTTTGCGATCAGTTGCAAAGTGTAGATTGAATGGAGTAGATTTACGATCGATTTGCGCGTGCCGCTCGATCGCCGAGTTGCATTTTACGGACCCGTAGACTCCCGATCATTTATTAAGTCTACGCTCGGGGTCAGAGACTCGCGAACGTGTTGTAGATGCTCTAATCGCGACGCGGGGGAAAGTAGACTCACGATTATTTGCAGCCTGCGGGCCCTAATAGAGCGCGTTTACGATCGGTTACAAACTGTAGACTAGGAGGAGTTGATTTACGATCGGTTGCTGTTTAATCCAGAGGAAGCGGGACTAGCCGCACCGCGCCGCTTCGTAAAATACAAACTCGTAATATTAGTGAATTACAATGTATATTTACTAATATTATGAGTGAATTACAACGTAAACTCGCCCGTAAACGAGGCCCCATGTCTGCTCCCCCACGGATTATGCCACGAACGATCGTAAATTCGCTCCATTCAGTCTACACTTTGCTGCGCAGATCGTAAACCTACTCTACCAGACCCGGAGGGCTGAAATATTGCGGGGACACTAATTTTATGCATTTGTGGTGACTGTGATTACCTGAACTTACAGATGGATGCACGGCCGTAATTTAATGTGATTTTCAGACTTTTCTCTCCTGCTTGAAATTGCATGAAATCTGCGATCCAGTGATTTTTATTTAGTAATTTATCGTACAAATAATTCTTCTCAGAAAATTACACTTCTCAATTAAAATGTCCTCGACAAGAACTGATAGATTGATTACGTTCCAGTCGGATTCTATAAATAACGGTGACGCTATTTTCGGTGTCCCCAATTCTAGTTTCTACAGCCGATTGTGCACGTTCTATCTCAGTTGTACGCGTCTACAGCTGTTCGTTAATTCATCGCGCCGGTCCTAGACTCGGTAACTATCTAGAGTCTGCTTTGGCCCGAGTCTAGGACTGCGCAATTAATTGCGAATCTACTTTCTCACTTCGCCTCTAATCTCTGCAATCGATTTACTGCGCCCAAGTGTAGACTCCACAACTGACCGCGAATACGCTCTCTTCATTCTACTCCGGCCGCATTTACTGCTCAATCCTGGCAGCCCTAATTTTCGCATCGTCTTGACCCCTTCGCCATAACGTTCTCCCAATAACCTCGCTCTTCGAGCAAAGATTATGACGTTGAAATCTTCTATTAGGTCATTCTCAAAGTCATTTCGTTTTCCCAAGAAAGCCCTACGATTCATTTTCGAAGCTTTATATCTATTGTACGCCTACATGTTCTCCATAACTGCACATTAACGAAACCAAAATAGAATTGTATTTCGATTTAAAGGAGATTAATAGCACACATATTCGTTTCACTCTGTTCGGAATCTCCATCGCGTATCTGACTCGATATTGTAAGGCGAGGGGTTAATTAGTCGAGTCCGGACCGGCCGACTAATTGACAAAGTACATAGCATGTTTTCGCGGAGTGTTTCGTTACCATTGAGAAAATCGCCGGTGCTCGTTTATTAATTCAAGCTCCCCGGGATCGTAGAAGCGGAAAATGATTGACACCGGCGGCCTGGTCGGGGCGCGATGTTATTAAACCGCTCGAGATAATTGAATAAAAACGCGGATTCAGATGCAGATTTCATTTGCCGCGTTACCGGTGATATATGGGCTGAACGAAGCCGCGGAAAACCGTTATTAAACTTGTTTCTTATCGCGGGCCGCCTGCGTGAACCGGTTAGTTATTAACGCTCGCTCGGTTCTATCGAGCGTCGGCTATCTTTCCTGCATATACTTAAACGCGTTATTATAAACTGGCAAACCGACAACCGATCGTCTTGCACCCTCTAATGTATCGAACGAAAATCGTTTGATTCGCCGGATCGAATCGGAGATGAGTGGAAGATGGAGCAAATATGACCTGGAGCCAGAAATCTCTCAGGATCTTCGAGTTTTATTAAAGTTGCTCGCGTTTGGAGGAGCATCGATCGATCGATATGATCTCGTAAATTTTCTCGGAAGATAGAGGAGCTACGGTCTGGATCTTTAAGCGAAGTGTGAAACGTGAAGTGAATTAAAATATCGTCGAAGAGTGAAAAATGATGTTGGAATAATGCAATGCTACGTAACCAGGAAATTTTCATAAATTCCCGGTGCCGGAAATTCAACGGGCTCGGTTTACACCCGGGAATGGTGGCCGCGGCGCGAATTAAAGCGCGGCTGGGCTCGTGTTGCACCGAGAAGTAGCCGCACCCGAGGGAATTTATGGTTTCGACGTTTCTCACAGCGGTCACCGCAGACGTCGGCTTGCACCTGCGTGCACTCGCGCGACCTGCGTCGTGCGCGTCGTACATCGTGCGTGCACAGAGATGAGATCACACAGAAGCGGTGGAATGCTACTATAAATAACGAGAAGGTCGGTTTTCGTACAGCTCGGAACTGTGTCGAGATTAATCGACCGAATTGATCGCGTTATACCTCGATCCTCCCAAATTTCCAACGTCCAACGAAATTATAGGTTCGCATTTGAAGCGTCCGAAATATCGCAAATCTGTACCACGAATTTCGCAACGAATTTCTATTGATTGGCTGTAAACTGTATGGGGTAACCAAATGAATTCTAATTGGCGAGTGGGTGGTGCGTTTTGGTCGTCGGAACGGGAGTGTGCTGCGGTAAAATTATGTTTTGGCAAGAGTTTCGCTCATGGGTTCGAGATCGAATTATTTTACCGTTGCATTAGATGTACAATTTACGTAGACCTCACTGAGTTAGCTGAAACATCCTGTATAAGCGATAACGCTTTGGCCATGGATCCTTTCAGCAGGAAGACAATCGAAGGGCCAGGGAAAGTGGCGATGGGACAATGTTCGATGACGCCGAGGCATGGGATCGGGATCCATTTATCGAGGGACGCACGACCACGGCGATAATGGACAGTTTAATGCGCGCGTTAGAACGTTCGTGGATGCAAATGGGTTAATTACCCCGCGGAGACTTCTGCGTTCGGTTACGTGCGTGCACACCTGTACTCGGCGGCGGTCCGAGTAATTGCGATTCCACGAGGCGACGACACGTGTACGGTTAATCAGGAAGGACACGAAATACGGTTGGTTGAGCGGATAGCTGACGACTCCATTAAAATCCTCGAGCCACCGAGCGGCCATTGTCGAATCACCGTAACGAGCCCGTTCTCGCTCGAAAGTGTCGTCGACAGTCATTCTCCCCTAACCAAAAAGCGACCACTTCACCTCACATTTAATTTCAATCTTTCGATAACATAATTACGGTTTTGTAAGGAGTCGAGCCTGGAGATTCGAACGACGACGGTCGAACCAAATAAAAACACGCTTTTTTCGATCTAACTGCTCAGCGGTTGACCGCCGACAGTTAGAATCCGAAAAAGTAAATACACGATGGGTCAACGACCGAGCAAACGAGCGAATAAGAATAATAAATAAGGAAGAGAGCGCGATGACATACATATTTTGCGAGGTAGGTCGGTCGGGATAATATTTGGAGAAATTTAAGAGTGGGCACAGTTTTTTAACAAGAGAACACAAGAACACTGTTAAATAACAAAATAAATTTCTGAGATAAGATACTCGTTATGGACTGTCACAAACATGTGTCGTTTCACGAACAATCGTGAAACACTTCGTACAAATTGCAAAATTGCTTGTGAGTAACAATTTGATCGAACCATTGCGCCGTTAACATCAATATTCTTTGTTCATCTTTAATCCTGTACTTAATTAATTTTATACAGTTCGTTGTTTGTAGGTAAACATTTTAACACTGTTTTTGAAGTGGCTCGATCGAACGTTTCGTGGCCCGTGGCGATTTCCTCGGCGAGCAGGGATCCTTCGGGCGAAGCGTGTCAGCCTCGTGCACGCGTTTTCCCGTAGGATCGAGCTATTTATCATGTCACCTCATTTCCTCGGAGAGGAGGGTGAACGGGACCGACGCGTGTCACCAGGCCACCATAAAACGGTGTCGGTGCACGGCATCAGCGCGGAACAGTCCTCGAAAACTGTCGTAAACCGCGGCAGACAAACACCGCAGACGTCCTCGACGCTCTCCCGCCGCCGAGTGGATCAATTTTATGTCGGTTAATAAAACCCGAAACTCCCCTCTTATATACTCCGGTCGTGCTTAAACTTGTACAACCTGCTGCATCTGAGGGAAAGTATTCGATGATTGATTAACCGAGCCGCGGGATCATCGACAAAATTATAAACGCAGATACGCAGTGCGAAAATTAGCTTCTCCATCGGTGGTTATGATAACGTTATATACATGTATAGCGTCCAATAAGATTCAAATCCTCGAAACAGCGCGAGAAACTATATTTGCAAAATGTCCAAGCACTAGGAAGTAATTAGTTAGATTATTTAGTTATATACACACGAATTAGTTCTTTCGACGTCTCAAACAAATTTTTAAGTACGAAGTCGAGATGTCATGGAGCGTTCAGTTTCGTGGATTCTCATAAATCAAAATTCGTCGGATGAATTCGAATAGAAAATTAAGGGGCTCGTAAAGTTTGAGAGCAAACACAGAACGATGGAAACGGGATACGGATCGGGATCGGTTCGCAGACATCGACGTCCTCTCGGTACTCCATCCCGCCGGATGGATCAATTTTATTTCGGTTAATAAAAATGAAACTTCCCCATCTTTATTTAGGGTATACTTAGGGTTATATATATATATATATATATATGTATATGTATATGGGCGAGGGTAATATACGGTGATAGAGAGGTTGCGTACATACAGAATTCGAGGACATTCCTGCTCGCGCGGTTTACTCTCGCTCGATCGTTGATCGAGGGGATGGCTTCGGGGAAGAGTTGAAGAATTTTGGAGAGCGGGGAACTCGTAAAACGAGAAACAGAGATGTTTCTTCAGAAATGAATACATCAAAGAGTGCCATTTTTATTAATCGTTTTCACCTTAAGAATCAAAATTCTATATGTACAACCGATTCGCAAAATAAGAATTGTCTGCATTTGATTCCAACTCCTCACGGTACAATATTTACGGTTTTCGTCTTTGTCGTAGTTGGCTGGTTACACGTCGAAGAACCGCTCGTTCGTTCGCATACGCTCATCAAAATTGTCGAGTTCGGTCGCCTAAATAGGAACCCCGGAGTAATCTGCGAGCAAACTACGACCTGCACCGAGACACAATGGCCGTAAAAGAGAGAGAGCGAGAGAGAGAGAGACAGAGTTTAAAGCGAGTTCGACGAAATCTATTTTCCAAAATAGCGAGCCGGGCATGCTGCGAGTGTTTATCCTGGCCGGTTAGACCAGTTCATCTTCGCCGTATTTAGGGTATGTAGCTCTCGTTCGCTGGTTAGAATGTGTCTGGCGGGCACACGGAAATAACCTAGGGAAACCTTGCGCACTTAAATCCATCAACTTCGAGCAGACGTACTTCTCGACGACATCGATCATTACTGATACAGAAACCGCTTTATTATACTTTCTATTTCTGTTCCGCAAACGACGCACAAGTTCTCAAGGTGAAGTCGACGTAGAGACTCGGAAGCTTCCGCGATCGATGAGGTTTCACGATCCAGACGTTTCTTAATCGCGTTCTGCAAATTGACAAGGATTATGTTGGTCGAATGTACTTACGGCGGTTCCCATTGTTATCGAACATTTTTTAATCTTTAATAAATTTCTCTTGAAATTTCCCAATTGATGTACATTGTTAACTTGTCGTATTATAATTAGCCTATGTTGCCAGCAATCGTTGACGACCTCGGAACGTCTACATCAACGATCGAACGTCAGATGGTGGACAGAATACAAAAAGAGGGTCTCGCAGATGGTGCCAAGCGACGATCTCTCCGTCGATCGCATCGAATCGTTGTAATTGCATCAAAAAATATATTTCTCCTGCAGCTTGTTTCAACTTTTTGTCGAACCCTCATACACACAATCGTTCGATCCAAAAGACTGTTGCCACGATTGCCAATCTTCGCTAAAATTAACTTCTCCCACCGGAGCACAGTCTTTTTATAAAACTTCGATAAGGCTAATTTGTGCCCCATACAAATTATCGTGTATATTAATATATTAGTCACTACGGGCCAGTTGCTGTAATATGTCACAGCGATTTCGATTCCCGTGACTAACGCGCGTCGAGATAAAATTAAATGCTATCGTCTGACCTTTCGATGCTTGGTCGACGGGATCTCGAAAAATTTAGCACGGTGACATCATTCTCGCCCGCTTCGACCGTCGAATCTGCCCATTCGACTGAAAACGTGGCTGGGTCATTGGCGACCCTCCCCGAAACGTCACAAAGAATTCCCCTCGGTACCAACAAACAATAGAATTGCGCAATAAACAATGTGAGTTACTCTTACGAACAGTTTGGACATATTTAGAATTTTGTAGAGCATTGTACGAACGAAGTGAATCGCGGTCGAACAGGAAGGACTAGGGAAAAAATGAAGGGGGTAGAACAGTCATGCTAGGAGTATGGCGTGTGGAAGTGTGATCCATCGGGCACGTGGAGTCCCCGAAAAGTCACGTCATCTGCTTAGCCGAGGGTGGCAGAGGGCGATCGGGAATTCGCGCAAGATTCGGCCGTAAATAATCGACAAGCATCGCACCGATACAATCGTTCGATACCCATATGGCGCGAGGCTGGTTGCCGTGGGGTCAGGCTAGCTACTAACTTTCCAATTTTCATGCAGTCCGGCTCGTTCACGTTTATCCTACGATCTCTATCCCATAGAGCGGGTTCTCGAAAAGCGTTCCGCCTCGCTGTCACAAAAGGTTTTCGACTTCCTCTTTCTCGCTCCCTCTGTCTCCGTGTTGGAGGATTCGTCATCGGTCCGGAGAGAGGACCGGGAGAAAGGAAAAAAGACGGCCGATAAGAGGGAGAAAGGGAAAAGCGAAGTGGAAAAAGAAGATTACGGAGAGATATCGACGGCAGCTGTCGATGCGCCAATCCTGGACACAGACCGGAAGCTTTGACGTATCAAAAATTCGGCCGATTTCAACCCCCGTACCTCGCAGACAGCTACACCTCTCACCGGCGCGGCAGTTTTCCTTTTCCCCTTAACGAAAACATCGACTGTTCCAACTTTTTCACCAATCTTGGAAATCTGTTTTTATTCGCAAAAATTGCAAGACTGAATTTATTTAACGATGCGTGCTTGGACGCACGCGGTGCAAATTTCATTTCAAATAAAATCGCAAAAAATCATATAACTCAACATTCTGCTAATAGAAAACATATATTATACGAGCACGGAATCTTCAAGTAGCCTGAAAAATCACAAGAATCATAGAACAAGATGTCGCAAATCTTACTGTGAAGAGAAAAAAATTGGTTTTCATTTTCCCGATGACTTTCCGAACGGGCTGCTAAGACAATACAATTTTTTCCAATGGAAGCACCTTTGTAATTGCAATAATTATAAAATAAAAAGTGCGAAATCGGTCATTTGATCTTGTGTGATTTTTATGGGCATTGGCGTGGCACTCAGCGAGCTGAGGGATGCCATCGCAACGATTTCGGAGAAGTTGATCTGCGATTTTCCGTGTTGTAATGATTCAAGCGAAAAGTGTGCCGATGGTATGCAGTGCATTCTGACGTGGTCGAAAGTCGCGAGGTTCCGCAAGAACGAAATGAAGTCCTGCGGCCCGTAAATGGCGAACGAGGATGGCACGTACCCATGCCTTGTGAATCATCGGTGACCAAATGCGGATTCCCCGCGTGTGCCACTTGAAGAAGCACATTTCGCTTGCTGGCAGGATTGATACCGTCTCGAGGCTTTCACGCGGTGGAATTGTAACGAGATGACAACACACACATACACCAAGCGGCATAGTAACCGCTGGTGGGTGTTAGAAGAGTGATCTATCGCACGGTGGCAGAAGAAAATTCGCAATTAGCGTTACACCTACGAGACCGAGGCGAGAAGTTGACAAGAAACGGACACGCTTTCTCTGGTCACGAGTCACTTCGCCTTTAATTAATTTAGAAAGGTACGACGGTTAAGTAGTATTCTGGGAATGTATTCACCCTTAGGCGGAGCCACCCCATGCTGGTTTTTACCGTCACGATTGTCTGATTACGTACAGAACTTCGCAAAACTGTTCCTACGTTATGAATGAAGTTAATGTAGTATTTTCATGTTCGTACGCAATGAATAAACTTAATGTACTAATTGTGTGTTCGTGCACAATGAATGAAGTTAATGGGCTACTTTCATGATCCTGCGTAATCAGTAAAGTTAATGCACTATTTCAAAATCCTGAAATCCAGCAAGAAATTCGGATCAGGCATGCAATACCACTTGAAATCGTCTCGTACACGAACCTCGACGTTTCCAAAGCAGTCTCCCCGAAAAGACCAAATTCCCTATAACCATACCCAATTTAAAATCGCACAATCCAACCCCCTGGATCGGCTAGGAGAGGCCATCAGAAGGCGTTCGGAAAGCAAGCTGGGCTGAAGGAGATGGTCCAGACAGCATCACAGTTCCGTTAGCCGGGTCTCCATTAAAGTTTCATCGGATCGCGGTGAAATCGGGAAGAATCGAGCCTCTTAATTGCTGCGGGAGCGTCGTTCGCCGCGTTCCATGCTCGCCGTGTTTCTCGTTGGAACGCGCGATTTCACCGTCTGTACTCTGTACACTCTTATCCTTTTCTCTCGTTCCTCTTTATCCTCTCCGTCTCGCTCCGTTCCTCTTTGCGGCCGCTATCGCAAAAATCGATTGGTCGCCGGCATCCCTTGGTTCGTTGCACCGGCACCTTACATTTGCCTATCTCGAAGTCGGCATCTTGTCCCCGGCGATGCATTGTGCACCGGCCCCGGGTGCATTCGTGGACGGCGGACAGCCAGCCAGGGGCCTGCAGCCATATTCACCGACACTGCAACGAGAAACGATAATAATGGCGGTCGTGCCGCCCCCGTAACCGGCATTCAACCGGCCGCCAAGACGTTTATCGCCGCCGACGATCGGTCCACCTTTCGTCAGACAGACCGAGAACGTTTGCGTAGGATATACCCCAGGACCGGATCCCCCGATATCCGGTGATCCTGTGTTGTACTGATATCCACCTAGGATGAGGAGGGACACGACTCGCTGACGTCGACGCCAAGGAATTTGTCGCGGTTTCTTTCACTCGGTTTCCATGTTCTTCGAACACTCGCAATGTTCTCCCCTCGATAAAGATAAGCCAGTGCATTGTTTCCATTTTTCGAATTATTGCCCGTTCACTATACTTACCGCGATTTTTATGGCTGCTGTCAACATACAGAACCACTTTTCTGCATCATAGTCGTGTTCCGTGGCAAGGACCGTCCACTGGAGTAATATCTGTAAGGGATGGCCGGGATTAAATCGGCAAATGCGATAAGAATGAATCAACCTTATTTAAAGTTCTTTTTCCGACGACGAGCCTAACGAGACTGTTTGTAAATAACATTTTCAATATACCGGGTGGCGCAACATGAACAACTTACATATTGTTTGCTGCATTTCTTCTGTCTCTCTCTTTCCACCCGAAGGCTGCTCGAGTCGGCCGTGGAGGATGACGAGTCATCAAGGGTGTATTGAACGGGAAATGCAGCGTTCGGCAATTCCCAATCAATACATCGCCTTGCGTATATCAATGAGACGTCATTGAAATCAGCCCATAGACTGATCAGGTGCCTTCTTCACATCGAAGAAGGTTCCCCCACAAACTAAAACAAAGGTCCCTCGAAACAAATGTTCCCCCCAAAAAAACAATTACGACCAACATTGAGAACAAGAGCATCCGCAATCGTAATTTCATACGAAACGAATTTTCGTAGAAAATGAACGGCCTAATAATTGAATAAATGATTGTTTTAGAAACAAACAGGTTCGAAGCCAGACTTGAATATAGATGGTCCAGTGAGGGGAATCACCTTGTTTTGCTGCAGACGATCGCGCGGATCGTCGCATAGTCGAAATGTTAACGGGGCACGGTTGCCCACGTTCGCGTCCGCCCAAACGCAAATGTAAACGCGCGCGTACGCTCGCGAGCGGCCAGAGCTCCATTCAGGTTTTTAAAGGCCATTACAAAAGTGACAAGCCGGACGGAGTCATTCCTCGCGAGGAAGCGGAAGTTCGCCATTATGCAATGGAAACGTCAATTTCCGGTGGCATTGTCGCGACGATCCGTGCCTCTCTTTCTATACCTCCCACTCGCCGACGACTGTCTCGCGCTGACTGACACTCGTGTTTTCGCGGGAAACCCGGCTGAAAATGAACGCGGAACCTGGTACTCGTAGGATCTCCCACCTTGAAACTGTATGTACTACATTTTTTGGAACGTTCTGTATATCTTAGCTGGCACCAGTTTTGAAAATTGTCAGGAAATTGTTCACGGTTCCATCGAAATCGGACCACCATTTTCGAGGAGGCCTGTAGGCAACGGACCCAACTGACCCAGAACCGGTGACTTTTCTCCGAGGGCGGGTCTTTCATTGGCGTACTTTCCTCGAAAAGTGCGTCGCGTTTCCCACGCGGTGCCCGCCCACGCGGAAGTGTCCTCGACGAGGCTCGTCTCGGTTCGATGGACGGTTCAGGTCAAACAGTAGATAGGTACGTAGCTGGTCCGTGTGTGTACCGGTACCCGGATGCATTAAGAATGCCGATACAGAGGTGGCCGCCGGGGATAACGAGGAATAGAGCGGACACGCGAAAATTTCGCGCGGCCGTTCGCTGCGCGGAGCCCGCACGATACCGTAACTGTAAATTAACCATTATCTCTTGCATTGTGGTTGCGAAAAAGTCTGCGAGAGAATTAGAAAACATTAATCGACCTGTGTCTTGTGCCGGAACGACCGTAACTCAAGGATGTTGGAATATCTTGCATTGTACAGGAAGTTCCAAGAAAAGTGGGCATGTAAAAGACTATTGGAATACATCGTGGAGGTTTTTTATTTGAAATGTCGCTATTAAAATACGCATTCCATATTGTACAGGGTGATTAACAACACATAAAAGTAACGGAGTGGTGTAGTAAGCGAGTAGAATATCTCGCACAGTTTTTTTCACATTTTGCGACAGTTTCGAGAAGAAGTTCCCTGAGCCCCACGGTTCCGAATTTTTCGAGCGAATTCCCAGTGAGAAGGGTCTCTTTACACGGCATTCCCATGAAGTTATAGCGAGTCCTTTGTGCTCGAACACAGCCAGACTGTCAGGGGCTCGATTTCAAGGTTACTGAAGTTGTCCCCGCGGCATTTCCTATCGCACGATCTAATAGATCCACTTCGGCAACATGCGGGCGGGTCGGCGAACAAACAGTCGTGACCCTCCGTGTGAGCGCTCTCTGTACGCTCCTGTAAAGGGCCTACACAACACCAATTATTTCTGAAAACCTTCGATCTTCAGATAGGAGCACCGGTGCCACCGGTACAACGAATCCTGCTATCCATCACGGACGTCCAAATCATTCAACGATAGTCAATGCACTTACAGGACGCTCCTACGTTCGCTGACAAAACACCGATGATGCATCGATTCGTTTTACAGCGGCCAAATGTTCGAAATATGTTCGATTCTTGTCCTGAACCATTTACAATACACCGTTGGACTGTGAATCTTCGTCGAAATACATTTAGCATAATTCGACGTAATAGCACTAAATTTTTGCGAGGTATTTTAATGAAAATCGTTGGAACTATTAATAATAATACTTCTCAATCTTTAAGATCCTTCTGCTTCGAAAATTTCGCAAGATTCTCTCACTTAAGGGGTTAATCAATTCGCGGAGTCGTTCCATTGCATCGTCCTACGCAGAACAGGCAAGATCTCTTGCCGAAAAAAGCCTGGGCAGCTTTCTCCATCAATTTCACCGCGGAGATCGTTGTTACGGGGAATTCTCGTGCGAGCCGGAGAGCCGATTAATATTTCAACAGTATTTTTAGGAAACTAGTTGTAGTTCTTAAGAATTTTATAAGAACATTTTTCACACGATGAAATTATCAAAAATATCGTTGAAATGATCCAACACGATGAATCCTGAAAATCTTTAACTGCGTAGGACCTGTTATAAAAGAAATCGTAGTCGAAGGGGGTTCAAGCTTCTTCGCGGGGAGGAGTCGCGACGAAAGCGACGCGTTGAGAACCGTCGCGGCCCGTTGGCGAAAAAGAAAAAAGTTCCTAGCATTGTTGGTACTTCCTTATTATGAGTGACCGGTAGTCGAGTCGCTTTCGTAGAGCAGAGTCGCGCGTCGGCCCGCTTTTGTGTATCACTTGAGGCGGTATGACGACCACTGAATAGCTCGGTAACACCCTGGAAAGCGTCACGCCACCCGGTCTGGAAGAAATCTCCCGGTCTCTCCCGACAGCTCTCCGCCGGCAATTTAGTCCGCTTTAGGATGAAACCAATCGCCTAAACTGATCCTATTTAGCCGACCATGGGCCTATTTAGCCTGCCACTTCTACCGATCCTCTTACTTCCCGTCTATCCTCTTGATCTCCGATAGGATTTCATTTTCGGCCGGCACAGAGGCCCCCAGAGAGACAATCGGAATTGGAGCATGCTCGAGCGCTATGAAATACCATTACACACACATGTACACACGAACACGTACGCCGTTCGGTCCTGTAGAAGTATTCGGTCAATGCAACCGTTTCGATGGATCCTTAATGGATCGTGTGATCGTCATTATTCCGTGGGAACAATATATTCCCCTCGGGAAGTATTATAGAGCGCTGCACTAAAAAAAATGTACGTGTTCGATACGGTTCGATTGGTTCACTCTTTTTTAAAGTATTTAACAAGGTGAACTTTCAAGCATGGGTGTCGTTTACCTGGGCGTCGGTAATTCGTCTGTAATCTCCAAACACAGGTTCACTGAGAAGAGTGGTTCGCTAAGAGGACTAGTTGTGAATGAAGCTTTACGAGAAGCCGCGTAAAGGGAGGCAGAGAGGAAGACGGAGAGAGAGGGAAAAGCACCGTGTGTGGTGCGACGCATTCCTGGCCGCATTCTCCTTCTTCTCTTTCTCTTCCGCTCTTTTTCTCCGTTTTTAGCCCTGGACTCGGGCCCACCAACGTCCCAATCCCTTTTCCTTGGTCGGTGGAACGCCGTGAGCAGGATAAGGAACCAGAAGAGAAGAAGAAAGAGAGAGGGAGCAAGCGAGTGGGCCTGTCCGAAGCCAACAATTTCTTTTTTTCACCGTCGATTCCTGGAACAGGCCGCTTCGCGCTGGACCCCACCGGGTTTGGGCAATGTTTCAATTAGGGATTCCAACGGTCGCGCGACGGAGACAGAGATACGGGGCTCGTTTCTGTGAACAGGCCCTTAAAGGATGCTGAGCCTTTAACCGTCCACCGAACGACGGTTAACCGACGAAACCGGGCTCGGATTTAAAACCGATTCCACCGAGATTCCCGGCCCCTGCTACGTCGTTATACTTGAAAGCGCCTCCGCGGAGGCCGCTGGGAATCTAAGGAATCCGCTCCTCTTCGGCCACCTTTTGCATCCACGTTTTCGAAGATCGTTCACCGGTGCGTCTACGACAACAACCATTATATAAATAATATCACATATCAAACGATGTTCTAGATACTAGAAGCTATCCGATTCTAGTTAAACAAAAGTCGTAAGATAAGTTATCTCTGCTCATCGAATTAAGGCCGAGCGATTGACTTCCGGAAGTAAATATTCTTACAGATAATTTTGAAACGTGTTTGAAAGTAGCGCTAAACAGGAGTACTTCATCCCTTACGCATTGTTGAGCTCTCGGTCACGAGAGCGAGCTTCCAACCCCCGGACTCGACATCCTTCATCGAGTGTCTAATCTCCATAACACGTCCATGTTACCCACCGCCTGAATTATTACGTCCGCCGCTCGATCACCTTGTCACAATCAAACATTCCAGGAGACAGTTACCACATGCTAGAGTTGGCCAAGAATCGCGTCGTACATCTCGAGCAAGCATCAACGTCTTCAGCCCTACAACCTCTGTGCACCAACTAATTCTACCGATTATAGCCTCTTCCCTGTAAAAGCTTGAAGAAAATGCAGCAGGGTTAATTGTTCGGAAATACAAAACCAGGATATCTCTTTATGACTTCAAGCTCACTGCGTCGGAGGATAAGAACCGAAGGATAAGATCCCGGTTGCCCCAGACACCGAGTTCAACGTAACCTTAATTTCCCTGACCCAGTGCAAGTATTCAGGCCCGGGGCGATATTATTCCTCGGCAGAGGTCCTCCTTGGGAAAACGATCCGACGAGGGCGGAAACAATGCAAAGACTCTCGGGAGACGAGAGCGAGCGGCGTCAATGTACGATCGAAGATTGCAGGCTGTAGGGCTCCGTTAGGGGGTATCTAGTGACCCCGTCATCGGGCCTGGACAAGCCAGATACGCGGTGTTCCTCCCCCGTGGAACACAATCTCGCAGCGAGGCCGCGCTTGTACTGCAGCCCTCTTCCCTCCTAGGCCAGCATTCGGGCTGCGTCGTAACGAGCTTTGATCTCGCACCGGTTCCTATCGGTCACTCGACACCTTTGTGTACCAGGGCCACCCTCAGCCTCGGGGCTCGCCCGTGCAAACAGCCCCGGACTAGTCCGGTCCGAACCGGTCTGGCACCCGGTGAACCTGCCCCCGCGAACGAACCCAAGAACCCTGTTTACACGACCGGGCTGTTTGCGCAACGAAAAACCTTCGCGCAACCGAAACAACGACGATGCACCGTTGAATGGCCGCTGACCGCCCTTTGTCGGCTGCCGGGGACTACTTTCTGACAGGAAACTGGCCATTGACAGAACCGATTCTGGAAATTCGGAGTCACGCTGCTATGAATGCTCAACCCTTGGCACTTGATCGGCGAGTCAGAGTCAACACTAAAAATTGACACACCATTATCCAAAATATTGTTTAGATCATTACATATGTTGGTAGTTAATTAATTACCAAACATTTAAGTATTGGACGAAATGTCTATTTCATATCCATGCAATGACAAAACTGGTATAGAGGGTGTCCCGAATATCAATGGCAAAACTTCAGGAGCGTGTAGGAGACCACAGACTAAGACAGAAAGTCTTTTAGAGATTTGCTCGTTTTTGCTTCGTTTCGGAGAAAATCGCAAAAATTGAGTTGTTGTATACACTTGTATTCGTGATTGTTTTGGCATTGTTGTGTGAGATATGTAAACACTTGATGTTGTCCGGGACACCCTGTGGAATGGAATTATTCTAGGTACAGTAAAGTCGCGGTTTAGCTCTCGATTGGCTCCCGAAAGGAATGTTTTCCTCGCATTGGGAACCGGAAGTCATCGAGGGTCAAGCCATCGCGGTCTCATCGAGCTAGGTGTAACGCGGTGAGAAGCGTCTCGTGGTGGAGGATAGTGATCCTAATCGGCAGCGTAAGCGTAGCCGCAGATTCGACGGGATCACAGTGCCATCGGTGTTCATCTAGCCCTAATCCCGAAGGATTTTGCCGATTCCCCGCCGAAATAATGGGCCATTCTATGTGACGCAACGCGGTGACCCTCTTGTATCAACGCACGGCTCGCGATTCCGATCTGAATTGAATCGACTGCCGTTTCGAACGGCTGTTTCTTTCCCTCTTTCTCTCTCTCCCTCCCTCTCCTTCCGAGTAAGGGTGATCCAGGTTCTTTTTTTGACCCTCTGTTCCCTCGATTTTTCTTCGACCCTCGGAACAAGGAGACACCGAGTACGCACGTTAATGGAAACTGCTGGGAACGCGACGGTAATCCGTTCGAATCGAGCGTATCCATCTCGAAACAGGCTCAATGCTGATCATAGAGATCCGGAACGGCCTGAAATTATTTACCGACACATGCTAGCCGACAGAGGGTCAAAGGCAGGATGGCGATCGAAATGAGATATATGAGCATGGGACATAGTTCATTTCGAATGGGGGCTAATGCGATTTTTTTAACCTTGGAGCGGAGACCATGGGGAGAGTGTTTCTGACAACTGCGTGATCGACCCTGTTCGAGGCTGTTTAGATCTTTGTATAGCAATTTCAGTTTCTTTCCGATAGAGCAGCTATTAATAATTAATTAGATAGTGGGGGATAAATTGAAAGAATATTGTTATCTATCCATTTAGTTCATTTCTAAAAGTACAGTTGTAAAGTTTGTAAATGGTAATTCGTGTTTTATTATGCAGACCCTGATGTACTTTTATAAACGCACACAATTTCTACAATTGTAGAGAATCGCTAAAAGTACTGTCACGTATTTCAACCCTCGCTGGACAATTGCTACGATACTACAGAGCCAAGGATAGTGGCGCGTATTTCAGGATGTGGAACAGTAATGTTTCAGGATTATACTGTACCAGTGCTATTTAAATTGGAGACAGTTCCTATAACTGTAGAAATTCCCCGGAAAGACAGAATATATTCTGGACGTTCTTCAGCAACCCCACCCACGTCAGCCACAGAAGAGAATTCCTCTCTTCCAAACAATCTAATTAAACAAACGCATTTCTTATCACAGCCGATCAGAATCGTCAGTCTTAAATCTCCCAGCGATTTTTCAAAGCCTGGAGAAGGGGAGACGATGGTGGTGAGGCGTCGATGGCGAGTCCTAAAAGTCACTTTGTATGTAGCGTCCTCGAGCAGGAAGTCTCGGTGGAAGCCGAGGACAATTCGATCCACCTTCCCCGGGTCTTCTGAAGGGAAACTGTATCGCGTGTTTCGCTGAATGGAGATGAACCCTCGGATGCGGCCTCCAGTTTCAAAAGCTTCGGACGAGCGGATGAAGATGGACGCCGATAAGAAGCCCAGCAGGGATATCCCCTGGAAGAAATCCTGATTCGAGGCCGAGAGACGGTATCTCGGTCGATCGGTGACCGGTCACGTTTCATCCTGCCCGGAGACAGAACGACCTCTCGCTTCCGTCCTTCAACTTTGGGATAACGCCTTTGCGTTCCTCCGCAATAGAAAACGTATTATCAGCCGGCTTATCGGCCGGCGAGAGCCCCCTGATCTGCATCGCCGAGGACTCTGACAACAATGGACCACTTCCGACCGACGTCGATGCCGAACGCTACTCTACGGTGATTAGGGTAATAACCTGGTATAAATTCTCTAGCCCCCATAGATGTTACTCGATCCTGGGGACTTCGTTCTTCAACAGACGCTGTTGACACCGGCTTCTTCCTAATCTTATGGGTCTCGGGATGGGGATAAGGAGCTTTGTGGGATTCGAAGATGATCGGGGATGCGAAATATTGTAGACATGCCGAGGTTCGTTCGATGTTTTTCAGCGTGGGAAAAAGAGATGGGGACTTTCGGTCCTTGTTGCGCTCTGGATACCGGTACATCTTTTATTCTCGCACGACTGTCATGTAATTTGATGTATTCGATCAGCAAAAATTCTAGGAGCATTTTCGTCTATGAAGTTCGTATGGTTCGAGCTGAGAAACGTGAAGCTACGAGAACGAAAGAAATAGGGAGATTTGCATTGTATTCATTTTATTCACAGACCGTGCAAAAGGTTCGCGGCTAATCAGCTCCTCCGCAAGAAGTAGAACGTCGACGGTCTATCTCGACCGCGTGGAATTCACGTTTCTCCTGACATTTCCACGGTCCATTTATTTACCGGCAAGACAGATCTGCTCGCTCGCAGAAACGTCACAAAGAAACTCTCCCTCCAGCCAGATCAAAAGTGTATATACCAACGAAGAGAGAGAGAGAGAGAGTCACGTCTATCCACGGAACGTCTAATTACGCCGAGGAAATATGGACTTCGCGAAACAAGATGGCGCGTACAACGAGTATAACCACCATATTCCTAACGACTGCGGTACTACACGGCGTGTACAACCGCTATGTGTACGTGGAAACGTGTGGCCGCACTATCGTTTCCAGCTTATCGCGGCACAGTTCTTACGTTCTATTCACGGCAGCCCCAGGGAAACCCGGTGAAAGACAGACTTCAATTTCCACGTAACTGATAAGAACCGTCGCGACGCGTCGCGCGAGCAGAGTTATCTTGCCTGACCCATTTAAGGACTCCTAATATTTTGCTTCAATACACGACGACGGCGATAGTCTTCAAGGAATTTCGTGCCGGCGCTGCAGTCTGATTAACGCCTACCTTACTTACCGGATGATGGCTGATTTCAATTAAAACGAGTTGCACGTGTTACCTCGCAGATAAGATCCTGGCGCAGGAACCTGGTTAGTCTACATTTCGAAAATACTGCACGACTTTTACACCAATACACTAAAAACTAAAGGCTCTGGTATCTAAAATTTATTTTCCGAAACGAAAGAAAATCAACAAGAAATTCTGAACGCAGATTTCATTTTTCACTTGTTATCACGAAACCAGTCGCTTTTAACTGGACATCCCGTAACAATTTTGTAACATACGGTCTCGATTTTTCCTCTCAGACTTGAAAATTCAGCGTAGAAAAATACAGTATCTACGTCTCCGCGAAGAATTGCACGAGGTAGCAGAGAATTTATTTGCGATTCAGCTTATCGCGAAAGAAATTCCCAAAATGCACGGTCGCAGGGGAACAACTAAAATGGGGGTTGCTGTTCGAAGAGAAGTGTCGGAGGAGCCCCGACAATGTAGAAAAAGCAAGTGGTGCAATTTCAATTTGAATTTTAATTGCAGCGACGGCGATGGCCGGGTATTGCGATGGCGTTTTGTTGTCGATAAGAGGCAGCCACGGGTTGAAACGGTACCGAGGACCGTTAATGCAACTTTGTGGCCGTGTCGCAGAGCGGCGTCCTTCCCCCCGGGATACGGCATGCGTGTTTCCTATTATTTTCAGCTTATCGCGACCAGAGTTGGTTCTCCCCGAGCGCGAGGCACTCCGTTGCTTGACGTTCAAGATAAATATTATCTTCTTGCTGCCGTGTTTCCAGCAACGGTCTCGCTCTCACCGGGACATGTTTTTCCCGGTGCTGCGACCGACTGCATTATAGCAGCCTGGTTTTCGTGAGGATGTTCGCTGCAACGACACTCCCCCCTTCGATGAATGGTCAGGAAAGAGACAAGATAGGCTTTCGGGTGCGTTCGAATGCTACACTGGAGGATCCGGTGAAAAGATCACCCCTTTTTTACGGTTTCTTCAGAAAATTTCTAGTCATCGCAAACACTATAATCTACTGCAAGCAGCATGGAATAATTAATGATTGAAAATTGCTTGATCATTGTCCCGCGTCAACAGTTTCTGGATACTCGGAACGATTTTTAATCACCATCAACAGCCCCAAGCAAAATATTTAGTCACTCACTCGTTATCTACGATGCGGCGGGAAATATTTAGTTTTCCAGTGAAATTTTTTCGCAGTTGGTCAAACAGTATAAATATTTACCGCTGCGAGAACCGGCGGGTAGAAACCGTTAATTTTCCGGGATCGATTACGATGGAAATTCAGTGGAGATCGGTTTTCTACCGAGCAGAAGGTCGGCTGTTCGTGGTCGCGGAAAAATTCGAGCAATCTCAACTTTCCGCGACCTCGTATCGCTCAGCTGGTAACGTATTGGTCCCGATGACAACGGTATCATTCGTTCTATCATTCTCTTCACCCTCTCTCTCTCTCTCTCTCTCGCGCTGTTTCTCTTTGCATCTGGTCCGGCAAATGCAATCGGATTGCAGCAGAAGCACGCGACCAGTTCATGCCTTCGCGCAGCGTAAACAAACGTTGCATAATCGGTTGGAAATGGAACGGTCGCGTTATGTCAGTCAAGCATCGATGTCACGCGAGCGCGAAAGTCGAAGTCCTCGAGCCTCGCTTCTTTATCAGGGAAAAACTGCCGGCAGAAATAGCCTCGTTTGTTTCACGGAATCAACTGGCAATGCTTGAGGAATATCGCCTAACTGAGCAGTAGCTAGCTAATAGTTCGAAACGATGGACAAGAAAGATAATTGATCAACGTACATGCCACAATTCTATGCAACTAAGATTATCCCTTTCGAACAAAGTAAAGGAACATTAAAAAGAATGGCTCAATAAATTCCTCGACGACCATACCCTTTTCCCAAGTGCGTGTAAGGGTTGAATGCCTTCTCAGAGCAAGAAACAAGCTCATAGATCGATTTCGTCACGAGAAATCGCCTCTTCTTCGACCATACGACTTCCGGTAGCACAGTCCACAGACTTGAGCGCAACACGCGAGATTCCGTGACCTTTGAGGCTCGAAGGCGTCCACAAGACGGTCCAAAGGAATATTTGCAGGAGGGTTGACCTAACTCGATGGCTTTTCCACGCTTCTGAATGGTCATTGTCCCTAGAAGAACGAAAACCGTGTAAACGAAGAACACGCGTTGCCTTTGCGTCCGCAGTGTGTAAACACGACTGTCGAGCTGGAACAACCTTGGAGCCGAAAGGAAGGAAGAGCCATTTGTTAGTGCTTAGGTACAGAGCGACGGCCAGACAAAGAGAACGGATGGCTACCTGCGAGAACAGGAGGACAGCATGAGAGAAGGAACGAAGAGAGAGAGAGAGGGAAGAGAGAGGGAAGATGAAACCTACGAACAAGTTGCCTGTTGATATTGCCGTCTCCAACAGCCGAGGAGCCGAGATTTAGTTTAATCTCCTTTGCCGTGGCATAACGAGCTCCCAACGCGTCTAATTGTTATTATTCTACGCGGACAAATTTGTTCCTGGCCGTCGAGGATCACAGGTAAGTTTCCCCATCCCTCGCAAAAGTGTCCTTCGATCTTTGTTCTTATTGTTTACCTTTATTCTGACACGCAATCTGTTGAACCGTACTTCGTTCATGAAAAAATATGAAACTGACTCGACTCGAGGTGATATGAATCTGGACCGCTCCAAAGAGAATCTGTAAACACGCGTTTTCCTTGTGCGTTTCTTGCTGAACAAAGTCCGTCGATTCATTTTTATAAAGTGCGGTTTATTCTAGTACGTAATCTAAATCAATCAAACAGTTACCGAAGCTTCGATCGCTCATTTGATCGGTCTCTTGTGTTTTTGAACGCGAGTTATTTTTTTTTTGTTGCTCCCGCTCTCCGGCCAGAAGCAGCGTAGCCTAGCCTGCGGTCGTTACGGAACGTCGACAGACGTTTACTGCGAATAATCGGCGTATAAACCACGGACGGAATTGCTCAATTTGCATGATGTAGTAGTTCGATGGAAGTCGAGGACGATAAGCAACGCATAAACTCTCGGTACGGGGCATGCGTGGGGAAGCATTAACTCGGGGATCGTGAATTGGTCACCGGTGACTGATTTAGCGGAGCTGGCCTGCCAGTAAAATTCCTCCACGTTCGCTCCGTAAAAAAGCACCTTTCGATCTGAAAAATGCATCCGCAGAACGCTCCGGCTGTTTTATTCCGCGTCTGGATGCAACAGATTATTAAAGAACTCGGTGAAAGATTGCTCATAACGGAAGCATTAACTGTTGCGGCCGCTCGCGGCGTCGCGTCGTTACGCACGTGTGCATTATTTTATCGATTCCTTTTGTATTGTTCCGCGGAGTTAATCGTGCTGGCAAATGAGCAGTTCAATTAATACCAACGATTGTGTCGCAGTTGCCCAACAAACTAAAAGTAATCTCGGTGGCAAGGGTGGACCGAACGCCGGTGGTACTCGGAGAACGCAAACATTTCCATTATCTCGTATCTGATCCTAAAATTCCCCACCTGAGAACTCCCGGTAATTCCGAAACCGCGGAAAAATATTCGAAATGGTAAACTTCGTCCAACAAACAACGCGGCAGCTTCGGAGCAGGACGAAATTAAAAAACTTGGTAATCTAATTCAGCTCCGTAACGAGTTAAATCGAATCAATTTCAGTTATCGCGGGAAATTTCACGGCTCGGGGAACCACGGCATTATCTTCCGGTTTTCCCCCGATTAAGAGAGGAAGATGCAGAAGGGATCGCGACTCGTTTCTTCCGTGGAGGTAGCCGAGGATCGATAATCTAGCTCTGCAATCACTTTACAAGTAAAGTTCTCCACGACCAATCAATTTTCAAAATGAACTGAAGAACGTCAGGCAAATCGGTCGCCGAACCGCGAAAAATTAAAATATGTCTGGACAAGGTAATGGATCATCGGGTCCGACCGATCTTCGACCTGGCGTGACAAAACGAAAAATGATTTTCTTTGCACGACAATCTCGTCGACGCGTTAAGTAATCGCGGCCTCGACGGGCACGACGCTGAAAAATTAATCGCGTGAGCCACGGAGGTCGGGCACCGAGATTCCGGGGGAAACGATCGAGTTCCCGATTGCGTTTCAGTTTAATAAAAAATAAAGGAGACGTTTAGGTGGACCACCCTGTACATTGCAGCAGCAAAGGTCTGTTTCCAGAATAAATTGACTCGTACACAAGGGTCGAATAATCCCGCAAGGGCAACGCAATTTTTCGATTTTGTAAAACCTTGCAAACCGTAAAATGTAATGAACAGCGCGAGGATCCAGTCAGAAATGAAAAAGGGTATAGGGACGAGCCATGTATAATTAGCGAGCACGCGGAAAAAGTTGGACAGGACGAAATCGAAAAACGAAATGATCAGGCGTCGCGGCGTATGGAAAATGGTGCGGAATGAAGGGAGCAACGAGAATATCGCAGAGTAAACAGGATTCCCGTGGGACGTACCGAGCCATACGTTCCCGTTACAGAGCAACTTAAAAATTCGATTTATTCGCACCAATTTCGAGCGGCCTTCCGCTCCGCTCGTATTTTTTCTCATTATCCTTAGACGCGCGCGCACACCGGGTATAATGCTCGGCTAACGAAAAATATACACCCCCGCGGAAAATAAGCCGCGCGTATTACCGCAGACCAGGCAATTCGTTACCCCTCTCGGCATAAATATCGCGGAAAGTATCGCGGCCGCGGATTACGTTCGGAAGAGGACAGCCGTTTCCCTTTTGGTTACTGAAAAAATATTTTCCATCCGGAGAATTCCGAGTTTTAATGAAATTTCCGCCGGCCGGAATTCTGGCCGCTTCTCCCCGGAAGATTACCGTTGTAAGGCCGGGAAAGATTAACAACTATTCGCAGTAGATAACAGTTAGAACAATTTCGAAGTTCGCGCGTTATTCGCTGGGTTCTGGTTGAACACGCGTTTTGTTTACTGCCGTGTATGTTCTCGTAACGTGTTCTAAGACTTACAATGTATGCGGCTAAAGTTTTAGACGGTTAGACGCTGTGTTGAAATTGTAGAGTAAGTATTTGTTCCATTTCCAACAGCTCTGAAGAAACTGATGATTAAAGGAATATTTATTTGATTCCAGTGGCGTGCAACGATGCAGAATATAATATGTAGGTATATGTTGCATACAAATTTGCAGTCTCATTACCGCCATAAATGCATCAGATTCTAGCATTAATCCATCTGAAATCGTGCATTCCTGTAGTTTTAGCCATTCACACTCGCATATATATACATACAGATATACCGTAAACCCACCACCGCTCCCGTGGCATATACATTCTTCGAATCGCAGGAAACCATTCTAAACAGTCATTCGAATCTCTTCCAGTCTGGCCTAAACACGTATCATTCACACTCAGCATTCAAATACCTCTGTCGCGCATATAGTGACAATCATTCCTGTCTCTCGAAGTTACCATTCACTCTCTCACATACCGCATACCTGAAGAGTTAGTTGTCCAATATCAAACTGCTATGGAAGGAGAAAGGTGTACAGGTTGCTCCATACGCCGTGTCTTAAACATTATTTTAACGTTCCATATAAAAAATAAAGTAATTCTCATTTACATCTTACCTGATCACACCCGAAGAATAAAATTCGGAATAAGAGAGTAGACATTTTTTTCCACCGATCCTAAGGGCTCTCTATACTTACAGACGAGGCGAGGAGCATATTAAGCGTTGGACGCTCGTCCGTCCAGCATAAACCTAAACGCATGAAATCCGCGGCGGGCTTATCGGTGTCCATCGGCGAGATATATCAGCAAGGAGATCAGCGTAGGGCGAGATCGGTGTGCGCCGCGCCGTCGAGTTAGGCGAATCGCGCGCGATTACTATGAGGAGAGGAAGCTGGGGGCCCGGTTCGCGAGACGTCGAGTATGACGAACGATGGTGGTGCACGGTCCTGGACTGACTAACGAGCCGGAAACCGGAAGCGTCGGCTAGGAATCGCGTAGGAATTGCGTTTAACGGACGGTCCCGAACTTGTCCAAGCGGTTCAACTTCCGTTCCGGCGCATCGCGAGACGCTCGACTTCGTCTTTTCCTTCTCCCTCCTTGCTTCCCTTCGTCCCCCGTCCTCCCCACCGTTCACCAGGCCCCCTTTCAGCCCCACTTCGTGACGTTCTACATCCACGTAGACATCCCACGTCTACATCCACGTTCGCTGTCTTCCCCGGCGCCTTGATCGCCGCCGGAAACCGGAAGCCCGTGTATACGCATTCGCGATTACTGGCTTCGCGTACACTCCGCTAAATTAATACTTGCGCGGTCTCGTGCTTCGAGATCGCGTACCTAAGCCCTTCCCCTCTCTTCTTCGTATATCTTTCTTTCTTTGTCTAACCTTTTTTTGTCTTCTTCTTTTTCTTTTTCTTGAAGTCTTTATCTTTTGTTTCTTTTGTCGGTGTTCGTTCTTGGAGTTATCTTGAGTAGCGCGGTTACTTAACCACGAGCAAGCGAGCATCGTTGTTACTTCCGATTCGCGCGGACTACTGGGCTTCGAGGCAATTAATCGAGTTTCATGGACGGCGTCCGTGACGCCTGAGTTTAAATCGTTGAGCGGACTGTGAATGAACGGTGAGAGCGGATTCGTGTGGGGCGCGCCGCACCGCGCCGGAGGAAATCGAGAGGAATTGTGTGGATCTTTCAGGAATCGCTGGAGAGTTCGAAATTCGATGTCCTCGATTTTATTAAAATATATAACAAAGATATTGGAATTTAGTATTCTAGATAGCGTGTACACAATTGAAAAAATGTATGTTACACAGCCAAAAATCCGAACCATTAATTTTTCAAGACCTTGTAGCCACGAGCGATTCTCTTGACGTCCGATGACAGTATCGGCGGATCTCCTGAATCGCGGTAAACAGCGTTGCATAAGGAATTGTTATAAAATGTGAATGGACAATTTGACGGCGACACAAGCTATAATTTCGCGTTTGATTATCGCTGTTTCGCTGATTGCAGGCTTATCTGCCGGAAGGATCGCCTTTGACACGCGCGTACGTATAAACGCGAAGAAAACGAACGTGGCCGTGATTACCTTTGCATTAACATCTTCTTCGCACACGAGAGCACCGGCGAATGTCTTTTGAAAACTGACGCGGCGAGTATACAATTTTCTTTTCATACGCGAAATCTTGATACGCCCTTAATTGACTTTTCGTGTACCGTAATTCAAAGAGAGGGAGAGAGAGAGAGGTTTGAAGGGACTCGGTGTGTGTGTGTGTGCGATCATGGAACCGTATGATTAATTAAATTGCAGGCTTGTCGGAATAGCGAAAGCAACGTTATGACTGATAACAATAGTTGCGAATTTCATTTTGCCGCGAGAAGAACTCCAATAAATTCCTCCGAGAAAACGCTACAACCACTTCCGACGATAAATTCATCGAACTAGTATTACCCGGCGGCCGGCAGTAATTATGCATCTCGCGGACCGTGCAATCATACTGAAAGCAATTTCATGCTCCTATCAATTTTGTCACGAGCCCCCGACCGCGCGCCGGACCTTCAAAGAAATTGACCGATGAAATTTTACCGGCGGCAGCGTCCTGCCCTCTTCGTTCAATTACGGAAATTCACTGTTTACTTGGAACCGGCGTGATAAATTCCGCGAATACCTCGCTTGCGGAAAACCGTCGTTCCAACGATGCTTACCGTCGCTGTATATTTTTCTGTCACCGACTCTCCGCCAAATCATCGGTGAATTACGCATTTTTCCGAATTTATCGCCTCGAATATCGTGCAAAAAGAATTCAACACACGAACGAAACCCACAATATTCTGCGTTTATTAGAAGCATTATTTCCTTCGTAGAGAATCCATAGTTACGTCGTTAAAGTAAACAACACCTTGAGACTATTTTCAATACGTAACTATTCCTTGTCCTTGAATAACAAATACCAACTATTTTGCTTATCAGAGACACACGGGTAACCTTTTCACCTAGAAACCTTGCGACTATTCTTCGGCTTCGAATAACAAATAAGTTCTATTCAATTCTATTCGTGTGCAATCCTTTTTCCGCCGAGAATAATTTCGACAATTGAAAACAGAGAAAACATAGAAAACAGTTCATTTAATGAAATAAATACTGCAAAGAAAGAATTAATTTTTTGTTGTGTACAAATTCCATTATCATGAACATGTAAATAAACATTAAATTATACTATTTCCGTTGCCAGTCAAGATATCCAAGCACACGGAAATAGAGTAGCAATTTTCTCTCAAATTTCTTAGACATTTAAGTGTTTTATCCTTGATTCTTTTCCTTATAGATAACAATATCTCCGAAGTAAGCGTTGAATGAGTGGCGGGGACAGTTTAATATGTTCTATTTAAAACGCAGACCTCGAAACTTTTTTAAACAACATTTTCACATGAAAACTTTCAAGGAGATCTGACAAAGAAAAGTTCTTGAAAGTAGAAGCGTTCGATCAGAGCTCGTCAAGTATAAACATAAAAATTGGTCTGATAAGTCCAAACTACTTAAAATACTAAGCACACCTAACGCGTCTCCGGTTATGCAGGGAGATCGAGCGTGAACATTCTCTCATCGTTCAACATTCGAGAGGAGAGGCGCTCCCTTAGGTGCACCGGGCGACCATGTTATTATTCCACCTAGTTTCTTATCGAGTAGGTCATCTCTGTTCCCCCTCTCCTTTAGATGAGTTTATTCCATTCATGTCACTCTCTATTATGCTCCTCTCTGTTCTCTGTCTCTCCTATTCTCTCTCGGTGGCCGTTCAGATACGTTTGCTTCCCGGTTGAACACCGACAGGGCACACGGAGAATTTCAACGGTCTGCCTACTTCAATTTCCATTGAATCGAATTTCTTTCACGTACGCGTCGTCTCGCGCAACGTCACCGGCCCGCAAACCGTTCGGGACCGGTTTCGGGAACGGTTCTACTTGCGTGCGTACGCGGGAAAACGCTTCATCGTCAACAGCACCCGTGATTGGAGGTTCCGTCGTTCCGGAAGAACGCGGTTCCTCCTCCTTATCTCGTCCGAGACTGTTCCTAGTGTAGTCCGCACACGTACGATGCGCGCCGAGTAAACTTGTTTGTTTTGACGAAAGGTGTTTCTCGTTGTTTCGTTTCGCCGGGAATAGACAGACAGATAGACCACGACGACGATGCTACGCCGTCTCTCACTGCGAATGATTAACCGGCTACGTTGGCAAACGGGGAAGTGGTGGGTGGGAGAGTCCCTTGATGATGCAATTTTGTAGATGGAATTGCAGACTCCGTGGACCGGATTCTGTTCGTGATCTGCTGCAAGGTGGAACGAGGTTTTCGAGAAAATTGGGGTCGTTTGGTAACCAGAGATCGGTTCCCACGGATGAGATTAGTTTTGGAGGTGGGTTTGGAAAATCAGGTTCATTAGGGTTCATATGAAATGTTTCAAAGATGGAGGATTTAAGAGGTCCATTGGGCAACTGGATTCTTGTCAGATGATTACATTTTGTACGGAATCGAACGTATACAAGGTTTCAAGTTGTAGGTCCAAGGTCCAACACTAAGTAGAATCAAATTCAGCAAGTTCTAAGAATTAAGATAATTGAACAATAATTCGCTCGGCACCACCCAAAGCCCCAGACGACACAGTAACACCGTCGTCAATAACTCACTCGAGGGTAATGCAACTTTCTATCAAAGTAATGTTCTTCACTTCCAAGTGTCGTGAACTTCCTGTTGTCGCCCACGCGGCAATTCTCCTCCAGCGTTCCGCGAGCAGCCTTGATTTACACCTTGACCCACCCACAGCCGGACACACACCAGGCGCATGTGTGTCATAGGCGTAAACCGATTTGCGCTTTCACGACGCGCCACGGTTTCGCAACGTCTGTCTGTCCCGTGGACCAAACAAATAAAGCAACGCATGGTCGCGAATAATATGAACACCGTCGGGGAACAGGCTGCGAGAACATGTTTGTGATTATTCTATAATTAGTGAAAGTCAACAGCTGACGAATTTTTAAAAGAACCCTTCGATAGCAATTTTAATCAAAAACCAACAACTCACCTTCGATAACAAAATCCTATAATTTCCTTCGGGATTACTGTGTAGAAGAAGATTGCTAAGCTTCCATTTGTTACAGCACAATGATTAAAAAGCCTATTAATTGGCTATCGGTACATAAAGTATTAAAATAGAGGGACGAGACTTGCATTAGATTACAGCTCGAACATTACGGTATGTTGTGCAGCATTTTCTATGGATTGTGTCACGTCGAATCGAAACGGGATTTTGTGAAAATCCGTGAAATCCTGTCACAAAAATGAGCGAATGCTGGATCGTCGGGTTTGCGAGGTGCCGATCGCGATGCAGCTCACGAACCCGTTACCCGTTTTGTGATTTTCGTCGGATCGAAGGAAAGCGGCAGCGAAAAATGCTAATCAAGAAACGGAGACCGAGGAAACTCGATTCGGGGTTAGTTTGCTATCCCCGGCCCGGTTAAATGAAACGTCGCGTCGACGGGGCCTGGCTCGGCTCTGGAGAAAGAGAGAGAGAGAAGACTCGTCGAAGTTTCATCGCATCGGATTTGTTCGCATTCGGGGGAACGGATTGCGACTTACCATTGTAAATTAGGAGAAATAACTTTCGCTCGTTTGCTGGGTACAGATACGATTAAACGAAACCACGTCTCCTTTGATTGAAGCTTCGTACCACGGCGACGGGAATGGCTAAACTGTTCCACACCGCACGTGGAAAACATCCGAAAAGAAAACCTCTTCCGATGTCATTCTTTTATCCTGCTCTGTCCTCAATTTCTAATTTTGTAGTAGTTTGAAACAAATTTTAAAGAATTACAAAGAACAGCCAAAGTACTACTTGAAATTCTATTAAGAGTAAATTTTCATGGAATGTTATTTTCAATTGATACTCTGTTTAATTTATTGGGATTATTGGTGGAAATAAAATCCTATTTTACCGTGCTTAAGTAATTAAATGTTAATCGGCGCAAATATCCGCAATTTAATCATGAGTATTGATCGTCCAAATTCACAGTAGATATAGCGGGCATGGTCAGACCTACTTATACCACTGAATCTCTCGATTCAGTTCTGATCTCGTGTTACTCGCAGTATATTTTCGATCATTATAACCATTGAAGAATACTAAACATTCTGATATTACGTACGTATTTATGTACGTCGTTCTGGAGAACAAATGATTCAGAATAAATATCTACATATAAAAATTTTACTTCTACTATATTCTACAGAACACGAATTTACAACTATTTCACTGGAGAACATTCCACTGTTGGAATAATTTCGGAGATCAAAGATGCTGTAATTTAACTGTAAATTACGTATGAACATGGTCAGAAATGAAAGTTACTCCCAACTTCCAGGTAAAGCATCAATCTACGCGTTACATATCGCAAATCAGTATATTTAATGATTTGCAACGCAATCAGAGTCATCGGATCAATAAGACACGGGATCGCTTCAAGTCAAGACGCGAGATCGCTCTCAATTTCTCTGATCGAACAGCGTGTTTGACCACGTCCTCGGCTGACATTTCGTGGCATCGTAATCAGCGTGCATGACATTTGTCGCGTGTACCAGCGACCTACGCGCGCCGATCTCTCTAGTATAGTGTTCTCCTGCCGTTAAAATGAAAAGAGGACTGTAGGTGTTTGGTTTCCACGTCGGCGACGTAACCTCGTTAATCTAGCTTCCCACTCTGACCTCTTCTTCTGTTTTATTCTTTATCTGTACATCTGTTAAATCTGTGCAAATACAATTAAGATTTCATCGCTTCAAACTTCAAATTAGTCACGTCGTTCAAAATCAATTCTGTTGCTAAAAAAGAAACATTTTACTGGATTACCGAAGGATTAATTAAACCTTTGGTACCATTATTCAGAATATTGTTTACATTATTAAATATATCGGTATCCAATCAATAGACTGCGGATTTTATGCAATTATGGGAAAATGGGTAGGTACAATTTAAAGTAGAATGAAGATTAAGAGAATTTAGAATGTTTAATTTTTAATTTAAAAGCTGCGATTACTTTTGGGACGAAATTATTTTTAATATTTGAATTTGTTTATGGTCAATCCAGCGAACAGCATCATTGTTGCTGGCATGCGCTGTGGCTTCTTTTCGTCTGCCGATCGTCGAATGGGAACCGATATTATGACCGGAATATTGAAGATCAGAGGGGGCGGTCCCCCGGACGGACTTTGCCATGCTAATTTCAATTCGATTTGAATTTCTTTGAACGGGTCGCGCCCCAAAGCTCGCCCGAAACCGACCGATGTACTTTGACAACCGGCAAACTTGCCTCTCTCCACAGAATACGAAAACGATGGAAAAAGACGAGGAGAACTTTGCTCTCGCCGAGAGAACCACCTCTACTCTTTACTACTCCCCCGCACTTTTCGCCAACTTATTCCTCGTCCCGCCGCTTTCATCGTACCAGGCAGTAGTCCTTCAACGTTTTACCCATCGATCCCGGTCATTACACGTTATCGACTCGGATTATAAATTCCTTCGATAACACACTCTCAAACGTTGTGACGAACCGAGCGATTCGATTTGGAGCCAAATTAACCCCTTGCTCTAAGATTTATTTTACGGTTTCAGTGATTAGAACTTTTTTCTAATTCGTAATTTCCTAACAGGAGAAATTCAGATATATTGTATGCCTATATGTTCTTCAACAACTGTACATTCACAAAACCAAAATAGTATTTAATTTCGGTTTAAAGGAAATTATTAACATATAGTTTCATCAAAATCTGTTCAGAATCTTCATCGCGAAGCAGGCACGACATTGTAACGCAAGGGATTAAATAACCATGTCGACATCTGGCAGAATAAATCTTTTCAAACTTCGAGGATGTTTATTTGAAAAAGAACAATTGTCTGGGTTTCTAGAGCATATAGTTCGAAATTAGAGCAGAAAATATAGAAAAACAAGCTACAGGAATCGGCGAGCAAAATCAGCTGTCGCGGGCAGAGGTTCGTTCGTTCACGAGTCGTCATTGTGCTGAACGAGTCGCGACAGGGTCGACGGGGGACGAGCAAGGGGGCTAAGATAACGTCTCCCGGTGGCTTCACTTTCTCCGCACGGTTTGTTTGCCCCCACGCTTCTTGTTCCTCGTAGCGTTCATTTCGCCTGGGGGACACGCGGCCACGAAAAATAAACGACGTCGCGTGTTCCGCGGGAGATAGGTGTTCTCTTCCAGGGTATATCTCGGCCTCTCGTCATCCACCCCGGGCCACCTTATTTTTCCCTCCGTGTCGTCGGATTTATGCCGACGCCCTTGCCTCGCTTCTACAATAAATATGCCAGAGCCCTTATTGCTGTATCGTCCTTGAAGCTGGTGCGAGAGAGAGAGAGAGCACAAGGGAGACTTAGGGTTCAAGTTTTAGGGTTGAAGGGAGGGCTTGTTATATTTTCTTATGATGTTTCTGGGACGTGTGTAATGAATGGACTGCGGATTTTTATGCATTTATTGCTTATGAAAATTTGTAAAAAATGCTAGGATATAAAATTTGTCAGAGTTTAGTGAGATTTTTACTCGTTTTTGATCTACAAAGCCTGGTTTCATGAAAAATCGGATTTCACTTCACGACACTTTCTTAAAATTTGTCAATAAAAATTGCAAAAACTAAATTAGAACTGAGAAGCTCCAAGAAAGCTAGAAAGGGAGGTGCAGGAAAGAGATGGAGAGAGAGGGGGTGAAGGAGTGGACGCAGGCAGAAAGGGCAGTAGAGGGGCCAGCGACAAGTGTGTACGCATTAACGGTGCGTGACTCTGGCGACACGCGATAAATGCAAATTCAGGGGAACCATCCGTGAAAATGGTACCACGTGGCGGCGACTGATACAGTCACAGAGAAACGGAAAGGGAAGGCCTGCCTGCCTGCCTGCCTGCCTGCCTGCTGGCTGGGTAGCTAGTTCGTCGGCTGACTGGTCGGTCGGTTCTCGAAACGCGGCGCGGAACGGCGAGCTCTGCGTCCGCAGGGGAAACAATTGATCTTTCCCCGCGTATTAAAACGCGACAGGCCGAGTATTGTGCCCTAATTCTTGTCCCGCTCGGCCTCATTAAATAACACGGATGTTTCGTGCCACGCTCGCCCAGCACGCAACTATACATGCACTGTGTACGCACACTGCGCGCCCTGCACTAGCATGATCCGGTGCTAGCTAGACCAGTTCGATCATTTCAGTATACAAATGCTCGTCAACCCTTTCAGAACGAGGAACAAAATAATAATTCACTATTCAGAAATTATGTCGGGACAATTGCAAAAATGACAAGAGAGGATAATATTTGAAAATCTGTTTGCTCGCGATGCACGTGGAGAAACTAATCTACTCCGAGCCAACGTCGAGCGTAAACAATTTTACCGCGATAAGACTACACACGTGGCTTGCTAGATGATGCATGTCTGACAGCGAAAGTCACTTTCCCCTACGAGAATTCATTTTTGCAAACCTCCTGCTGCTGGGATATTTAGGTAAGCAAACTTAATTGTAAAGCGTTTGTTCGAACACTTTTGACAATTCTACAGAAAATTCCTGATTTAACGTGTCAATATCTTAGTTTTCACAGCTCAAAACAGTCTGTTTCCCGATTCTTCATCGTCCTTCGGTTTCACCATTCCAGCGTCACCGATTACCAGCAATTCGAAGCCACAGTTCTGGGCCGACGAGAAAACCGTAGGGACGGGTTCAGTCTTGGGAATCCGGCAAAGCGTTTTATCATAAAGCTTCTAGAATTTCGCGACGACGCCCGCTCCGCGATATATGTATATACATATATATATCGTCTGTGAATGCCATCGGTGTTCACGCATATGTCTTTGTTGGGGCGACGGAACGCCGGGGAAACAATCGGGCCACGATGATCTGAATGCCAGGCGACGAAATAGAATCTCTCTAGGCAAAAGGAAGGACTGTGGAACCAGTCGCGCTGGAGCGGCGACAGAATATAGCACTTCGGTATACCTCTTAAATCGTTTCACAGGCGTCGAACTGTTTGCATTCCGTGTTGGACCGTGTTCAGTACGTAAGTTCTCCGATCTCACCTTTTACGCTAGTGTGCAACCGTTTCCTCGTAACTGGGGAAGCAAACTTCTGTTTCCGCGATTATAACGAAATAAGGATCAGCAAAATCTCGTTATGATTCTCCGAACAGCGTTCTTGTCGGTATTATTTTCCTCAAATAGAAATTTTAAAACTTTAAAACTACCAAGCACTGAGAGCGATTAAAATGTTTCAGCTGATAAAACCAACAAGGCTCTATTTACTTCAAATTTCCATGTAAGTAACGTCATAATTTCGGTAATTATAAGATTGAAAATGTAAGACCTGTTATTTTATCTGCAGTGGCAGGTTCAGCGTTAAAGAATTTTAGTTTCAGCGATGTTGCAAAAGAAATCATAAGACAAGGGGTGAAGGAAACAACCATGGTAGAGCGAAGAGAGTGAAGGCCCGTGGTTCGATTACGTTCCACGGGATCATGCTCGTGTAACCAGTCACCGACGAAGTCGAAATTAATTCGATCTCCAGGGGGTGTGTGATGGCGCCAGGGAGCAGATAGAGGCCGCAGCCAGATAGTGTCAGTGCCAGGACGTGCTAGGCAGAACGACGCTGTCCGCTGTGTCTGCCTTTTCGCTCTCTCGCCGATGACCTCGCCTCTCTGGTTACCCCTTTCGTTCCCCCATGGCCCTGGACTGGTCCCCATGTTATGTGTACGAGTGTGTGTTCAGCTTTACAACGAGCGCGATGCGCCCAGTCAAACCGAGTCGCGACACGAGCTAATGAATTGAGTGCTTGAGTGGCGTCCTAATCATGAAATCACGAGAAACATAACAACATCCTCCGTGGGCCGTAAGTGACAATGATTTGCCTCGTGACTCGCTTCTTGGACCGTTGCCTCCCGTCATCCTCGAGACTCCTCAACGGATCTTGGCTTCAGCCATCATACGATCGCGTGATCCATTTCTGCAAAACGATCGAGTGTGCGAAAATCATTGTCGTCTTCTTTTAGATTTTCTCCCAGGATCTCCTCCTAGAAGTTAGCCCCTACCACTTGTTCAATTAAATAACGTCAACAGTTGTGCTGAGTTGTGTTAAGTTTCTGCTACACCGTGCTCAACTATTAAAACTATAATATTAACGTGAAATAGAGCTCAATTTTTTAAATTCAAGTTTTGTACGATGATCTTTCCTCAAAAAGAATAAATAAGAAAATATGTTATTGATTAAAGTTCATGGATAGAATGAAGAAGTTCGGTTTAATTTAACCTTAAAATACCGAAATTACTTTCCTGCCAACCTAATAGATTGAAATTATTTAATTCAACAAGTGGGGGGCTAATTAGGAGGCTCCTGGACATGTCTTGTCTTGTTTATATTGCACGAGTTTCGAACGGTTCAGCGTTGTGATTGGATCGGAATGATTCTATCTGTGAGGGGGAAGAGCTGGTCTCTCGGAAATCAATTTTAATCATTGTAATGCCCCGTCCAATCGTCATCATTATCGGGAGCCGGTGGTCGGGTAATTAAGCGGCGACCGCTTAGCGTGGCGAACGAAAACCCGGCCGCACGGTCAGCGTCCAAGGTCCACCGTTAACTTTTCCAGCCGAGGGGGGCAGCGTGGCATTATGTAATTAACGGCGGCCCATTATACGAAAATTCATCAACAAATTGCCCGTGATCGGGAGAGGTCGACGAAGAGAGAGAGAGAGAGAGAGAGAGAGAGAGAGCTAGAGAGAGGAAGAGGGAGATAGAGTGGGGGGTGGCAGAGAGTATCGTTGAGCAACGGTCGGTGCTCAACTACTAAGAGCAAATTGCGGTTACTCTCGCTAATTGAAGCTACGCTGGTGCGCCGGTGCAACCGCTATAAATAGGCCCCGTTTTGCCGGGAGTTTCGCGCGCAATGCGTGCAGGCACGCGTGTCCTCTTGCGATTGTGTGCGCGCGTACGTGAGACCGCGGGTCGAACAGTGTTGAGGATCTGCTGCTTACGAATGTCATCTCGGTGACCGTCGCTACATTTCATCTTTATTGCCAGTTGCCCAAGAAAGTCTAGAATAACTGACACAGGATTAACAAATTAATTTTGCGAATTACGTCATTGGTTGCAAATCATTCTCGCTCGCGTCGGGATTGGCAGTAGGGGTCATGCTAATGGACGCGGTCAAAGATCGCTGATCAAAGCGTCGTCGGTATAACGTTGTTTCGGTTACGTCTAGTGTCACAGCGCCATTTTTAGGCGTGTTTTATAGCAATTCGCAGCTATAGTGCCACTCTCCATCCTGGTTGCGCCCTTGCTTGATTGGTACGTGTTTAGCAGCTGTGCTGTGTCACAAAAGCTGCTGGACACTTTGTGTAACTAGGTTGAAAACTCTCGCACTGTACTTTTCCTAGATTATTTGAAAAATAAAGTAACAGCGTAATAGTCCAATCACCTGAAAGACACAGAAGGAACATCGATGACAGTAAATTCAACAGGAAACGTCACTGCAAGGTACTCTGAATTATCCTGAAAAATCGACGTGTCGAACAGACAGTTTGATAACGTACGTGTGCATCCCGGCGTGAATAATCAAATTTTTAATTAAAACGGGTGATCGGAGTAAACTGCTTGGCGAAGCTTCGAAAGACAGTTTACTGCTGGCTTAAGAATAACCCGGCGGCACAGACACGTTAATAGACGCATAATCTGAATTGATAGTTACTTCGTAATTCGAAGTTTCGCTTCTAATCCGGTCGGGTTCTTCTCGAGCAAACTCTTCAATTTCTTATTAACGAATCCACGATTCATCGATCCGAGAAAACGAGGCTGGCAGAGCGAACGAGGTACAGGAGAAAGGGCGAGTTGCGAGGCTTTATCCCCCCGGGACCGAAATAATAATTTTATGCGGTAATTTCTGTTATCCCATAAAGCAACCTCCATAAAATAAAATCCTTAATAGGGGCGGTTTAATGCCGGGAACACCTATGTTTGCCGCGCGTCTCGCCGTGTTCGCCCGTGCTCGTCGCGCGAAAAATCGCTCGCTCGCTCGCTCCCTCTTCCTTCCTTCCATTCCTCGAGCTGTCGTAAATTTTTATTCAATTCCCTGCCATTTTTCCCGCCTTTCTCGTCTTCCCTGCGAACCAACTCGCGGGAACTACTTCTATCCAATTATTTTTTTCGTCGCGTCGAGTAACGTTGATACGCGGCCGCGCGGTTCAATCTGTCGACGAAGCGCCGACGAATACGTCAAAAATTAAAAACTTCAATCTCCGTTGCGGACTAGTTAAAAACCCGAGGTATCATGCACGACCGAGGAATTAGGCGACCGGCACCGGTGCTCGAACCTAAATATTTCAACCGGGCGCGCAACATTCCGATGATAAACTTCGCTCGGTGTGACGCCGATTAGAAATTTGGTATCAATGTCTGCGTAACCAACTGTTCAATTTGGTTATTTATTGTTAAATTGTCTACATACATCTTTACAAATGGCGAGAAGAGAACTGGTGACGAGAGTCGTTGGATCGCGAGACACGCGTACAGTGAGTTTCTACAGAAAAGCGATTACGATGAAAAGGTGATACCACCGTGTTGCGCTTGTTCAGTCTTGTACAACACGGCCTGCCAGATCGATTGCCCTTGCCTCTCAAGGCTGCCGCCGGGGGTGGCTTCGAAATAGAATTTATAGCGTTACGTTTGTGGCATATTAATAGAACGTATACGTCTACGACGACGATGACGACGGCGTCGATGGCGACGCGATTCTTGTGTTTTTCCTTCGATCGAGCCACCGGGGACACGAGTGTTTCCGGAAATAGGGGCGATCAGTGGTGAGAGGTGAGCGATAACGAGACTAAGGATGCGTATGCAATTTTATATCAACCTGGAGAAACCTGCAGGAGCAGTTCTGTCTCGTGAAAGAACTTTCAGCAAGATAAAACTGACAGCATTGCAATTTTTATATTCCCAATTTGAAATCAGCTTTATAAGCCACGAAGTATAAACGGAACGAACAATAATTGAAAGGTTCTATTTTAAGAAACACAATCGAGTCTATCTTAAGACCGTTCGACGCAAGACAAACGAAAGTAACATCTGTACGCGTGGCAGCGAACAAATCAACTAACAAAATTCATTATTTCATACTTCTCTGAATATTCAATTTAATTTGAAAGAACGCTCGACGCTTAACGTTTCAACTTCTTAAGCCGCGATCTCGATAGCAATGACTGAACTGAATTTTATGGAACTTTCTGGAGATGGTGGATGATTTAACAAGTTTCAAGAGCACAGCCCCGTCATCGAAGCTCCTCGGCGAGCAAGGCTCGTCATCGTACGCTTCATGGTCAGTCACGAATCACCGGTAAGCGTCTTAGGAAGCTATTCTCCTGGGGAACAAATAAGAAATACTGTACCACGTTTAGCTTTACAGTATGCTCGTTCCTCCATCAAGTTTCTGGCATTTGCTGCTCAGAAGAATCCACGGAATTAGCTCGAATCAGCGCTATAGCGAACGAGACGGGTGCCGGTTCACGGTATTACCCGTTCGTCCGCCAGCTGATCCACACACTGTCGCGATTACTATGTCGGACCGGCTACTGCGGAAATGCTACGAGCGAGACTTTTCCAAAATTCGAAAGCATCTGAAAGCCGAGCAGCCAGGTCCAGTTTCCGAAGGGTTTCTTGTGCTCCCAATGACATACTTATCCAGCACAGTTCGATATAAAGCATCCATGGTCTACTTCATGGGAAGTTAGCAGCGATAGATACTCTTCAGGGTTAGCAGATTAAGAGACAGGAGAGCGTGTTCTCCATTCTCAGTGAAACTTGAGGAGAACACGTTGCAGAGTCACTCATTAACACCTTAAGAAGGAATTCTTTTAATCTCTGTCTTGAATGTCTTTTTAACAAGAACTTTCATAGTGTTATTTTCTGTTCAGGACTTGACTGTGCCTTGACTGGCCAGCCTTTGGACTCGCGTGTCTGCGACGAGGATAATGTCGACCCTGAATAAGGTGTTAACGTTAACGAGGGGTGGGAAGTTGTACTGTGCCATGAATCTTCGTACAGTAAGGAAGAAATACGTACGATTAGCATACACACGTGCACGCTCGCTTTTATGCACGCCGAGGAGCCGTGGCGGGTCTCTTTCTGGAGCCGCGTGTCCACTCGTGCAATTTATTAGCACGATACTCTAAAGAATTCGCAGAAAGCAATACTGTAACGTTGCTTCCAGTTCCTCGGTCACATTTTTCGTGAATATACACTGAAAGTCACGCTCGAAACGTGGAAATAAATCGGGATCGATATTAATGTGTACTCTATGGATTGTTATTCAAATGGGAACGCGGCTTAAGGGACTGCGCGCCCATTGTCGTTCGCGACGAGCGTTCTCCATGCATTTAATCCAGAAACGCATTGTTTCGCAGTTACTTGCCGGAAGTAATAAATAATAAAGTCTGTCTGAATTTTTTATGCTGCTCAGGTTTTCGTTGGTGACAGCGCCATACCAGAGAGTGTCCGGAGGGTTTGAGGGTGAATTGGTAATTTCGCATGCAGTTGGGGGATGAAGTTAAATTAACGTAGAGGAAAGTGATAAAATTATTTTGGAATAAAAACTCGGTATGGAGGACATAGTTAAAAGATGAAGGATTAAAGGAAATTTGTTTTTCTAGAACAGTATGGGGATGTTGGGGGAACCTGTGGTTTACGTGGTAGAAACAGCGAAAAGATTGAATTGCAAATAAAGGTGGCACGGTCGGGAAAATATTTTCATAGAAAGCTTCTCCGTTTGCACAAGCTCGAAAGCAGTCGGGGAGACTGGACAAGGACGAGCAGCCTCGATCGCACAATTTGACCGTTCAATATTATACTTCCGTGACGGTGTTTGATCGCCAAAGAGACGCGGTTTAAACGTTACCGTTTCCCCATCTGCGGCAGATATTTAAATTATTCTAAGCTGTTTGTCGTCGCGGCCGCGGAAACCTCGGGGCCGCCCTCCGTCGTCGCTGCCGCATAGCTATAATATCGTCGACGCTAATTACCATATTTTACCGGCAACTTTCCGCGCATTACCATGTTTAATGACTGACGATGCTCTGTTTATGCCGGAAAAGTGCCGTTTACTGTTCACCCGTGCATTACGAATTCGGTTTCCGCGGGAAAAGATCTGTTACGTTAATAATATGCTTTCTCGCGATACTTTTCACCGGGAAATCCAATTTTTAATGCCGACGCTTAAACAGTCCAAATATTCCTAAATCTTCTATCAAGTTTCGAGAAGCACAAATGTAGCCACATATTACCATTAATGTTCTCATTTTCTAATATACACGCGTCGACACAAGTTCAACATGAAATTGAAGACGCAGAGGGTCTCCGGCAAGGAGCAGAGTCTCGTAGCATGATTTCACCGGTCTGGGCCGTGGGTGTGGCCCATAATGACCATTAAAGCGACATATCGCGCGGTTTGCCGGGACCTTTTCGCGCCGGGCAATAATTGCGCGAGCAACCCGCGAAATTAGATTACGCCGCGGCACCGGTGCCAGCCGGAAATCACGGCGCGTTTAATGGCGGCTATGAAATAAAGAAAACCAGCCCGCCTGGAGGGGGCCATTTTCGCGCATTACGCGACCCTACGTGATGCATTATTATACATTATGACGCATTACGACGCGGTTACAGCCTGCTACGGTCTCCGTCGGAATAACGATCGAACTGCGATCGGGCGCGCTAAACACCCGCCTTCAAAAGCGATCCACAAAAATCTTCAACAATAAATTAACGTCGAACTTTTTAGAAAAATTTCACAATGTACAATAACATAGTGGACTTGTAAAAAGATCACGATACGTTCTGTTCGCAAAAATTTGCGATTACGCGAGACAGCGCGTTCTCATGGTAGGAAACCATAATGTTTGAAACACGAGGGTGCGCAGACAGGAAAAGGGAAGCAAGATGGCAGCAGCGAACGTCCTCTTTCTCCGGAAACGGGGATTGAAGGACGAAGTCAGTGGCACGTCGTAATAAATTTTTTGACGATGTTTAAAAATTGCGTTACGCGGTTCGTGCGACCGTTAACGAGCTCTCCCTCGGCATCGGTGTAATTAAACGTGCCTGCCGCGCCGTTCCACCCGGTGTTACTCGGATACCTTTGATACTAATTAAATAACATTCTCGATTTTTAGCGACCGATTTCTCCGGGCTGGAACGAATCTGATTATTACGAGCCACCTGCTGGAGAATTCTGTTCGAAACGGGACGAACCGTGCCCGGAAATGGCACGGAACAGCGGGAGACGCGGTTACGATGAGGCTCCTGCTGTTCGGTGACGAATTTGGTCACTGTTTTCTCATATCTCGACTCGCGAAACCTTTTTTCAGTTACTTTAATGAACACCAGAACTGAGAAATCGAGAATTTATTACGTAGGAGTGGGACTCCTGCTAATACGTCCAGAGTGCAAGTTCTTTGACCTAGTTCAGTGGTCACAGGAATAGCAACATTAATTATTTGTTACATAAAAATATCCTCTATTTTATTTCAGTGATTCCGACATCGGAAAAATGAAAGATCTTTTGCACAGAAAAAACTGGACTCAAGAATTTTGATCATAAATATTACCAATGTTATTCTAGCGGACCCAAAGACTGCAGGATCAAAGATCAAAGATTTATTGCGTTCAGACTGTCTAGCAGTGTTTACAGTAGATATTTCGAGAACACCAGGAAGATCTATGTATCACAGGGCCGATCAACCGAAAGAACCATTTTCGTGGCGAGGCACAGCGGGATCAAGGAGCTCACGGATAACTCGAGGAATCGAGTGGCCCGCGTGCTAATTACAGCCAATTAGCGGTGCCAATGACGAAGAACGATCCTGGCTACGCCACTCTAAAGGACGATCCCTTAATTAATCACTAATTACCTGGACCGATAACTTTAATCAACGTACGAGCCTCTCTCTATTAATTGACATCGGCGGGCCGCGTGTTTTCGCGAACCGTTGATTTCTCCGAACAAAGGATCGTTCGCGAAACGTGTGCCGAGAGGGGTTTCGCACTGCGTAAAAGCTGCACTCAGCGTTGGCGTGTTCCGAGTGACTGGTAGAGCTGCTGCTTTGTTGATTCTAGTGATTTTTTAACGTTGCCGCCAACATTTTCGATGATCTTGCAAAGATTGCAAGCGAAAGAAAGATACTACGTGATGTTGAGTGGTATAGGGCCCTGAAGGATCGTATTGAGAGGCCATCGGCGGGAAAAGAGCGGAGCCCCGTAATAATCGGTCCGCTTTGGGCCACGGTAACGAAGGCGAAACAAAACGCTGCACGACATAATCGGCGAATAATAATCGGCGCGTACGTCGTTATCGGGCGAGGATAACGAGCGCTATCGTTAAGTTTTAATGAGCGCTAGCCCTAAATTAATATAACGATCCTCTCGCGGACCGTGACGGCTCCGGCTCTCTGAAGTCCCGTGACGTGACACGCTGACCACACCGCCGTGACGATATTACAGTCGCGCCCGGGACTCTAACACCACAGCAGACAGCCGCCTCGCGTTCCCATTAATGCCTCGGCAATCGTTCCGATTACCTACAAATTATTAATTAATCGCCGTCATCGCCGCCATGGCCTGCTATCTGCCTCGCGGGACTCTGTTCGCTGTCGCACGATGAAAAGAATATCTCTTTAATTTGTGATGACTAGATTGCAGATATTTATGCATTCATAGCAAAATTGAGTAGATGAATAATATACACGAAGAATACAAACTCCAGAAAAAATGACCTTGAGAAAAATAACATTTTCAAAGCATTTACTGTTGGTTTTGGGAAGCCGGTATACTCGCGTAATAAAAAGTCAAGAGATTTTATTTAACCGTATTCTCTCTTATGTTTCCGGATTCGGACTGTGTGCCGGTCGTTATGTAAAACAAACGTATCGCACACGTCGAGATGTTTCTCTTTAACAAAAATATCTATATTCATTTAACATAGAAACAAAATGAACGACGTGCTCGTCATGTTCAATATTGATTTTTGTATACATATATATCTATACTCCCACTCAAAAATTAATTTGTTAACAATTAACACAAGAGAGAACACTTCATTTATTTAATATTGTTTTAATACTGGGTAATACATAAATGGTCCAACATTTGTTGCGTTGGATTGGGGAAAACCCAGAAAAACCCAATCAGACCACTATACTAGCGATTACAGATCGAAATAATAAAAAATAAACGAAATTTTTAAAACATATTGGAAATTATAGTTTTACATGCATTTAATTTTAATAGTTTTGTTTTCCTTTTTTTTATTCATGTTCCAGTAGTTCCATCTGCTTGCGGATGTACAAGAACCGAACTTTTGGTAATGGTTTTGTGAATGAGTCAGCTAACTGTTTATCTGTGGGAATATATTTAAGTATTATTTCCTTTTGTTCCACTTTTTCACGTGTAAAATGATATTTTACATCTATATGCTTTGATCGTTTATGATCTGTTGGATTATTTGCGATAGCAATGCAACCATTATTATCCTCGAAGATAATTATCGGGTCTTTAATATTTATCTCCATGCTTTTTAAAAGAGATTTAAGCCAACAAGCTTCTTTAGTTGCTTCATATAATGCCATGTATTCGGCTTCTGTCGAGGAAGTTGCAACTGAATTTTGCCTTTTTGTATTCCAACAGATCGTATTACAATCAAACATTTTAAAAATATAGCCAGTTGTACTTTTCCGGTCTATTTCGTTACCTGCCCAATCAGAATCTACATAACCATTTAATAAATTTTCATAATTATCATTTCGTTTGTAAACCAAACGAATTTTTAACGATCCTTTTATATATTTTAAAATTTTCTTTAAGTTTTGCCATAGCTCTTTGTTATTTTTATTTTGATATCTGCTGAGCAGATTTATTGCAAAACATAAATCAGGCCGTGTGCATAGCATAGCATACATTAAGCAGCCTATAACATTTCTGCATGGTGCATCATAATACTCATCAGCATTCAGAGCATTTAAATCTACTTTAGGAGGCAAAGGAGTATCTAAACTGTTACAATCAATCATATTGTATTTACACAAAATTTTTTTTAAATAGACATTTTGATCTAATGAGATTGTATTTTCTGTTCGTATGACATTTATTCCTAAGAATAATTTTATCTCGTTCATATCTGTCATAGAAAATTGTTTCTTTAAGTATTCTTTGAAATTTTGCATCGTATTTCTGTCATACGTTACTATCAGAATATCATCTACATATAAGAGTACATAAATATTCTTACAAATATGATTGTTATTTAAAAGATATAGACAACGATCTGATAAGGAGTTTTGAAAACCATGCGTTTTCAGTGTAACTTCGAAAAGTTCAAACCAGCATCTTGCAGACTGTTTCAGACCGTATAATGCTTTATTTAATTTACATACATGTCCTTCAGGTGCTGAAATCCCTTCCGGCACACGCATGTAAATTTCCTCCTTCAATAAACCGTTTAAAAATGCGGTTTTTACGTCCATCTGATGGACCAATAAATTATGTTGATTTGCAAACGCGATAATCATTCTAAAGGTAGTTATTCGTGCAACTGGTGCAAAGGTTTCATTATAGTCTTGTAAATATTGTTGACTAAAACCTTTTGCAACAAGTCTAGCTTTATATATACATGAATTTCCATTTTTATCCATTTTTATATTGAACACCCATTTGCAGTCAACTATATTTTTATTATTAGGACGTGGAATCAAAGTCCATGTGTTATTTTGTGACAACGATCTAAGTTCATTATTTACAGCTTTCTCCCACTCGCATTTATCACTGCGATTTTTTATCTCATTATACGAGCTAGGAATATCAGAAGTTGTCGACAGTGCACAAATATGATAATCATATTCCTCATTATAATTTATTTGAGGTTTATTCTTTATTCTTGTACTTCGTCGCAACTCACCTTCATGAGAATCATTACGAGCTTCAATCTTTTTACTAGAATCGTTTGCTTCGCTTTCTTGATTCTCACTGATTTTTATTTCATCAGTTTGAAGGTTATTATCTTCCAAGTCATTATTTCTGTGTACAGAAGTTGGTCTCGAGTTTTTAAAATTAATCTCGTCAACAACCACATCACGTGCTATAATAAATTGATTTGTTTCCACGTTTAATACTTTGTATCCATTCTTTCCATAGCCAACTAAAATTCCTTTAATAGACTTTTTATCGAATTTACTTTGTCTGTTTTTGTCATGAATATAAACAGTGCTACCGAAAACTTTCAAACGATTCAATTTTGGTTTTCTATTATGCCAAAGTTCAAAAGGAGTTTTGTTTTCTATAATAGCTTTACTTGGGGTTATATTAACTAAATAGTTAGCTGTTAGAATAGCTTCGCCCCAAAATTCCTTTTTGAGTTCAGCTCCGTGAATCATAGCGCGAGCTTTTTCTAACAATGTTCTATTCATTCGCTCCGCTATGGAATTTTGCTGTGGCGTGTATGGAATTGTTAAATTATATTGGATACCCTTCTGTACACAAAATGCTTTGAATTCATTTGACAAATACTCATTTCCATTATCACAATTTAAATTTGCGATTTTTAAATTGAAGTGGGTTTCACTTTTAGCAACAAAGTCTTGAAACATTTTAAATACGTCAGATTTATATGTAATGAGATAAACTACCGTATAGTGGGTAAATTCATCAATAAAAGTGACAAAATAATTTTTATTGTCAATAGTCGGAGGCTTAATGGGACCGCATACATCAGAGTGTATGATGAACAAAGGTCTCGTAATATGACTCCTGTCCCTTTCCTTTGAGAAAGGCAATCGTGCTTGTTTTCCAAATACACAAGCTTCACACAAATCTTTTGTAGGACTTATTGACTCAATTAAATTTTTGTCTTCAAATAAATTATGCTGCTTCATTTTGATGAACTTAGATTGTTCGATGTGACCTAGACGTTCATGCCACAATTTATATGCGTTTAAAGTTACAATGTTATTTGCATATGTTTTGTTACACATATTTTTATTTATCGTGAAATTTACGCATATTAAATTATTTATTGACTTACCAGTTAGGATAGTCTTACCACCCTTTTTTACCATAACGCCTCCAGATTCACCAAAAATGATTGTCATCCCTGCTTGCTGGATTCGGCGCACCGACAAAAGATTGGTTGTTGCTTCTGGTGCATACAGCACATTCTCTAGAACACCCGTTACACCAAGATTTGTTGTCACATCGATGGTCCCGATCTGTGTTGCGCTGATAGCTTCTCCCTTCTTTGCAACAGATATTTTTATTGGCTTGTCCAACGTAGACAGTGTCTTAAACACTTCGATGTCTTTGACCACATGATCCGTGGCTCCCGAATCGATTATAAAACTGATAATTTTTGGATCATTAAGCTGTTCATCATCAGCTTGATCTGCAGTCATAAATGCAAATCGTTCATCCTCATTCTGCATTTGAACTGTATGAAGTGATCGTTGATGATATTCCGCTGCAGCTTGATTTCTTTTGAAGAAATAGCAATCCTTCTTTTCGTGATTGCGTCTCCCACAATGATCGCACTGCATTTTATTATTTTTATTAAATTTTTTATTTTTGAAACCATAGTTTTGCTTCCTTTTAAAATTTAATTTAAATCCTCTACTTTTCTTATTCTTCTTTTCACTATTTATAATTGTCTCTATTTGCAAAACTTTCGCGCTCGTTTCACTTTGTTCATTTTGCAATTTCACTTCATAATCAAGTAATTTTATTTTCACAAACCCGAGTGTCAGGTCTTCGTCCGCCCGAGTCTGAATCGCGGTAACGAGTGTATTATACGAATTCGGTAATGTTAGTAAAAGTCTTGCGATTTTGCTCATTTCACTTAATGTTGCCCCTGCTGCTTCTAATTCAATCACCATTTCGTCAAAACAGATCAGATGTTCTGATAGCGGCGTAGTTTCCTTAAATTTGAATGTTAGAAGTTTCTTCTCAATCGCCAATTGAGTCGCCAGGCTTTTTCGGTTATAAATCGAATCCAGTTTTTGTATAATTTATTTTGCCGTATCAGCTTCTGTTGAAAAACTGAGCATCGAATCGGACAAATATTCAATAATAATTCCTTTGGCAATCCTTTCGCATTTTTTCCAATTAGTTAATGCTTTTGGATCAGTGGGAGCTACTTCGTCTAAGACTTTTAATGCGTCTTCTTCTGCTATTAATGAACGAATTCGATATTTCCAGATACTATATTTTTTACCGTCGAACGGTTTAATGTTACGTTTTGCCTTTTTCGCCTCTTCACTCATTTTTGCACTGAGTTTTAATACTTCCAGTTAACACTTTCACTTTCGCTTTTCTATTTTAATGTCGATTTTTACGCAAAAAAAAAATGTTATACTGTATTTTTAACGTCACTCTACACTAATACGTATACTTTAACTATGTGCCTGGGCCCATAACCTGTTGGTTTTGGGAAGCCGGTATACTCGCGTAATAAAAAGTCAAGAGATTTTATTTAACCGTATTCTCTCTTATGTTTCCGGATTCGGACTGTGTGCCGGTCGTTATGTAAAACAAACGTATCGCACACGTCGAGATGTTTCTCTTTAACAAAAATATCTATATTCATTTAACATAGAAACAAAATGAACGACGTGCTCGTCATGTTCAATATTGATTTTTGTATACATATATATCTATATTTACCTCGTGATACTATTTACATTGCACTGAAAACATGATTTTTACTAGACTGCGGATCTTTATGTAAAATAAATGTTCGCATTGAGTCCAGGATACAGGAGCTAATAAAAATTGTAGTGTTCCTTTAATTATCCTATTAAGCTAAAACTAGTACCTTGGCGTCCTTAAATATTTTTAATACGTCGTACGTGCCATTTTTTGTCATAAACGCATAAGATCCGCAGTCTAGTCATCACAAACAAGGGAGATATTTAGGTGGACCACCTTGCATAGGCTGAAGGCGAAGTTTAGGTTATTTCAGCTCGTTCTTCGGGGCTCCAGCACCACCTAGACTGCCTTCAGCATGTTGTACATCAGAGAAGAGGCATACGGAAGGCGACAGGCACACGAAAACCAGCATTGAAACAGGTTAGGTCCGTATCTCGGCCAATTTTCGTGCATGCTCGGCTACGTGCCTACTACCCCCGCTGGGGCCTTCAATTACTGCGAGAGGACGTCGCGACAACCAACCCCCTGCAAGCCCACCCCCTCGATCGCACCCTTTCCCATAGCATAGCAGCCCCCTGACGTAAAGTATGACGCGCGGAGTAATTTTAATTACGCGATGCAGCGGGCCTGAATTGTTGCTACCGGGAGCTTCAGACATATTGGACTAATTCACGTCATTCGGGCGACACTTATTAAACCCGGGAATGCCGTCAGCCTTAATCCTCGTAGAATGCAAGATGAGCCACGCGGAAAACGGAGGAGAAAGAGAGAAGAGGGAGAGAGATAGGGGTTGAGGGAGGATGGACAAGGAGCAGGAAAGGAGGAAACGGTTGGCCAGAGAAAGGGTGAGAAAGGACGTGATAATCTCTGAGGCGAGTCGCAACGCGAAAGTCCTCGACGAAGTTTCTCCGACGAGTCCTTCAGTTCTTCCTGTCTACTTTCGAATAATGGACCGGCCATTCTTCCGTGAGGACGGACCCCCGCTTTTGATGATTTTCCTGCACCCCTTTTTCGCCGCGGTGCACCGGTGTCATCGCTTTCTACACCGACTTCGTGAATTTCATGTCGATTTTACACGAGGTTGTAATAATAAATGCTTGAAAACATTCATGCTTCTCGAAACCATATTTATAATTTTTGTCAATACTAGAGTTTCTAAAATATAATAAGCTGCCACGATCTCGAATAGAATATTCATTGTCGGCATTTCCTCCGGGGAGTACGATCCTTCGAATTACAGCACGCGTGTAATGTAGGGGTTGCTCATTATATTATATTAACGTTATTAAAATTATTTAGTTTCCAAATTATGTACCTCATTAACTTGTGTACCCACCCTCCGGCGAAAATCCCCAATTCCCAACGCGCCTATAAAATGTTCCAAACTCACTGATTAGATGTAATTAATTACCTGTGGTCGACGAAAAGGAAAAACCTGATGCGGAGAACAACCCCTAAAATTACGTGCCTACTTCGTTCGTGTATATTTTGTGGCGAATCTCAAGACAGTATATATTTTAATACAAAGACAATATAAATTGTCTAATGATCATGTACAAAACGTACATTACGCAGACATTGATACTTAATTTTCCCTTGATTTTTCTTAAGGTACTCGTGAAGTGAACGAGGTATGTATTGTCTAAAAAAAGTTAACGACGAACGAGAAACAGAAGAGTACGGCAAGATACAGCCAGCAAAATAAGCGTCCAGTGACTTATGGTCACTTCACCGTTCTCTCTCCTTGGCAAACCTCCACTCGTGAAACGGTGGAGCTCTGAACGCTCGAAGGGGTTGCCCCAGTTCCGATGCAGCTGTAATTGCATTCGTCGGTCGCAAACGTGCCGCGTCTGGATCGGGCACGGTCGGATATTTAATATAAACCGGTCCGGACCGGGATATCGCGAAGAGCAAAAGGCCAAAGGGGGTTGCAGGGGGTGCAGGTTGTGCATCCCCCGACGACGCTGCAATCCACCGCAGTCCCGACGCACCGACGGGGAAAAGTGGGTCGTTGCGGAGGGATACTTTTACGTGGCGACATTTAGGGACTTCCGATCGGGGGCGGAATCGATTCTCGATCGATGGAACGTGGTTCCGCAATGTCTTCGGCAGCCGCCGCCGCAGCTGGCGATCGTGTGGAAATTCGATTCGTATGCGGAACACCTAAGTAGCCCCGTTATTCATTCCTGTGCGAAAAAATCTCTCGGGACGACTGTGTTCCATTATTTTGCGCGAAGATTTCCTTTGCGAAATTGCCACTTCACTCGGTTTCAAAGTAATTCAAAGTCGTCTGTGATTTACGGATTTCTATTTGCGAGGTTCTTCTTCTTTTGATCAGGACGATGTTAATTATTTGCTGTGCTGGGATCTTTATATTCTCTCGAATAAAAATGTTTCTGTTGGGATTCAGCCCGTGAGGTGAATATTTAAACAAAATGAGCTTGTCGGTATTTTTACAATATCGTAAAAAGTAAACCATTACTTCGACATCCTTCCCTTGAAATATCTTGAAACAAAAAATACACGACTTAGACCACTTTTATAATTATGGGCACGCGTATTTCATTCTTTCGTCGATTCTTTGTTTTACACGATTGAGAACATTCGCTACTTTATTTTCCATAATCAAGAAAATTGTTCCCTGTTACGGAACACACGGCTGAAATGAATTGAAAGGAGCGCGCCTTTTATATAATTTCCACACAATCGTCATCTGCAGATTAATTAACGAGTTCCTGCGGCATTGCGCAGCAGATTACGAGCGGATTAAGAAACCAATCGTTTTCCTACCTTGACCGGCGACTCCTCCGGCGCCATGCATTCCTCCAACTGAAAAGAGAAACGGCAAAGGTTAATTGGTCTATTTTTAATCGGTAACTCCATCGAGTTGAGTCGCGCGCGACACGGAGAGTCTCGCGTTCAGATCCGATTACAGAAAATTTTCCGACGGAGTTCGAGGCGACGACGTGGTCATCGGAATTTTATTTTCGATTTGAGGAAAGATCCGGCGACAATAGCCTTGCGGACGATTGACCTTTTGATAAGGAGAAAGAGAAGAATAGATAGTGGAAGATAGAGAGATAGGAAAGAGGGAGAGAGACGTTCTCGAGGGAGAAGAGCTCGCGATCGCGTGACGATAGATTGAATGTCGAAAAGGAGGAAGCACGTGTCTTTCCGCACAGAATTGCAACTGAAATGCGATCACGATACGAAGAAGCTTATCGTTGTTCCAAACAATCTTCGGATTCAGGAGAATTCCAGCCGAGTTATTGAAATATAAGGCAACGTTCCGAGTGATTAATCAGACCAGGCGGTTGAAGACGTTGCCATATGCCGTCAATCAAAGTCCAAACAAGTGAACTTTAAACATCCGAACTGTAAAGACCGTCCGGAACTTCTAATTGCATTCCGTGACATGTTGGGAATGCTCATTTCATTTGCAAATTCGAAATATTGCCGTTTTACGTCAATAGAAAACAATTTACTTAGAGAATAGTACGTCAATAGAGAATCAATGAAAATGACGCTGATACATAAATAATGATGCGATTTTTACGAGCCTGGTCACGAACGTACTCTTGAGACAAGAGGCTAATGTCTTTTCACACAGAACTTCAACCCGTTGTAATCGAAAAAGCGCTCATTAAAGTAATAAGTTCGCTCTTAATTACGGGTTCTCTGTAATAACGCATTACACGGTCTAAAATATAATTAAAGCAATATTATGTGATCCACCCACGTCTCGAGACAGTACTGTACCATGGGGAACCCCATGAATATCCATGGCTGCATTATACAATGTGCTTGCAACTCTGTAAGCAATCTATGCCGTGGAATAATACAGCAGAACAGTTACCGCAGTGTATATGTACAATCTAATTTCTGCAATAAATCGCAAATCACGATATTTGCAAAATTGACTACATTAATTGCAGGCTACAGGGTCTACCCACGCATTGAGTTACTTTCGTAAAAATTTGAACACTGTGTAACGTGCTAACATTTACGTAAATTTAGAGCCACAATTATTTTTCATCGCAAGATATTTCAAGTGTTCCCGTGCAGGACGTAGAAAAAATCCGACGCAAAAGGGGGCGCGTGGTGACGCAAAAGGGGGCGAGGGGCAGCGTAAGAGGAGTAATATTTCCTCGCGGAGAAGGAATTTGATGAGCGCGAATTCCCGCGAACGCGGTCACGTGCAAACGGCGTAAAGAATTCTTTCCTCCACGTTGCGAGAACCGCGCGGTCTCTTTTCTTCGGCTCGTTCGGCGCCAGCGTGCAACGGCCCTGGCCATTGGCGCGTGGCGGTGCTAATGAACTTCGGGCTCGCGTTTGCCGCAAACCACGCGCCACCTTCGCGCGCATCTAACCGGACGCACGACAAACGGTTCTGGTGTCGCGAACTCGCGAAATCCTCGCGACCGAACGGGGAAATTCGAAACCTCTCGAACGTGGACGCTCCTGTCACGCGCGAGCTGAGTTGCTAATCTCGGCCACGCAAATGCGACTTCATTTTGGTACGAAAATGTCGACGTACTTTAACACTCGACAGTTTCAATAATTGTACAAACGACAATGGTTTTTCTTCTTGAAAATTTTTTTACGTCGTTCAGAGACGATTCGCAATAATGAGCGTAATCAAAATAAACCAGACCAAACGCATCAGCGGTGAGTCGTTTGAAATCGATTTGCAGCAATGACCACAGACAAAACGGTGAAGTAAAGAGCAGTGCAAGAACCTGGGACGATTCAGAAAAACCTCTCATCGAAGGTTACAGAAACAGAAAAGCAAGAAGAAGAATGAAGAAAAATAAAGGAAGGGACGCAGACATTTTACTCGACGAATCCACGGAGCCGTGACGAACGTAACGACCAGCGGAACGTTGTTGGTTGGCCTGATCGCAGACAATCAAAAACGAGGTGTTCAGGATATGCTCGCCTCGCGCAGGGTTGCGCGCGAAATCGGTCGACGGATCTACGCGCCGGTTTTCGCATTAATGGAGTCGCACTGACATCCTCGAATCAAAGGAGCCGCTGGATCGACCCGAAGCGCAAGCGTCCCGGCATGTTAATTCCTATTGGTATCTGGCCGGCTACACTTTTATTACAATTTCGATGAAAATGCTCGCTCTGGACTCGGCTGAGTTCTTTATTAATCTATTTAATTATATATTTTTTTAATTTAATATTAATTAAAATTGTTCAAGAAAAATCCGAATGCGTTTCGATTGAAAATCTTTTTCTTCCGATTTCTTTCTCTTGGAAACGGGTTTCGAGCGACAACGCGTCTGTCTCGACGCAACCAGCAGATCTCCGACGGCTGAATAGTTGAACGGGAAATTTTGCGAGTTAAGGACAGCCGTAACGACATCGTTAATTAAATTCCGTGTACTCGCGGCTGCTTGACGAGAGAGGCGCGGTACGGCATCTCGCAAAGCTCTGTGCGCCGATGCGCGGGCGCCCGCGTGCGCGCGAACGCGCCACCCCTGTCGTTAAACAGTAAATTACCTGTAAATGAGTAATCGGCGCAGCGGGAACCGGGTCTCCCGCTGCAACCCGAAACCGCCCCGAATTCACCGGGAAATCAGAGCGACCCGGAATCGGAGGAACTTTGCTAATAACATTCTTAATGGGCTTCGTGATTGTTGGTCGAATTGGGTTAGAAGGCGAGCCCCGCGCTTTTACTGTACAGGATGCAGGTTGCGAATTCTTGTTCGACGATTACACTTTTCTCCTTAGTAATTAATAGACTGCGAATGTTTATTTTATTTCATTATGACAATTTATAGTATTAATTTTTTATGAAATAAAAATGTGATTCTTCCTCGTGTTTCTTAAAATTTATAATATGACCATTTCCTCTGCGTTCGACGTGTATACACATCGTTGCTTGATTTTACTTCCGCACTCAGTAAGTGATTTTTAAAACTAAATTCCGCGGATAAGAGATTAAGGATACAGAAGGAAAATATTAGCGAACGATTGGAACAATCTCTCGCAAGTTGGCAGGTTTTCTCTGAAATATTTCTAGCCTGATTCGATATTGTGCATAAGGTGTCGGAACGAATTGGTAGGGGTGGAAAAATGCTAGTTCAGACCCAGACGGTGTCGTTGACCCAGATAAAAGTTTCTGGACCGAGCCGGCTCGATCCCGAGCTCTAACGAGCAAGATCGCTGGCTGCACGAGTGCCAGCGTGCAGTAATCGACCAGCTCGGAGGCGGAAGACAACGCGAGGCAACATATCCGCGGGGAATAACAATGAAGGAACCACGATAGCAATAGAATTATCTTTCGCCGGTCGTTCTCCCAGTTGTCGTCGCGAGGCTGAGTTTCTGGCGGCGGCGCAGTTTCTCGTACGGTCGCGTGGCTCCGGATGCTAATGAACTCGCTGTGAGTCACGTTTTCAGAGCATAAAAGAGCCCAGAGAGTGAGAGAGGGCCGAGATGAACAACAGAACCGAGTAGGAGAATCCTGGCACCGGGTCCCCGAAGTGCCGAGCTTGCAAATTAGTGGCATTTCGGCGCAACTGCCTTTTCCGTGGCGCGGCGAGCACGTGCAACGTGTTTTTTTCCCTCCTCCTCTTTTCATCGGCCTGACGACTATCAAGATTTTCTACCGATTCGGCGGTATTCGACGACCTTTCGCCATTTCGCGCGTGTCGTCCACGTTCCGGGGACACGCGTGTCTCGAAACTGCGATCGTTTCCATCCGTTCTGCGACGAAGTTACGACATTCACCGCGACGCGTGGGTTCGTTGCCGTTCCGTGTTTGTTATGTCTAAACTGCGGATTTTTTTAACGAAATCGGAGCTGTCTGTATCCAGTGCAATTCGAGCTGTGGAGACGTGTTGTTTCCCGAATAATCGTTTAGCAATACGACAGTATTTTTAAATTCTTTAACAAGATCAACACGATCAACCTCGCTGGCTCATTTAAAACGTATTCTAGATCATGGTAAAATCAGCTGGATTCTGGATTTCAAGTACCTCGAGACACAGAGGCTCGAATATTTCAATTTTTGAAAGCGCAAGGAGTCTTTTGCAAGACCTGTAGCTTGCATACAGAGGAGATAAATCACGAAGTAAATTGTTGGTCGGCTCCCTGGCAGAAGGACACTGGCAAGGCTTAATTCACGCTACTAATCTGATACCGTTACATCCTCGGCATTCTTCCCCGCGGCCGTGGCCGGCTGCGGGAATAACATTTCGATGATCGATCGCCGATCGCGGTTAAGAGGCGTATTAATTGCCCGTCGATCGGTACCTCTAATTGCCGGTGCGCGCCGCGCGGCCTGATTAATTACCGCTGGCTGACCACGGGTGGTAACCAAAGTGAGATCGATGTTCGTCCGAGAGTTTTCTCTTTAATTCGAGTCGATCGAGTGATTATTTTTCATCCCGCGGTGTCCACTATCGCCGTGGCTTTTCGCCTTACCTCTCTCGTAGATAATAGCTTGCAAGAGAGATTGAACGGGAACACGCGTCGATTACGTTTATACTTTATGCGAAATAGAAATTCTGCTGCCTTCTGGTTCGTCTTGGATATGTTATTTATTTTGAAGCTCCTCCAATGTTACCGCAAAATCCAAGTTCAAAATAGAGACAAACGTGCTGATAAACCGTTTCGCTGCTGTGTTTGCGTCATTCATTTTTGTTCCATGGATTGCGTTTCTCGTGTCAGCAATTGTAACAAAATGGTCTCATCGTTACCCGTACGGTTACGTGCGTATTTAAACAAACAGATGTAGCTACATCGATAAGAGAAGTATTACCAATGTTTAGTACAAGTCTGAAAGTTCAGACTCCGTATTAGCTTAACAGCGTCATAGTGATCCAGGAGATGATTCTTCGGCTAATAAGGTAGTCGCACGTGCCACCCCCACTGTCGAGCAACCGTGTTCAGCAACGAAATGGTGGTGTCACCGTGGCACCTGGCGTTTTCGGGGCATCTGCTCGTTACGCGTCGGCGTCGGTAGGCGTCGCCGGCTCTTGTCCCCGCGAAATAATTAATTTCAATCTTAGAATGGCCCGCCGGGACGGACAGAAGCTCTTAAACTCGACTTCTCGCGAAGTTTAGTCGCAGTCGGAGCCACTTCCGGCGATGAGTCTACCCGCGGCGAAGGGAGCCGGCGAAACAGAGAAAGAAGGAAAAAGTTCCTTGGCTCGACGGACGATTTCCGGGACGCTTCTTTCTCCCCTTACTCCCTCCCTCCCTTTCCCTCGCTCTTTTTCTCTCTTTATCTTACTCCAGTCGTTCTCTCACGGGGGTGCAGCTACCGTGGAAATTCGATGGACGTCCGCGAAATTATAGGGAACGCGGGAGGACTGTAATTGTCGGGAGCCGATGTTGCTACGCGCTAAGTGAATGCTTAACGCCGGCCCGCTTTTACTGCGATTAATTCGGGCAAACTCATTTTTCGTGCTCGACCGGGGGTAGTTTACCCCCGGTGCGGCACCGACGTTTTTACCACCCTCTACAACCCGCCGCTTTTTTGCCAGACAAGTTTTAATGGCGCTCGAAAATTCGCCGGCTCGAAAACGACGTTAAGCGGACATTTTTGTTGCCCGATTTCGGGGTCCCGGAATCAAACTGAGATTAGCTCATTCTGCGCTGCGTTCTGTCGTGTTTGGCATAAAGTAACAAGCACTTAGAACGAAACGTTGGAACTCGATGTACAATTATTTTCCTCCGCGTTATAATGCAGCAAGTATAATGCGCGTTTCCAGACGTTTTCGCGGAAACCAAAGATCCGAGGAGGAACGAACAATTCCTTGGTATTAAATAGCGAAGAACTCGTTAAAACCGCGCAAGAAAGTGTTCACAAAGTGAAGGCCCGTCAATTAATTCTTGTCTGCCGTTGAAAAGAATCCTAGCCACGTTATCGTCGCCGTTCAAGATAGAAGATTGCATGTCTTCAACCCCTGTTGCTCATTAACAGACGAATAAAGAAACGGAATTGACTTCGTAGTAAGGCTTCGCCGCTGCTCTTCACAGCCGAAGTGACTCTGATTTCTGGCCGAGATGCTTTTTACGCGATACATACTTACGATTCATCGTCGTTAAGGATTCGCCCGCAATTGGCTGGCGTTCGCGTTATCTACGCGAACTGAATCCTGAGGATGGAACGAGTTCGGAGAAAACGAGTAAATAAAATCGACGCCTTTTCTGTTCCGTCGTCACGCTCGTGATTCGGATGGCTTTAACCACAATGTTGCGTTGCAAAACAACGGATGCGTTGTGAGAAACGGTTCTTGAATTATTTAGACGAATCCCTTCTGGCGAGACTTCCTATAATTGCGTTCGGGGAATTAATAAGACTGATAAATTTTAAAACGATTTCTTCGCTGCGATTCTCATGGAAATCCTGTTGTTCCGTTCTCGGAATGAGAAAATCAAGAATCGTTAGTCATGAGCGTTGCACAAAATCGGATTTACTTAACATTGTAACAACGCGTTGAACCATTATATCCAAATTAAGAAAAGCAGAAATTCTCGCAGCCTGCTAATTGCTCAGCCTGGAAACGATTCGATTCCCTCGAGACTGGTTCGAGCAATCGCGAAAGGAATTCGAACGAGCGAAAGCGTAGATTGTGCCAGGCATTCGAAAGGCGGGAAACTGAAATCGGCCAGCAACAATCGGCCCACTAATTTGCAAAAACGCGCGAACATCTGTGAGATATAAATGGATGGACGGAGGGGAAGAAATATTCGAAGAAACGAGGCCGCCCGGTGCCACGGAATCTTTCTCTTTCTCCCGGTGGCGCGACGTCAAAATTAATTCGCCGCGAAGACGCGGGAAATCGGCACCGATAAATCACGAATAGGAATCGACAAATACAATTCGCTAATTTACTCGTGAACCGTGCGGAGGGAACGTTGACGAATCGCGCTACCATTTGGCGAACTTACGCTCCCCCGATCCGAGAGATATTAAAAGAAACTCGTTCTCGTAGTCGGCTCATCCAGGATTTATCAATCACGTCGGAATCCGCGATGGAATCGTTTCGCACGCCGGCTAGCATAATTGCGACGAGGTATCGGCGCCCTTCCGCAGACATTTAAGGATCTTCCTAACAACCTAGGAGAAGTGGAATTGTTGTATAATTAGTGGAATTTTTTCTAATCGAATATCTTTTTAACGCTAAACCTACCACTGCTGATCGTATGACCGGTCTTGTGTTTTTCACTTTACATTATCCAAGCACATATTGTAATAAAAATTGCGCAAAGTACAATAATTTAAGCTTCGCACGCCAATGGACTCGACGCTGCGCCACGGGAAAGAAAAATGAAAATTATAAGGTTGGACACCGTAGGAATAAAGACGGGAAATAAGCGAGCACATAAGAAGCGAAGAGGGAAGAGAAAGAGAAGGGATCTGGAGATAAGAGAAGGGCACGATAAAGATGTTTCGGTGACTTCCTGCAGAAGGCTGGCCGCTTCCGTTGCTTTTTTAGAAAACAACCGAGCCTCGGCGAAGCTCGCCGTTGCTCCCTTTCGACTTTCCACCGGTCAGTGGATACCTGAAAGAACTGGGAAAATACACCGGGACAATGGGCTTGGCTTTTGTGGCCTCGCTTCGAAGGATTCGCGAAAATTTATTGGCCTCCGACGTCACATCAGGAATTATCGGGACCCGGGACGTATCCGCTGTCCGGGGACCGTGATCCTCCTTCCCGTGTTTTTCCACGGAATCTAAAGAAAACGTTTAATCCGCCCTCGCAACGGAGAAAAAACGATCCCGGGGGAATTTGTTCCTTCCGCTTTGCTTGGCCGTGCAGTTTCTCCGCGAGATTTTTTAGCGAGCGAATTCTCTTAACTCGCCGAGCTGTGCTCGTGTCGATTCCTGTAACCCAGGAATTTTATTGTAAATCCGGGTTCCAGACTTTTGCTTAAGAGGGTAGGCTACCCCCGTGACATCCCTAGAATATTACTTAGACGAGATGGCGCCTAGTTAGGAGTAACAACAAAAATATAAAGGGCTTGAAGCCACTGGGATCCATTAATAGCAATAAAGATATTAATATAAAGAACAAAACGTGTAATGACTGCGAAACTGAAGCGATAGACTGATGCAAATGTATGTCTCTCAGTGTTACCACAAAAATAACTTTTTTTCTACAAACAAGGGTGGAGAACACTGATAAGTGGCCTAGACAAGGGGTACTCTACCCCCTTAACTATAGCTTGGTGACATCACTCAGGTTGTGACTGTAGCACTTCCCCCACTACTCGACTCACTAACCCCACGATCTGGCAACCTGGCGAGCACAGTCGTACTTGGCGCTGTATTTCGCGAAAGACGAGGAGCGGGGCTCGCGTCCGCTTCACTTTGATTTATCAATAACGTCTAAATTGGTCGATGGCCGGACTCGCATGTTCTCTAACCGGAGAGGTTCCCGATAATCCTTGCGGCACCCGATACCGCGATCCGCGATCCGTTATCTGCCCGGTTATTCCTGTACCGACGTCACGTCCGCGAGCGCGCGGATATTTCTATTCGACCTAAATGTCAATCGGACTGTTCCGTTGAAGAGGACGCAGGGATTCGAGCAGGTGTCGCGGCTACGTACGTCAATCACCGGCACACCGAAATAAAACCGTAACGTGGTTGGTTTACTACGGTCGTTCAACGACCGATTTATAGATACCCCAAATTATTTACCGATCCCTGGTTCGTTCAATAATTACGCGATTCAGATGAACGCTCGTGGCTGGAAAGGTGTCGAAGAAGATAGGAGGGTCTATCTTTAGACCTGCTAATTAATTCATTAGGAGAAAGAGTTGGTAGGGTAGGTATCGGTAGGTCTCTCTGTCAAGGCTACGAGAACATTCCGTGATAACTCTTCGTCTCTATCGGTGTAGAGCTGGTGGGGGCTATATTTGGTTCATTCTGTGTTTTGGAAACTGAGAAACTGAGCACTGGGTCTTCGAAGTAGGCCCTATGTTCAGTTGAAGTTTCAGTTCTTCGACAAGGTTGCTAACCAGCTCTATCTGCGTGAACATTTTCATCTTTTGGTCTTTCTAGTCTAAACTTAGACTTTCAGTGGTAAAAGATCGATGAAATAATAAGGTAAACAGGTATTTCTCGATGTTCTTTTATTCAAGTAGATGAATTAGCATTAACACTGAGTTCTAGAAAGCAAGCGATAGGCATCACAACCGCATCGAAACAAACGTCAATCCACGAGATTAGTTTTAATATCTCGTTTTAGAGATCGTTCTAGGCCTCTATCCATGTCTCCACACGGTTTAATGTCGGCCTCGATGTATGACACACTGACGACCAGATTGAATAGTGATCGATAAGGTGTGCAAATACTGCTATACAGAGGTATAGAGCGTGTTACAGAGAGTTGAAATAGTGAAACCAATCTAGCGCAATGAGTTTCTGCATCGACAGTCGATCCTGCTCTTAACGAACGCTCGAGATCGATCTGATCGGACGTACCGCCTCGATTTTGTTCGGGGGGCTGTATTAATCTGTGCAATAGTAGAAACTATTTTCTGCTTGCACTATAGCTCGCCGCGTTGATTAACTAGCTTCGACGAGCATTAATCAATCAAGTAGCAGAATTTGTGATTGACACTAGACGTTGGAAACCTCGATTCTGCCATAGCTGCTGAACAGTTCCAACAATCTTAGATTGCACAATTCTCTTCTTAACGAACTATGGATCAATGTAAGAAAATGAAAAATAATTCTGAAAAGGTTCATCGAGGTTCTGGTTCATATTATAACTAGACTGTGGATCTTTAAGCATTTATGGCTGATGGAAATGTTGAAAAAAGACTAGGATATTAAATTCGATATAATTTTATACAATTTTCATTTGTTTTGGATCTAGAAGAGCTGTTTCTATTTGATTCTACTGTCTTAAAATTTGTCGGCAAAAATTGGAAAATGCATAAACATCCGCAGTCTAATTATAACTGTTCCTAATCCCCAATCGATACGCTATTGGTCAAGCCTATCGGCGAGCAGGTTTCCTCGGCTGAAACGAACACGGAGGCGAATTAATCCGTGGAAGGAGCGGCGAGGAAACAAGCGACGGCTGACAGAGCGGCAAGAAGATTTATTAGATCATTAGGAGGGCGCGCTAGGTGTTAAGTGTGTACCGCGTCGGGAGGTTTCGCGATTCTTGTTAGGGGCCCCGCGCGGAAACCGTACAATTAGATAAGAGCCACGAGCCACTTTGCACGGCAGATTTATGAATTACTTGATTACCCGTTCGCGGGCTCGTGGCTCCGTTTAACGATACCTCTTCAAATGGCCTGTAAATAATCCGCGCTCACCTAAACGCGCGCTGCTATAATTCTTAATTACGAGACCGCTTGGGACGGGCCCCGTCTGTGCAATTGCGATCAGTGAAGTGCGTCGCGACAGTAACTAACGTCGTCGCTACAGACTGGATTTTGAAAGAATCAAGAGATCTAACGATCGATAAGAACATTCGGATCCTCTTTCGAAAAAACACAACCTATAACACGTTCTCCATGGATAATGGTAAATAAAACATCGCACAGTTCGGTGACCAATTCGGTTTGCTGAGTTTCTGGACGGCGTCGCGCCGCGGAGATTGGATGAAAGGGAATAGGTTGGGGAAACAGAGCAGAGGTCCAACGGGAGCGGAAAAGAGGGAGAAGAGCCAGAGGAACGCGGAAAATCGTAGAAATAGAGGAAAAGGAGCTCGAAAGCACGTGTACGTATCGCGAGGGAAACGTCGTTCTATTGGAAACATGTCTCCAGACGTCGAGACCGAATCTCGAGACGCTGATAAGAAACCCTCGGTCCAGCCCGAAGAAAATAGGTGCATTTAATTGGAAACGCAAGGATCGGGACGATAATCTTTGCAATTATCGAGCTCCTGCGAGCTGGGGATTTTTTATCGACGGCCGATCGGCAAATTCTCCCTTATGGAGTCTAGGGGAGGGTTCTTCGCTAAAAGACTTCTTCTATACTTCGGACAGAAGACGACGAATTAACCCTGATCGAATTTTCTGCCCAATTCGATTTTCGGCCACAATAGTCATATTTAAATATTCTTCGTATCCATCAAATTTAAAAAATCATTGAGAATGGAAATATTCTAGTTTGGACGAAACGTGTAATTGTTAAGGGTTAATTTTCAGTGATTGAAATGAAGCGTTGAGAACCGCAGAGGGTTGATCGCGAAGACGCTCGTACACTGGCACCACCTACGCCCTTAATACACGGACAGGGTAAAATCGATGGCCAGAATCGGATGCAGCTGCGTCTTCCTCGTCGCTGCAAGGATTCCCGTTCCCTTTTATCCGTCCATTATTAATCGCGAGTCCAGTCCTCCTCCTTCTCCTCCTCCTCCTCGTCCTCCTTCAAGGATGTCGCTCCTTTGTCGAGCCCTCGAGATATCTACGAGGGAATGTTCGAGGATTGGTTTCGAACACGTACCTATATTCGAGGGACATATGTATCCACCGTCACCGTGCCTACCCCTCCTTTTATTTTCTACTTGCGTCTGATCCTTGTTTCCGTCAGCATTCGTGCACCGGCTCCACGATATATATTCGAGATGATACCGAACGATACACGAGAAAGTGGATTCCCGTTCGTCTTCGCGACGCGAGCAAGCTGTCGTCGTCGATGCAACGAATAAATCTCAATCCCCCGAATTTAAGCGTTGCTTATCGTCTTACTCGTCCCCTTACCCTACTTAATACCCCGTTTCGATGCACTGTTTCCCTTATCTCAGCTCGTCGTATCTGATTTATGCGAAACCTGCTTCTCTAGCAGCGGCGAGCTGATTTCGGCCCGTTTCCTTTTTTCTTCACTGTGAACGGCGAATCTTTGGCAACTCGGATATATTTCGTAGTCAATTTTGATAGTAACCTGATCGCCGTCGATTAAAGCAACGAAATTTTCAATATCGAATAATTCTAGTTGGTGAGGAAATCATTCAACTAAACCAGATTGCAAAATATTTGTACGTACGGGCATCGCGTTAATCCGAGCGCAATTATTATGTGTATAGACAAAATAGTATTATACCACGAGCGATGTGTACAGCAAATAGAATCAACGTGTGATGAGCAGACAGGTCGAATGCACTCGTATCCAAAAGGGCGTGAAGCCGATGATTTTTCTAAAATCGATTTCTTCGTTAATGACGTGATCGAACGCAGCCGACCAGTTTGTTTAGGGTAACGCGATACCGTCGAGGCCCCTCCGTGTACATAATAATTAATTAATTACACGCCTTTGTTATGTGAAATTGAACAAAGAGAAATACAAATATGAATAATGTAATGCATGCATATGTAACGGGGACAAATATGATGTACGGGTTACAACCGTTCAGGATGCCACTGAATCATTGAAATAATGCCAAATGTAATTACAACGAGATAATTAGTTATCGTGATCATTAAATCTTGCATTTCGACTGTGGAATTGTCAAACAATCCCAATCACCAATTCGTTAGTTCCCTTCCGAGAATTAGAAGAATAATCAATGGAATAAACTTTTTGTAACGCAGTGTCCAAAAATAAAATACGAGGACAACTTTCAGAGACTGTCTACAAGAATTCAAGCTCCACACGGTCTACATACTGAAACTTCTCTAACTACAGAGGTCCTAGGTGGTCCTAGCAGGTCCTGCCAGTATAATTCCGCATGCGGACATTCTCCCGGCCCGTCGCATGTTCTCTTAAAGCCCCGAATCCCAGGCATGTACGATCGTCGACAGGAGACAAGAATTAGACGCGAGTGGAAAACGAAGAAAAATAAAGGGCGAAATGGGGGTCGAGTGCGGGGTAGACCAGGGGGGTGAGTGGGGCGAAGATAGGGTGAAGGGGAAAGAAGGTAGACGTGTGCAGCCACACAGCAGGGTCGATTTATTCGACGGCAATCCGCGAACGTGTCTTCAGGCTCGGTGGACGTATCTCGAGGAGCTGGCTGAAGGGTGGCTACGACAGAGAGAGAGAAAGAGAAAGAGGGGTTGAAGAGGAGCATGAAGACGAAGAAGAAGAAGACGACGACGACGATCACGACGAAGAAGAAGAAAGGGTCGTCGAGATGAGAGTCGAGGAGGGGATGATAGACTCGGTTCTCGAAGCAGTTACCGATACGATGGCCGATGCGCCGGCTCGGGGGTTGAACAGGGTGGGGGGTCGCAGAGTTTTTTCATTTTTATTGGAAGAAAAGACTGGTTCCAGAGCTGTAATGGAGTCCAGGCACGTATCCGTCGTGCACACGCCAGCAGAGCCCGCGGCTTTTCCAGCCAGCCACCCTTCGAGCCCCCTTTTTCCTCGACCTCCCGCGCTACACCCCTGGTCCAGCCACCCTCGAGCCCTACCGAGGCCACCCCTGCTTTCTTCCCTTGGTCTTCTCAACCCCTGTGCGACACTGCAGGTTGACAGACCGACGTTAGGTCCCCTCGGATCGAGCTGCGACCCCAAGACGCCCTAGCACCCGTCTCACGGAAAATAAACTGTACCGATCTCTGCGCAAAAAATATTGGAGCTTTGCTGCTTTTAATCCTTTCATTGGGTTGCTTGGAAATGTCGATGCGACGGCTGGAAGCGCTTAGTGTGCGATTTTTTGTGGAGAAGCTTAAGTTTTCATTTGTAATTGTACAACAATCTTTACCATTTCGAAGATGAAGATTTGGAGAATCGGTAATCGTGAAGTAAACTGAATTTCCCAGAGTTCACGGAGAGGCCATCGTTCACGGTACAACAGAAAATGAGCAGCGTCTATTCGATTACGATTCCGTTCGGAGCCCTGAGCCTTTGAAGTTCGTAGGGCTCGAAGGGAGTACAGTTCCAAGGAAGAAATAATAATGAGCAAGGAGGGCTGGTTGATGGTTGAGGCTCGATGGGAACGTGATTTCGTTGTTCGCACGACGGCGACGTCCTTTGCGCGAAAGTTCCCTGTTAACTTCGTTGCATTCGCCGATTTCTGAGAGACATCTTCTCACTGGAGAAGTCGCTGTGTTTTCGTACGGCGGCGTGCCGGTGTAATGAAACGGAAAAATCGTGGAGCATTAACAGGACTCCCACGGCTAGCTCTCTGTCTGTCGCCTAATTAAGGCTTTCTTGATTACCTTTGTTTTAATGGAGTAATTAATGTGGAAAGTTTCGGATCACTGCCGGAACTTCACTCTTCGAATGGAGGACGCGCATCCGCAGTCTAATTACTTCAAAATGTCTTCACATGCGACAACGCGAAGAGGACGCTCTCGGAATGCAACTCGATTAGGAGCGTTGTAACGAAGCGTTCATCGGAGAAGACAACCGAATTGCACTGTCATTACACTGTGCATCTCGGAGCGAAATTAAATTTTTAATTTCTGGTGTTCATTTATCGAAAATACGAAAATTTATCAAATTTCTTGGAAATCTCTTTATACGAATACATTATTTTAATAAACTACACTTTGTCCCGGGGAGAAGTCGAGGGAGGTTGAGTTACAAACTGGAATCGATGAAAATTAAAGATGAAGCCGGAGGGTTGACGTTGTCGCAAGGGCGGACGAATATCCGATAATCGGTCGATGAATCGACGAGAAGGAAGACAAAGAGATGTCGTGAAAGGGGCGAGAGAGAGAGAGAGAGAGAGAGGGGCGGGGAGAAAAGTGGAGAGACAGCGTACGATACGATGAAAACGGAAAAAGGAAAAATGGAGGGAGGGTTTGGAGTCGAGAGGTTATCGTGCGCGAAGTCGTGTCTGAAAACATGAATGGGAATGCATGAGAGATTCGCGGCAGCGTCCACTAGCCTGAATAAGAGAAGAAAGCCGTGGCTATCTCTGACGGTGTCTGGTTGTCACGTGACGAAAATATTCGCGTTTCACTGCGAGGGGTGCACTTTAATTACGCCCTTTGAATCGCGGCTACGCGGCCGCTGCGAAATTAGCCCGCCTTTAGAGATTACGGGATATATCACCGTGGATCACGGCCAGATGATGATCATTTGACGCTCAGCATTATTCGGTGTTTAGCTCCGGCCGACAGCTGCGAGCGCGCATTAACAACTGTGCCTCTGCACAGCTACACGCTGTAATTTAGAATAACATATAATTGCTATGGTGATAATAAATGAAACTATCTGTGCATCGCAAAAAGTGCAGGGTTAAAAAGAATGACGAAGAAATCGTCGACCGTCCGTCTCTAATCTATTATTTAAAAAAAAATAGTAAAATACGGAGAGGCCGGGAATGTCGCATTGCGCCACGATCACGTAAAAATCCAATTTGCCCTGATCGCCGTATTCATACTTACGGAGAGAGCACGGGCGCCGCAGATTGTCGGATAACACAGCAGCGCCCGGTTATTCCCGTGGAAATCCTTTACGAGGATTTTTCGGGAGCATCGTGTCCAGCGGACGATTAAAAAAGGAGAGCGGGCGAGCGTGGAATAAAGGGAGGAAAAGTAGCATGAGAATGTCACGGCCGGGGAGTAAACGCGTCGCCGACGAGAGACTATGTATACGTTCTACGGCTTATCCGCGGACTGTATCTCGAGCTAGGTACGACTGCAGGTATAATAAGTGTCAAACGCACCGTGGTTACGTGATGTACGACCGCCGGATGGCCGACCGTCGCTGTCTAATTACCGTTTGCCCTTCCCCCCACCCCCTCTTCTACGAGAACAATACGAAGAAATTTCGCGGGACCGACACTGGGTCTTTGATTGGAGACCGATACGAGAAAAACGACGCACCGTGATCAACCTGCCCCTGTAAAATCGGCGAGTCACGCCGGTTTTCAGCGATAACCGTCGAGATACCGTAATTAGGCGCTTTCCCAGCATGCGTGGAAAACACGGCACACGTGGGAACTCGGATCACTCGCCGTTTTCACGCCACGACTCACCGCGAAAATTATGACTCCTTTGCAGAATCAAACTTTTCCAACCCTTTGCACTTGGAGCTGTTTCAACATTTTTTCCGACCTAAAATATTTTCATACTAAACTGGTATAATACCTCATATATGTAATATTTAAATGTTTAGTAAATGGTATAAATGTGTTTCGTACTAAAAAAAATAGTCACGAAGTTTTCGACAAATTTACCTACAGATAACAGAAGAGTACAACTCATTCAGAGAAAACTGTGTGAAATTGTCACGAGGGACGAACGAGGGTTGAACTAATATGGTTCCCGAGAAAAATCGAGCGAATCGCATAGCGATTTAGTTTCGGAGGAACTCGGCCAGATTTTCGGGGGACGGGATTAAACAGCGCACAAGAGAGAAAGAGAGAGAGGAGAGGAAAAAAGGGAGTAGAAAATTCATGGACAGATTACCAGGCGAGTCCCCACGGGATATTTTAAAAGCCGCGCGCGAGCGGCGAGCTTCGAGTGTGCTTCTTCGCTCAATGGACTTTGACGTTCCCATTTCCGTATTGCACGCGCGTGGCTGTCTTGCGGATGGAAATGATAAACAGAAAAAAGAGGGGAAAAAACATGTAATTCCGGGCATTCGCGCCTCTATTCACGCCTGGACGCGATTTTCAAATGTTATCGACAATTAGCGGATCGCGAGGGCAGGTTTCGCGCTGACGCTTCTCTTCGAGCGTTTTTTTACCGACACGGGGAATTTTCGAGGAGCTTGCGAGCCCATCCGGAAAATTTCTATGCAGGCTGAATGTTGGAGATTGAATAGCGTAGTTCAATCCCAATGGCTCTTGCAAATTATTCTACAATCGAAAACAATGTCAACATTTTCTGTAGATACCTCAGAGTAGCAATATATTGACGAGTTTCTAGTTCCTCACTGTTTAATTATTAAATTAATTAACTTTTTTAATAGTACGACGAGGAAGGATATTAATTATTCGAATGACGTCTCACGAGCTAAATTGAAAATTGTGTCGAGTTGTTGGTCAGTACTGCAAAGTGTTAATCAAGTTTTTTATAGGACGTTTTTTGTTACTCGACGAAACTACCTTCGATTTTTATTGGAAGCCGTATAATTCCTGTACCTTCTGGTAATTACCATGCCGTGCAATTAAGAGACGGAAAATTTCCATGGGAACTCTTAATATACGGTTACAATCGTCAAATTAATTTTATATTTCCCTATTTGCCGAGAGAAATTACATTTCCCGTTAAAATTGCAAATAGTTATTCGGTGAAACAGTTCCAAAAAATCCGTGGAGAATGCAAAAAAGTTCCGATTGTTGTTCCCAAGAGAGATGCTACAAAATTTTGATGAATCACTTTCTAAAGATTGTTCTCGTTGATCGAGAACAGCAACGCGGTTGGCATAATGGCGCGTCGGAGAGGATCGTGTGAAACGCTGGTTAGTGATTCGATTAAAATCGCATTCTACGGATCAGACGGTAACAATGTAGAGCACGGGACCGTCTGGCACAGCAGTAGAAGCGCTATCGTGAATTGAACGATTCGCTGGTTTAATCGTTATTGGCCCGGGAGCGGCTTGATGCTTGCACGTCGCCGTCGGAAGCGTAGAAATCAGTAGGTCGTTGATCCAGCGTCAAGAAAACGTGTCAATGAACGTTGAGTGAGTTAGAAGACGTCAGAGGGTACAGATCACGACGTTCATTCCCTCTGGTTACGGTCGCTCGGCACCGTTACAACATTCTCAGCAGAATTATTTTTAGTTGCCACGCTCTCGCTCAGGGAACACAGTCTCTCCGGCAACTTTTCCTTTTGTCGACGAACCGTTGATCTCCATTATGTTAACGGGTCATGTCCTGTATTCCTGAATAAATTCTTTGTCATCGCTAGACTGCGGGTCTTTACGTCAAATATAAAACAATAATAGATTAGAAAAATGTTCAGAACATTGTAGCGTTGTTTTCAATATGATAAAGTCATCAAGGGATGAAATCAATTTTTATTTTATTCCCGCTTCCCACGATCAATGCGGAATATTTTTGCCAACAGAGATACTGTAGAGAATTAAAGATAGTGTAACAAAGAAAAAGTAATTCAAGGGGGATTGTTGGTCGATAGTCTCGGCAACATGAGCAAATTTCGCAAGTTGGCTTAATTTCTCATTCGTCGCGGCCGGGCCCCACCCCCAAAGAACTTCGAAGTCGGTCTTTTTTCTTCCGTCACGCGAAGTCCACCCTTTTGCATCGCAACGAAGGGAAAAAGGAGAACGGGAGGCACGAGACGGGTGTAGCAACCCCGTTCCACGGTGAAAAAATTAAAGTTGAGACTCGTACCAACCATCCATCTAGCCCTGGGACGGCGAGTTAACGCAACATTATGTACTCCTTACGGATCCGCGGAGTTAATGCCCAGGCTCCGGGGCTCCACGAACTACGGAATAGCCTTTTTAACGACCTACAAACCGTCCTCGCGGCACCCGAATTGCCACCGGGCCGCGTCTTCATAATGAAAATGGCCGATCCGAGGATAATATCGATAATGGCGGGAAAGAGCTGCTACGATTACGAGATTAACTGGCGAACAGCCGCGGATTAATTGCTCCCGCTACCTAACGGGACGAGTTTGCACCCTTTCTCTCCTGCAAGCAGATCTTGCAGCGGAATTTCGGGAACAGGGGTCGTTCGGAACTTCCGCGCTGTTATTCGCAGTTTCGTGCGTAAAAAAGTTCGAATGGTTCTTTCTCGTTTATTGTTCTCCTCGACCGTCAAGATTCTGATAATTTTTTCTAAATTTTCGAAAGCAGTTCAAAGAAAATGAGGGAATTCTAGTCTCACCTTTAACCCAAATCATTTTTATTCTCTTTAATCTTTTTCACATTGTGCACATCGAAATGAACTTGTTTTCTCATACAACGGTTGAGCTTTTTTCAATTTATAGAATACAGACGATTTTAATGATATTCAAACTGTTTCGAATAATTGCGAGGCAATGTTTACCGGCGCCTCAGAATCACCATTCGAGTGCAAATGGTTAAACTTCCCGACTTAAATTTCAATTTCATTGAATATCACGTTCTACAATGATCGGCATGTTTTCCGACGCGCGAGCACGTAGACGATTCGTTTAATAGAAAGAGTCGGGTGGTTGAAGTTCGTATTCGACTATCGGGATTATTATCGCAAGCAAAATATCATTAACGGCGAGGGTAATGCACTAATTAACGGGGTGTCAATGATATCGCGGCACTACCGTCAAATAATTCGAGCGAGTTATTTACCTGGGACATGGGGAACAGGAACCGCAACCGTGCGCAGGAAAATAAACCAGGCGAGGATAATATTGACAATGACGACGTCAGAAGGGGGTGACTAACATGCACGAGGAGTGAATTAATTTCGATATTACTGCGGAAGGGTTAAGCACAGCCTGTAGATAATTAATTCTACGTTTCCGGTGACATTACGAATTACACACGCCTGCGTTCCGGTTCAATTAGGTTCGAACGGCTCTAGTCTCTACCACGATCCTTGGCCTGTGATGCGCGAGCACTCGTGCTTAATTAACAATCTGTGGAAAAACGTGACTTTCGACAATTTCAACAATTATTAAATTCATGGACTTCCAGAAGCAGTCCCACAGAAAAGTACGAACACTTTGTTAACAAGTTCAAATAATCATTCATGACTCGTATACATATAAATATCTTTATATTGTCATCCTTCATTTATTAAATAATAAGTAACTAATAGTTTATTTTCTCAAGTAATATACATAAATTTTTGTACGCGTTAGAAAAAAGTGCCCTAATTCTAAATCGTATTATATTACCGACACAGGTTTCACCGATTAACCAACAACGAGTTAAATAAAAAAATAAAAAAAAAGAAAATTTGAAAATCCTCGTACCAAGATGCGTTTAAACGGACGATGTCCAGGGGGTTGTCGGACTAGGGGATGGTTGGAGGAACAGGATCGCAGAAACGAAAGAGAGAATCTAACAGAGTTGGAAGAAGGAGCAGAAGGTAGAAGGAGCTAGAGAGAGAAACGAAGGGAGGAGGTAACAGGGGTGGAGGTCGTCTTCGTGAAGGGTGGGACGATACGTGCGCGACATCGTGAAGCTCGTTATAATGCTCTTCGAGCTCACTTCATTTCTTATTGCCGGGAACGGCGTGGCGGTCCGGGCCGGGTCGGGTCGACTCTGGTCGACTCTGGCCGTGCCGGTGGTGTGTCGGGCACGAGACTGCGGACCTTGACGAACGAGGCTGCAGAGCAAGCACCAGAACCTAATGGCCGTCGGCGAAAATTGGACGACGATGGCTGTTCAAGCCTGGGGGGTTACCACTCGACTCTTAGGAGTGGATAACGGACAGGGGGTGAAACGGGGAACGTGGAACAGCGGCGGGTCCGTGCTTCTAAGACGATTCGGTGATTAAAGTAACGAAGAAACGGTAGCCGCTCACGACGACGACGACGACGACCTAGACGAGGAAGAAGACCGATCCAGACGATGACGACGACGAGGATGAGGAAGCGCGACGCCAAACCGGTCGACTTCCCCCGAAGAACCAGCCAAGAGAAATAATAATATTCTTGCTTCGGTGCGACACTTCGCCTCGATCTTATTTCCGAACGGTATCGTTATCTTACAAGCACAAAGTGGCGTTGCGGGGGTGGAAACACCAGGATGGCGACTGGGGATAGCGGAGAGGGGGTAAGTTAAGTTAGCAGCTCTCCAGGAACCAGTTCTGGAAGACGAAGTTTAGTAGATGGACGAAGGGTGGCTTCTGCTTCGGTGAATTTTGAATCGAGCCGAGTAACTTGACTCGGGGATAGTTCGGTCTCTTGACGAGACGATGAGATTAATATTGTACGGGGTGAGTCACGAGAAACCGAGCGGCTGAATCTATTTATTAGAAGATCGAGGGAGAGATTGTTCTGGAAAAGAGATTGTCTTCTACAAATTCTTCTAACGGCATTACAATTTTATAATTGACCAGGCCATTTTATTACAAACGCAGATAATGATTTTTTTTATTTTGTTTCCTATGAACGACAGCATGATACGATTCCGCGAGTCTAGTGTTCGTCCCTAGTCGACGATCGCCTCGAAAGAACCGCATCCCGTGGTCGAAAAAGGCGAACCGCTAACGAGCCGAAGATCGCGGCAGTTGGGGGTCGTTGCGGTGGCGAACGGGCGGAAGAACCCGATCGCAAAAACGGGCCGAAAAGTGTAGCGGGGGGCCCGAAGTGAAGCTGGGAGCATTACGGCGCGCCTAATTAAAATTCCTCGCCGGACCAAATGATTTGGCGCAATGCTGGTCGAGCGCCGAGGAAGGCCGCGCCGCAAGCTAGCCGAGAGTAGAAGACCGGAGAGAGAGAGAGAGAGAACACAGAAAAAGAGGATCGGCTTGGGGTCGTTAGTCGAGAGCATTCCGCAGATTTATAGGTGAAGGGGACAGGAGGAGAAGGAAGAAGAATCGAGCAGATCAGAGAAGAAGAGAAGAGTAGGATCGAAGCAAAGACGAAGAGAAGAAGAGGAGGCTCGCGTTTGGCCTTGAAACGAAAGGGAACGCGGTAGATCGTCTCGTTTAGGTCGGTGAATGAAACGGGGCCCTTTGACTAAACACCGCCATCGATATTAGGGATCTTCCGTCCCTAACCTCTCCAGTTAGCTCCCTTTTGTCCATCGTTTTTCGCGTCTGCCCGTTCCTCGGACCCCAGGTTTTGTGTTCCCGGTCTCCGTTCGCACGCACACGCGCATCCTCTCTTTCCTCCTGCTCCCCCTCCTCCTCTCTCTTTCTCTCTCTCTATTTCTCTTCCCGTCGATCCTCTGTCAAAAGACTTATTCCCGGGGTTTTTTTCGGGACCCCGGGGCCCCGACGCGAGACGCAAACGGTTTCTCACACGGGTCGCGGACGCTTACGCACGAAATACGAGCCGGCTCATTCAAAAAGAAGGTTCGCACGACCAACGCGGGGCGGAGGTGTACACGGGGTCGTCGTCCTTGGATGAATCACACAGTCGATCGCTTTAATTACGCCGATATTAAATTACACACCGTCACACTCTCGACGATAGAATGGAAATTTTTAATTTGCTGCCCCCGTCCGCGTCCGTGTCCGTGTCCGCGGCACACCGCGAGATCGTTCTTGTTTACACGATAACAAGCGTCGTTAATTACAGCGCCGCTTTAATGAAGATCTTAGAGCACCGGGCCCGCCCTCGACTACCACCTCTCCCCCACCCCAACCCTCCACGTTCTCTGACGTGTTTCCCATCCGTCCCCCGAGTTCGAGACTCGGGTTTTCATTCAGAACAAAGTAGCGCGCGCCGATCGTATAATAACGAGGTGAAATCGTACGTCAGCTGTCGGTTCCGGCGGCGATCGCGGTTTTTCACCGCTTCCTGCGGAACCGAGCACATTTCTTCGTTTTTGTTGCTATTATTCGCACGATTCTTGCGTATTGTTCGGGAAGATTGCTATTGCTCGGATCGGACCTCAAGTGCGAAGAAAAAATTTTTATTATTATTTCATCAATTGCACAAATGTTTGAAACAAAGCCTATATAGAATAATTATCATAAAGTGGATGGTTAGTTCATACCATTGCAATTGGTTCGTAATTGCAATAAAATTGGCTCTGCACGGTTTCACGAAGGGTTAGCCAAGCATATGTAGAATCGGGACATACATCCCACGGTTTAGCTACGATGATATTTATGAGGGTATATTGACGATGATTAGGTCACTCGAACGTTCCATCGGGAACACTCCAAATTCCCTCATCCGTCTTCCTCGATTCCGTTCCCTTCGACCCGCATTTGAAAAAAAATGCACTCGAGGCACCGGGCCTGTCCCACTGTAGATCAATCATTGTCAGTCAATAGATCCATCATGGAAAACTCTTGGCGATGAGGAAGTCTTCATGGCCCGGGCGCAATTAGGCGACCGCTTGGACATTTATGGTCTCCCCGATTATTATAATCCTGAACGTAGAAATCTTTCAATTTTTAAATTAGCAAAAATATCAAACGCAATATAAATAGAAAATGAAGTTTAATGTAGAGTCTGATTGTGGCCGACTGAATCTACTGTGAAGTACACTATAGCTGTAACTATAATGTGGACTGTCTGATCGTGACAGGCACAATCTACTGAAACTATTACTAATAGCAGTAAGAAGGTTGAAAGCCTCGGGATGATATACCTCGAGTTAAACATTTTTAATTTGCCAAATAAATTACTTGAATTTTATGCAGCCTTTGAAGTTGCTTCATTCAAATTGTCAATAAATCTCTTATGATATTTCTAGCGAAAAGGAAAACAAATGTGGGACTGTGTGTTGCAGAGACAGCCTCGGGAAGAATCGTGACCAGGTCAAAGTTATCATCGAGGGGTCGTTGTAAACACAAAGTCGCAGAATCCTCGGATTCCCGCTCGTCGGCCCACGCCCACGTAAATTTCCAGCGAGCTGCTCTCCACCTGCGGCTGTCTGCGTGCGGTCGAGAGGGATACGCACACGCGATCGGGTCCAAGGTCCCCGAAGAAAGCCCTCTGCCAGTCGAAAGTTTGTTGCCCCGTTTCTTCAGGCCGCGTTCTGCTGTGTTGTGTTGTGTTGTCTGCTAGTAGAGGGAACCAACCTTCGCGAGAGGGGAACCGTAGGGTGACAGAGGCTGAAGAGGGGTGAGGAAACAGACGGTGGATGGTGAGATGGTAGGGAGAGCACGGCTGGAATGATACGCATGTGCGCGCGCACCGTGGCGGGAAACAATGAGGGCCAACAACCGACGGGAAGAATCTCCTTGGCGGGAACCTGGAAGGTGGTACTCAACCTCCGGTTCCTCTTAGGGGACCTTTCGAATAGATAAAGGGACCATTCTGTTACGTCCCATTTTTTAGCCATTTTTAAATAGTTCCTCTCAAAAGAATTTTTAGACTCTTTGGAATTAGTCTTTTTTTGGGATTCTAAATACATCTTATAACTCTAAATACAATGAGGAGGAAAACACCTTCGTTCGGCATTGGCGAAAGGAATGCTCGCCATTCACGATGATGCTGCGCAGTTGGCATGAAAACTGGCAAACCCACCCGGGGACGGTCTTCTCTGGATCTGGATGAACCCTGCATAGTTGCAACAACGCGAACTCGCGTCTAGACGCGTTTTTTTTACCGACTCCCGGTGCCGAGGGCAAACAAAGACTCGGGGGCACCGTTCGTTCGATCGTTCTGGTTCACTTTCGAGCTAATTCAACTTAACGTTCCGCGAGCTTGTGCCGTGATCTACCGTCGTTCATCTTCGCGTCTTTGTCCGGGCTCGTTTGCTCCGTCCCGCTCTAGCAGGCCTCCATCCTGCTTCAGCTAGCCGGATCCAGGATACGCGCGATAATGGGAGCTTTTCGAGCGAGACGTTCGTTGCCTGTCTGCCAGAGGGAAATGGCCGAATACGATACACTGTTTTGGTTTTTGAACAACGTTCGTACCCATCGATCGGGATGGACGAAAAATTCTCAGGAAAATTTTTACTGAATCGAAAAACCCTAAATATTGTACCACCCAGGGTTGAGAATCTTCATTTCAGAATATATCGAATATATTATTTTAGGTGGCGAATTTGGAAAATTGTGACAGGAGAGGGGGTTTGGTTTTCCAAAATTGCGGAAATGGGTGCGGAAAGCAGCGGGAACGACCTTTGGCTGCATCGGCGTTACCACGAGGTCATCCGGGCCGGTAGTTTTCCAGGTTAGCCTGTAGGAATCCAGGAGCGGCGTGGCGCGGCCCCTCGGAGGTATTTGAACCCAGCTCGCGTCGTCCCTCCGTCCGCCGTCTGTAGTGGCCCCCTCGGCCCCTCGCCCCTGCTGCCCCCACCACGGCCCTGCACGCAGCCAGAAACCGCTCGAAAAGGGGCGGCTGACGGGGAACCCGAGGGCTTCGGTGTGTATCGCGAACTTTCGATGTAGATGAAGTCCGTGCAGATATATATCGGGGGAAGCGAGTACAAAGCACAGATCACTCTCTCTTTCTCTACTTCTTCTTCTTCTTCGGCTTTCCCCTACCTCTGCTCGAAGATGGACAGAGCTTTCGATGATTATTGGGGGTCAGTTGTATAATAGGGCTGTTCAGAATTTGTGGGAGCTTTAAGGGTGAGACGTAATGCAGCTTCAAAATCTGTGTGTGCCTGGAATTTTCAGTTGTGTCGAGGGGCGATCAATTTTTCTTACAAAACCTATCGATTTGCTAATCGTCAACATTTCCCTCGGAAAACCCAGCACTTCTTCAAGGACTTCCTCCACGGATTCTTTTGATTCCGTGGAACAGGAAATTACGATAATGGCGCCGGTGGATTGAAGGGCAGCAGGGGCAGAGGGCCGAGGGGTAGAGGAGCCGTGGGTCTTCTGTTTATTCTCGGTGTACCGAGGAGTGATTTACCCCGTTGAAAATCTTGGTCGGTTTGTCACCGAAAACCAGCGTAAAACGATCGGTGGTGAACGAGATGAGAGGAGAGGTGAAGAAGGGTACCATAGCTTGGAATTTCTATTGAGGGAACGAGTTGTATCCTTGTTGCTCACCATCGAAACCGCAACAGATAGGTAAAAAAGAAGGAAAGAACAAACATCTACAGGGTGAGTCACCTAACAGTCTTACAAAAAATGTTTCCATTCTTTTTGACCCCTTCAATCATGTCTGACAACTCTGGTACCTGCAAGCTCTCCATTGATACTAAATATTAATCACTTAATTATAATTGACAAGAAAAATAGTATCGAGTATGCATGACGAACTGAGTATCCTAATTCGATGAGAACGCTATCAGCCTCACCCTGTAGAGCATGCGGAAGAGAAAATAGGAAGAGGTGAAAGAGGTAGACGGTAGCGATCTTAAAAATTCCTCGAAGCGTGAGCTGTGCAGGTCCGCGGATGGCAAGAAAGCCGCGCGAGTCATTTTCCCCGGTTGTGATTTTGAAGCATCAGCCTACTATACGATATACCGGGCGCAGAAGCGTCCTATTATGGCCAAGAGGGGAGCAAGAAAGACCGATATCAAGAGAGAAAGCGCACGAACGACCGAGCGAGAGAACAAGAACAGGGGGTGGGGTACTCGGTCGGAAAAGGGGGGCCGAGAGGAGAACCGCTTGCTCTCGATAGACGGCGAACTCGTTTCGAATCCGACGGCAAGAGAGCACACCGGCGCGGCGGCCGTCTTCGTCAGTTCTGTTGGCTGGTTCCTCGGCGTCGCAGACGAGGAGAACACTCGAGTACGTTGTACCAGGTCGGAGGGAACGGAAGAAGGGAAGTCACGCGGTCAGGCACGCCGGTTAGACGTTCCCCACGCTCTGCCCCCACCCCCTGCTCCATCCATTTAGTACTCTCTCACCCTGTCTCTCTCTCTCTTCACTACCATCTCTCCTCCCTTATGTCTCATTCCTGCTCTCTCTCCTCGTCTTCTCCGTTTCATTTTCCCCGCATTCATCCCCCACCCCCGACGCTCTTAGGCTTCGCTCTTCCTCTTCGGAGCCGGGTGATCCTCTTCCTCGTTCCTCCACGATATTCCTCGCCTCTCTTCTACGCGCTTCCCTCTTTCTCCCGCCCTCTTTTTCTCATTCATCCTCCATCCCGCCTCTTCCACCGTTTCTGTTCTCTTTCCTCTTCGAAGGCCCTTTTTCTTCTACTGTTTTGAGCCTCTCTTTTTTCTCCCTCTCTCTCTCTCTCTCTGCCGAGACTTCTGTCCTCCTTCCTCCGCCAGTTTTGGTCCTCCGTCTTTCTCTTGTTCAAAGGCTTCAGAACCTACTTCTTCCACCGTTCGCTTCCCGTCCTTCTTCTTCGCAGCTCGGGCCTTGGTGCTCTTCGTACCCTCTTTCTGCGTCTCACGTTTCTTTGGGCCGCCGTGGGCGGCCCTGCTCCAGCCGACTTGGCGGGAAATCAGACACGTGGTTCTCATGGCGTCCATTCTCGAACAAAGGACTCTCACCCGACGCGTAGTACTACGACGTGTCCCACGCTGCTGCTACCCGCCGTCAAACACGCCACACTCTCCTGCCTCTCGGACACAGACGTCGTTCGTCCACGAGTAGATGTCACGCAGAGAGTCTTAGGTGTCTGTACCTCACTACCTGATATCCCAACTTCGCTTTAAAAATAGTTTGGCTTGGATCGAGACATTTCTTTAATAATTTACTGATAGAGGCATTTTTGTGATTTCAATTTTACAAGTAGACTGTGGATTTATGCTCTGTTTACAAAATTGGGTTTGTTTTTGTTCGGTCTTCGGGATCGTTTCTTCGACGCGTTGCTTCCACACGCCGGAACCCGCACGCGAGTAACGGTCGTTCCGCGCGGATTCAAGCGGCTTTTGAGATCACTGCAACGCGCGGTTCTACAGACACGAGTCTCTCTCTCTCTCGTTTCTCTGTCTCGCGCGGTTATCGATCCGTTGGAATGACTGATACATTCCCCGCGGTGCGGTAATGCTCGCCACATGAATTAAACGCGCCCGGTCCGACCGTAACGCTGCTTTAGATAACGCGAAATCGGGGCTTTTTGAACGGACCGAATGGAATCGTATGGCAGACCGAGGATGATCTGTAGAGAGAGATTGCTGTCGCGTTCCGTCTCATTTTCTTCGGAATTTCAGAGTAGTCGTGATGTCCACATACATTTTTCAAAAATATTAGCTTCGAGATGAAATGTCCGATTTTATACAGTGACACACGACTGGCATTGAAATAAAAATTAATAATATGACCTTAAAGTTTAGCCATTTCATGTCTGATCATGCAACATTATTTCTTGTATAGCTTGTATTATTTCCAGGGATGATTGCATGATTGCGAGAATGGTCGGAATTGCGGGACCTCAAATTGCCTCTGATAGATTCAATTAAGTAGATTGAGGATTTACAATCTGGAATTCCTGGAAATAGTTATTTCGCTAGGGAAAAAGACGGTTTCGTATCGGACACGTCTGACTAAATACTTCCATTGTCTGTTTCTACTTCATCGATCCGTGAGTTGAGCGAAGTCGATTGAAGGTTGTTCATATTTCTACCGCCAGCTCGACCCGGTTGGGACTGTTAGGCCTGGACGAGGATTAAGCCAGGTCCCTGCGAGCGTTGAAGAGAGTTTCGGGTTTGTGCATGGCGGCGTTCCTTCGTTTCGTGGCCGACATTAACCGTCCGCGGCGTTTTCAACGGAAATTCAATTAAGGTATAAATAGCCTGGGAGCAGCCCCATTAAAATGGCCGGCGCTCGTGCAATAAGAAGGCATATCTGGCGCTTTGTCTGGCCCCGATCGTCGTTCTCTCGCGCCTCGTTCCTCCGGGCGCGCGTGCACACCGTCAGCCGAGCGGTCTGAAGCGGGCTGAAGCGAGCTGAGAGAGCGAGAGAGACTTCTCCGTGCGAGCTGCGAGCCCGCCACCGAGTGTTGCATTACGTTCCCTGGTTCCAGACCTACCGCAATCCCGAACCTTTGGTCTGGACTCGTCCACCGTGCGGCGGTCACACGTCGGTCATTCACACGTGTGCGACTCGTCGCCGTTCGGCTGTTACGGTGCGGCGACGACAGACTGCCCTATGGATCATCCCCGATCGTGGGATTACCAGCCGTTTAGCAACATCGATTGCCCCGACTCCGATACGCCCACGCAGCGCGATCCCTGATCCTTGTCTGTGCCGAGGACCTGCAATTATCACCTTCGGTGGCCCACAGATTCCATGCGAAAGCGTTTGTCTAGATTTCGAAAGAAATTTCTGCGCTCGGTGCATCTTAGAAACGGTCATTTAGAAATGTACCACGTGAGTATTTCTGTGGTTTATTAAAAAATTTGAGTTCCTACGTTAATTGAGCTATATGAATTACGTTTTTACGAATTTGGTGGTCCAATCATTCCCAGTATTATGGTGGATAGATTGTTTCGAGGAAGGACCCAAATCGCCATAACCGCAATCACTCGCATAATCAGATTGCAAACTTTTATCCAAAATTCGCCGGGCTATGTAAATTCAACGAAATTCTTGCTTTATCTGATAATTGCCGAAGTCCTTCGCAGGGCAAGAAAGTTTTACCAATTTGTTCAAATTAGCCCATCAAAGTTTACATTTGCATCAATTTCCTCCGTTTACTCTGCAATATACGTAATTAAAAGGGTTCGTTCATTTTTACTCAGTAGATTGCCACTCGTTTCTACGTTCGATAAGACGCTAAACACGACGCAATATGAAATGTTGATAGAATTACCCTTTGCATTGTGAACATTTAATGTAATGCTTTTTTACTGATTTTCCTGACAATGCGATAAAAGCAACATTATTTATACTTCAAATTAAGTAGATAATACCGTGTTCGCGGAATCTCTGGATTCACATGAGGAACTCAGTAGCTTGAGTTTCAATTAGTGTAACTTCCAGAGCATGTAGATTGAAATGATCTTTTATTCTTATTAAAAAAAAACAATGCGCGAAAGAATTTTTAATTAGTAGATTGCCACTCGTTTCTACGTTTGATAAGACGATAAACATGACGCAACATGATGCGTTGATAGAATCATCCTGTTAAAGTGCAATTTTTCATTCGCGTCTAATGCAATATATATATTTTCAACTAAGTAAATAAGACCGTGACCGAATAAAAAGATCCACATAAGTACTTGAACTGAATAGCCGCGAGCAATCCTTAAAAAACTTAGATCAATAAATATCGAAGAAACATCGTGTAGCCTCATCTGCACGGAATCGGAAGAATGTCCGAATCGTTTATGGCAAAACATTGTCTCGAATCGTTCCGAAATTCGTGGCCGACTGCGGAGCAATCGTGACTATGCCCTAATGCATTGCGTCCAGATGCAGTTCATTGAAGCAGGAGCGGGTTTTCCATTCATCAGGGTTCTTTGCATTACTTTCCTGCGCTAAATAAAGTCTGTCGAGTGGATCCTACTTGTAAACACGTTCTCTCGGAGAAAGAGAGAAATATACTGCTCATCGGAAAGCAGAGGATCGGACGGAACTCGCAGCAAACAGCGGCAGCGAGTCGCGGTGAAAAAGTTGCTCTCGGTCTCTCGTAGCCGATACCGATGCCGATAAAATTATACCGCTAATGAAAGCGGCGCGTCCTTAATTTATTTAGCGGCCCGTCGAATTACAGCGCCGGGGAATTCGATGAATTTTAATATCGGCCAACATTGTAGTAGCCGCTCCGAAATTCCACGGGGAAATAAAGGAGAGGCGAGAAGAAAAGAACGAGACGACAGGAGGAGAGCCCGGCCCCGGGTGATCGGGGCCGAATTAAGCCACCAGCTATAATATAAACCGTCCAACTTTCCGGAGCCGTTAGCGGCCGATCGACGGTCGCCAATTTCCGAAAAAAGACGCCCGACCGATATTAGAGGGCCGCGACGCCGACCGAGCCTCCAACCAATGCTTTCCGCGAAGCTGTTCTGCGCCGTCTGTTCACCGTAGACTGCAATTTTTATGCAAAATTTTTGCATTCGTTGAAACATTGACAGGACACTGATTATTTTCGTACATTGAAAGTACTGTGAGATCATTCGTTGCACATATTAATCTCTGATATGGTAGAAAAGTAAAGATTAACAAGTGAGGGGTCGCATAACTGCTAACGGCACTACCTAACACCGTCCTTGAACCGATCGCAGCATAATACATCCAGCGGATGCACGAAGAGCATTAATTCTCGGAAAGACTCTCGAAAACCGCGTTCTCGAAGGTGGGCGGTACCGCAGTTCTGATCCGAAGGCCGAGGAAGCCTTTTACAAGGAACACCGGACCCTCGATCCGTCCACGACCCTGACTTCCAGACTGGGTCAGACGAGAACTCATGGCGAAATTGATGAAAGTGAATGACGAGGTCTCTGGGCTACGAATACGGCCCGCAGCGAAACGGCGAGGCGCAGCGGGTCGCGTGTTGTCGTGCTGCCGAGCCCATGGTGCAGCTCATCACGGCTTCCAATTCGAGGAAGAATCGATGTGTCTGATGTCGACAGGCTCGCACGGCTGAATCTACTCAATCAACTCTCGGCCTGGAATTGTTTCCACGCATGCGTTTCTCTGGACAAATATTTCATATCGATACTCTGTTAATTTTCCAGATTCCACAATAAAAAGACTATTAATTTCTTCAGGAAAGATTCCTGAAGGTGACACTTCTGTGAAACCAGGACGAATAGCTGCAGCAATCGACTGAACACAAGCGGGCACCGCAAGGGTCCGCTAAAAATCCTTGCATCCCAGCCCTTGGCCCTTCGCGTCCCGCTAATCCCGGAGTGAACCGGTGTGCAGAGTCGGTTCCCACCGTCGTTCACCGTTGGTGTCAAGATGAAAGACTCCGGGGCGGTCGATAAATTGACGCGAACCGTCCGAAAAGGAAGTCTTGGAAGCTGATACACAGCTCGATCGGCGAGCTACAGAGAAAGAGAGAGAAAGAGAGCCCCGGGTTCTTCGGCGGAGCAACCGGTTCTGGTTTCACGATCCTCGTCACCTGCGACCTTCTGTCACCGGCGCGGCGCGGTGCGGCGGGCCAACGACACTGCACCGGTTCAAAGGAAGTCTGGTGCCATTTTAGCGACCTGCGGCTTTTACCGGGAAGGCTCAGGGTCAGAGGCCAGACGGGCCAACCAACACGCGTACACGCGAAACCGCTCTCGACAGGCACAGGATCCGGACAACACCGAGCAGACAGACACGCACACGCCCTCCGTGCGTGCACACTCCCAACAAAAATACCTAACCGACGCTACTGCGTCTCGATTTTCACTTGGACGCTTCACCCTGTTGTCCTGGGTACTCCGATTCATTTTTCTGAAGCGGTTCTTTTTGTGGAATTGGTACGACTTCAACGTCCCCGATGTCAGCCAATAATTACAGAAAATGCAGGTCTAAAGACTGACAGGGGATTGTCTGTCAGCAGGGCTGTTTGAATTAAACGTCCAACCAGCTAGAAGAAGGCTTCCCTTCGTTGAAGGTACGGTCGGTTGGCGTCTCTAGATTAGGTCGTCGACGCGATCATGTTTTGTTCTCGCGCTTGTCACGCCGCGACGGAACCGAGACTATTTTCTCCCGGTCGCTCGTACGTTCTATGAATTAATCGAGCCGCCGCGTAGACATGAATATTAAGGCGATTCAACGCGACGTTTAAGCCCGCTGATAAAGCATGCGGGAATTATTTACTCTTCCCTCTCTCTCTATCTGCGTTCTCCCTTCTTTTCTCTCCATAATTTTCTGCCCATTTGAAATCTTAATGCGTCGCTGTCGCCGATTATTTTCCGAAGATGCAAATTTTTTAAGGAGCAAAATTTTATCCTAACACCCGTTCGATGGCCACCCCTGGGAAGCGTTTCGAGGGTACGGAGCCCCGATAAAAATAAAAGGAACGAGTGGCCTAGTTACGGCCCTGGAACGGGCAAACCACGAATACGAATGAGTTATCCGTGACCGGCCGTTGGCCCGTTCTCGTGTTTGGGGCGAAGCACGCATTCTCGATCGCCCATGGGAAAGATTTTCGGCGCATAAAAGGGGCTCCCGCTTGTCTTCCCGAGCCCACGGACGGGGTTTTATTAGGATTTGGGGTGCGCGGCAACTCGACCGGCTATAATGGATTCGCGAATGTCCGTCTGTCTGTCTTTCTGTCTAGCCGACTGCTGGTTGCTGCTGGCTGGCCCCGTGTCCGTCCGCGGGTTCAACGGAACCAGCCCAAGGAGCCGCATCCGGGGCTTATTCATTTCACGAGGGAAATCTCCTACGTGTTTCAGAATTTTCCGGTGAACTGGTTCCATACCGCTCGCCACGCATTTGCATCCCGGACGAGAGTGTCACGCGGTCACCGAATTGTCGACAGATGCACCCTCAGGAGTTCCATCGAGACGTTTTTAATTAGTTTTTGCCTCTGTGCGCGGTAATTATTTATAGTTACTGGTTTCCAGAAAAACGTTCCAGAAGACAATTGTTGAGACGGAAGTTCCGCCGGCATTTTTCCAACGCGTTGATCCACGTTTCTGTTAAACGGGAATGAGGGAAAATTTCCATAAAATAAATCCTCAAAGACTGCTTCCACTTAATTGTCAGCAACAACATCAACATTGAAAATGTAGCCCCGAAGATTAGTTGTTACTCTAACTGAATAAATTCAGAAACAGTTTCTGCAATAAATTACAACAAAAGTGTATATAAAATAAATCCTCTTTGATCTTGCTGCTTGAATTTTAAACGGCGATATTGCATGTTCACTGGTTTTTAGAAAAACGTTCCAGAAAACGATTGTTGAGACGCAAGTTCCGTCGGAATTTTTCCAGCGCGTTGATCCTCGTTTCTATTGAACGAGAACGAGGAGGAGGAAGGGGATAAAAATTAGAACAGCGTAACGCCGGCGTGCATAATGGAACAAGGGACCGCGAACGAGTGAGGCAATCGTAGCGCAGTTACGCGAGAGACCTAGACACGAGGAAGAGGAGAGGGTCTACGCAGGTAACCGAGCAAGCACAACGGGGAGGGAAAACGTTGTTGGCCTGCACCAGGAATAGAGCGGGAACGTATACTACCTAACTAGGCTATCTATTTCTAGCTGCAAAACAGAGCCCGGCTCTTTCGCCGTTGCGACACCGAGAAGGACGATGGCGCAGACGGTTCGCTCGAAGGTCTCTGTCTCGTTCAATTGTTTCGAGGCGCCTTATGAAATAAATTTCTTAAAACTTCCTTGAGAAACATTATTTAAACATTTCCGAGAGATTCGTTCTTTTCAACCTTATATCTTTGTAATGCTTCTGAACACGGATATTAAAATTAGAATCGATGTTAACGTTCGAATCAATGAATGTCTTTTATTTTGGGAAGTAAAATTGTCGATTTTAACGTCCACACACATGTGCGTTGACGTAAGAAATAGTATTCAATGTCTACTCCATGGTTGGTCTTTGAATTTACTCTACAAGAAACAACGATCTTTTGAATTTTTGTTTAATCGCTCAAACAGCCGCAGACTCGGGTTCATTTATCGTCTCGATTTTGAACAGTTTCATTCTCGAGTCACGATCATCTTACCTGTACACGTCGTTGAATCACCGCGATCTTTCTCTCTTCTTTTCTCTTCGCCGTTGAATAATGCAGGGAAAAAGAAAAATTGATTATTTCCATGCAAATCCCCGAAGTTCGTATCCTACGAGACTTCTTTTTGGATTCTCTAAGCGTTACGTTATTGCGCAAGAAGTTGAAATAAAGTTCGTGCAGGAATGCGCCACGCTGCAGCCTCTCCTTTCACTGTTTCGAACTTTCTTTCGGTTCTTGGAACCACGCACCAACACGACGACATTTCGCTATTCTCCCGAACACACTCTGTCCCAACCGACGAAACAGTTATCTTTTTCTTCTCGCGAAATTCGAATCTGTTCTGCAGTACAGTGACCCGAAAAACAATTCTGGAAGTTTCTTCTTATTGTACACACTCACTTTCGTTACATATGCATAGAATCATCAGGTTATTAAGTTCGGACTAAAACTTCGTCGAAGTAATTAAACTCGAAGCTAAGCGACAATTTCTTGGCATATTTGAAAAAACTCTGGAAATTCAAGTACAATAACGAGATGAAACTTTAACTTCAGGTTAGTCGTTAATTGCTTCAAGCACTTTCGAGTAGACGATAAATTATAATTTTCAAGTTATTGCCTAGCCAATTTTTAGTCTGCATAAAGCTCTCGCTAGATAAAAGAAACCCGTCCTCTGAAACGACGAACGAGGACACCAAGCACATCGAAATTTGCTTATGAATTTCTTACATGTCTGCATCAACAGGTTCGAGGACACGCGAACAATTCGCGCTTGAAGCAAAACGTCTGCTCGTTGACTTCCGGTACGAAAAGTTGATTGAAAGTCCTCGCGAGGTCGATTGTATGGGCCTCGCCATTCCATACGCACGTCGTCGTCGTCGTTCAAGAGAAGTAGAGAGGAGGTGGAAAGAGAAAGATCAAGATGCGTTCCGACAGCATAATGGGCATCAATAATAGGAACACTCTTCTTTGGTCCTCTTTCTCCGTTTGTCAAATGAACCGTTCCCGACGCCAATATCCATGCCCGCCACTTAGTCTAGATGGCACTCCGCTTTGATTCCTTCTCTTCTTCGCTAACGATGTCCCCGGTCGCGTAATATTCTCGTCCTTTGACACGTTCCTTAGGTATATTAGGCGCCTTTTAGAAAACGCTTGTGCCCAGCCGAGTGTCACTTTGGCGACACGCCATCAGCCGCGTCACACCTCAAAGGTGTCCGACCCAACCGCCCCTGCCCACCGACCAGGATAAGTGATTAAATCAATTTGCCTCGCTCTACGCTCTCTCAGTCTTTCCGTCTTCTCTTAGAAAACAAACGCAGCTCGTACCATCTGTGATTCATGTTACCCGGGGGAGAAAGTACTTTCAGCTGTCTAGTGGTTGGGAATTGTGAGATGATGCGTTTGGGAACGTTGCAAGGTGCGTTCAGCTCTCGGCGTGGTGATAATTGCGAGTTCACGATAAATATACGGGTGCAGAAAATTGCGGTAGCATTTTGCCGGGAAAGATCATTTTGGTCTAATGGACATTCATGATTTGAATCTTAAAATATTGGAATTTTCTAAGATTCAAATGTTTAAACATTGAAACTTTCTGTTCGCATCGAGATCGTACTGTGCTCTCGGGTTTGGTGCCGAGCAGCTGAAGCACCGTCGAAAACTACCGAGGAATCGTTAATTTCGTGGAAGGTGGCCGCGTGACTGAATGGACACGTACTTAATAACATCTCCTACGTGACCGCGATAATTACAACGGGGAATAGACGAAGAGGAAGAAGAGGAAGCTGTTTTCCAAGAAATTCGGTCCAGGGTCTGTTCTTTATTTCATCGTCGGGTCTCTCCTCTGTCCAGGCTCCCTCGCCTCATGAACGCCGTCCTCGGCTCCTTCATTTCCATAGAACGAAGACCTTGGTCACCGGCACGCGGGTACCATCGGCAAGAAAAGAAAGGGTATTCCTCGCGTCTTTTCTCTCTCCCCCGCCGCCGCTCTTTTTCAGTTCGAGAGTCTCTCTCTCTCTCTTCGAGCCGCTCTCGGATTCCACTAGTAGCGCCAGACCAATAAATATCCTTAATTTCGGACGATGTGAAGTATATTCTCGGAATTCGTGGCCCGGGCCCAGCGCCGAATGGCCCCGACGGACAAAGAACGTAATCTGCAGGGCCGCGGCGCGTTCCTCGGGCACCGAGACGATCAAAAGGAAGAAAGAGGAAGATTTATGGCCGTCGCTAACACTGGGACATACGAAACTGTCGATATGCACTCGATATTAACCCTTGCGTCTTTATTTTAATGAACAAAAGCCTGTGTTAAGTTCAAAGAAATTCCGGAACAGGTTTTGCAACAAATATACCAGAAATACGTTGAATAAATTACCAGAAGAATTTATATAACATAAATCCTAAGAGACTGCTGCTTCGACTTAAAACACAGTGACCCGACAATGTTCGGCAAGAGCCGAAAAAACCGTCATAAACTCGATCAATTTGCTGCGAACCATATCTTCGTGAAAACGCCATACGCATCGCCGTCGCTACAAGGCTCCGCTTGCGCGAAGAGATAATTAGCTCTCGGGTGTCTTCATCGATAAACCCGCCACCAGAGCCGGGGGTGAAATTTAATCCCGATTCTTCTTTTCGCCCTTTTTTCCCCTCGAACCGGCCAACACAACCGTGTTCCGGGGTCCGCGGGGCTTGGTTCCGCTGCCAGGAACAAGAGTCGAGTACTTCTCTTCATTGAATCCGAAAGTCATCGAACCCCGAAGTGCACTCCACACTCCTCCCTCGAACCTGCGCCCCTCCCACTCCTCCACCCCTCCTCGTGCATCCCCGTTAACTTCGGATCCCCGCGAGTAGCGAAGTTTCGCGTGCAAGCTTCATGCCTGCGTAACTCAAGAAACATCCTCTGGCTCGCCGCGCGTACAAATTCCAATTCGCGAGGCATCGCGAGCGAATTACCGATACCCGCCTCGAATTTCCGAGTCTAGACTCGCCCTCACGGTTCACGTGAACCGGTAATGATCGCCGCGCCGCGCCGGCGGGACGGAGTCATCGAAGTTCGCGAACCCGACGCGATCGAACATGAACAATCGCCGGAAGAAAATCTTTAAATATTGGAATTTCCAAATATTCCAATTTTTTAACATTACCATACCATTTCTCCGTGTGAAATATTAGAGACTTGAAGATGCTGCAAATTGGAATCCAGAAGTTAATTTCGTATTGTCAAGTGATCGGCGAGCATCTGACAGTGAGAGGTCAACGACCTGGTTGCGATGGCGAGCTCGCCATAACACAATTTTCAGCGTCTTAAGTAGCAAGAGCTGTTCATCGAACGCTTCAGGATCCATCGGCGATCGAATGACGAGGCGAAAAAAGAAAAGCGGAAGAAAGGACAGCCGGCGGGGGTTGGAAACGGGGGTAGGAAATATGCACGAAGTTCGTAGTCTTCCGTGTAGCAGAGGGGAACACCGGCACCGTTGCGAGGGTAGCAAGGCAGGGGCTCCATCCCTTAGTAGTCAGACGCAGGCGTCTGCCGTTCACGAAGTCTGACGCGTAGCGATGGGAATGATGTCCTCGCAAGGAGGGTTAGAAAATGTTCATTTTCTTCACGAACAAATTGTATTTGCATTTTTTAAATATTTTTAAACAGGTTCCCATTTCACGAGGTGTACGACGGAACAGAAAAGTTCTGAATTTTCTGAAGGGACGATTCCGGTAAACGTTTCCTAAATTTTCGAATTTACTAACCCCACAGTTGTCCCATTAGCGAAGGCAAAGAAAATTCAAGACAATGAAAGCCGAGCGATTCCCTAAGACGAATCCTTCTTCTTGGTAGAGAAGCTGTCCCTCCGCCCTACGAGCGAACGGAAACGGCCTCGGGGAAGTTTCCTGTGCAAGCAAAGGACGATTTCCATTTCGTTTAACGGCTCCTGCGCCACGGGCCACCCTGATTTCTTCGTCCCATCGGGAATCCCGAAAGGGCGGACCACTCTTCCAGCTCTGTTTATTTACTCGCTCGCGCGCGCCTGTCGATAAATAAATGATCGAGGGGACACTTGGCGAACTACGGCTTGTCCATTATGGCAACCCATCTCTGGAACTTTTGTTTTCCAGCGGCGTAAGTTCAAGAATATACAACGGCTTCGAAAAACATTTACACGCTGAATTACCCATCTATGTCGGATAAGGTCAGGACACGTTTCGAAATAGATTTCCCAGCGACCTAGTAGCGAAAGGTTGAACTGTGTTTTCGTGGACCACTGGTCATTTTTCATTGGGAAGGTCAAGCGCAAATGGGTTAAGGAACGCGAAAGACCGAGCAAAAAAGGAAGCAAAGAGAATAGGGCTTGTGTAACGAAGGCCTAAACCGATTTGTAGCAGGCCAGGGGTCGAAGGGTGAAAAGATCCTAAATCAGAGTTTATACAGGCTCCGAAGGTTTTCTGAATTTATGGCTGCGAGAGCTTGTGGTCACAGGGGATCGCGGGCAACAGGTATAATCTACCATGTTTATCTCGGCCCTAAGTTTCCTCGTTCTTTCTCCGATATCGCGCCCGGCTACGTACCTAAATTAATCTCTCGGAACGAACGGCCGACGAAACTACGCCACCGACGGTCTACTTAGCACACCTAACTGACTGCACAGCCACCTGTTTTCTTCCCCTGATGTCCTCACTGCTGATCATCGTCACTCTCTGTAGAAACCACGCAGTAGCGATTCGAGTGCTAATACTTTATTTCGACTGTACTATTTTTTAGTAAATATTTTTACATTTTAATTCTTACATTTAGGCTGCACTGTAGAACATATTTCCACTTAAAGAATGAGGTATTACAACAAATGCAGTATACAACAAAGCACAAGAATTTGTTTAATTGTCGATTGAAATACGTTGCATAAGTAGCGAGTGTCGGAGCACACAAACAAATTACAATTTGTGGACCAGAGTGATTTGACTAGCGAACACTGCTGCCAGCGAATGTAAAATTAATAACCGATCCAGCGCGTCTTCGCACCCTCCCCGAAAACCAACCCCTTTCATCCCCCGTCAATTCGGACGCGTAGACAAATATTTCCTCGGCGCGTCCACCGAGCACGGATCATCGTCCCATATGAATATTTCGGGCAAATTAATATCGATCCCCGTCGTAACGACATAAATCGACCGTTTGATCCGGTGCAGCTTATAGGAATCGATTCTGTGCTTGAGCCAGTTAATTGCTGTGTCGTCTCTTCTGCTTCGCACTATAGAAAGAATTACTTACTCGTAAATGTAAATCTTCGTTTCTTCAAATCTCCTTTGCAAATTGCAGAACGAAGTCAGTCTACTAATTATAAAATTATATTCGATCGGTAAACGAATGATTGTATTCGAATGCAGCGAGCAGGGGTGAACGCGCGACAGAATAAATCGATGTCGAAACGGTTGCTTGCGATGAATCAGAAAAGGAGGAACGAAAGTTGTTGGGGGAGTTAATCCAGTGGTTGGTATCCGGGGCCAATTGTTCGTAATAGTTGGGCGAAACAGAAACGGGCTGGCATGGCGCGCCGGTAATTAGATAGCGCGATTATTGTGGCTCCGTTATGCGCAGAAATTCATCTTCGCTCGATTGCGTATAAACAGATACACGGTCGGGCACCACCGCGGCGAACGGCTAAAGCCGCTTTTCTCGGTGCGCAGACAGGAATTATAGTTTAGAGTTCGACGGTACCACCTGCTAATGCCATTGGTGACAGAGTTCAGGTGATTAACTCGGCGAATCGAGGATCAGGAGTGTCTCGTTACCGTGCGTGAAAGCAGAGAATAATGATTCCGGGGGACCGTTCGATCGCGGATAGATTCCCGGCCGCATTATCGTCGATCTATCCTCGTGCAAAAACTTTTAATCTCGGGCAGGAAAGTCGCTGCGCTGCGAACGATCGACGAAACACTATACTCGGCTGTGCACTTCGGCTTCTCACACTCCTATGCATTCTGTAATCCGAGGACAAAAAATTCGTATTTATACTGACCGGGCGAGCTGACGACGGGAGACGAGTTAACTCGTCCTCCTATTATTAAGTTGGCGAGCATGTTCAAATCATGTAATGCAACGAGAAAAATGCAGCGCGTAATGCAAGCCGAGTGCAACACGGTCGGAGCGATGCAATTCAGTCGCATAGCATTTTTCCGGAGCGCCACGCACCTCGATCGGCGCGTAATCGTGGGGTGGCCGATCCGGGGTAGCAATTCGGTAGGAATCGCTGAGAATCCGAAGATCGAGGGTATCGATTAAAGGGTGCAGAGCGAGCCAGGGAGTGCTCGGAGCTCTCTGCGGCAGCGGCAGTGAGAGCACCGCATTGATATCCCCGCGGAGTGTACACGGAATTGCGGTCCGGGGGCAATCCGATCGTGGGTCGAGGGATGGACGGATATCCGAATCGTCGCCGCGCAAACCGTGTCCCCGACGATCCGCGGAATTTCTATTCGAGAAATGCGCCGTGGCACGGTAATAATGCCAGCGCCGTAATAAGCCGGTTGGTTCCGTGACGGTCGGCCGTGAGGGTCGTCGTCGTGGATATCGTTGCCTGCCGTCGACCGTTGGTTTGTACGCGTGGCAAGGGGCAGTCGGGGGTGGTTACTGCGGGATCGGAGAGTGGGGATCCAACGGACCCCGCTATTCGCCTCGTCGAACTATGCGGAAACGAACTTAGAATCCCCCTTTCGTCCTAGCGAAGCGACGAGCACCGAAGAGGAGACGAGATCCGAGCGGACGAGACGTAGATGCGAGCCTGATGCGTTTCCGACGGGAAAGGGGGAGAGAAACAACAAGCAGGCGACTGCGAGGTGGCGGCGCGCACTCCTGAGGGACTCTCTTAGCAATAAAGCAACCGGATTAACGCTCCCCGCAAGTTCCATCCGCGCGCGACCACCCCCGCAAACCTTAGACAGGCCTCCGTCTCTCTACTCGCGCCACCAACACCGCAACAACTTCCTCCTTCTTCTCTCCCTCTCTGTCTATCTATCTGTGTGCATTGCGCTCTCTTTATGGCTGTTCAACTTCGCTTCCTCGTCGCACCCCCTTCAAGCTATAATTCACCTATTCTAAACGTAGAGGCGTACGTAAATCGTCCGACGATCTTCATAAATCCAGTTCGCCCAGCGAACGACCAACCTGCCCCCTGATTTTCGGAGGTGTATCGCGGACGCGATCGATCCTTGCCACGAACATCTAGGCCCGCTTCCGGGGAATGTGTTTTCGGGGGTTGGAACTCTGTCGGTGGAACCGGGGTAAGGAGATGGTGGGGTCAGATTGTGTAACTGATTTGGACGGGCTGGGGACTTTGACTTCGAAGCGTCTCGTTTCGAGGACACGGCTGTCCTCTGCTTTGCTAGTCGTCTTTCAATTTCTTAGAGAAATTTTCATTTTTGTTGTTCTCGTGACGTTCTCCTCGTCCATTCGCGTCGGAGGGGCGGCTGCGGTTCGATAATACCGATAGAATTTACGAACGATTTTGCACACGTGAATTTCGCGGGGTTCGAAGGCGTTACGCGAGGGGTTGGCGGGTCAGCCGAGGCGAACGAGGAGAGGCAGTCGCACAAAGGTGATTTAACCCGAAGCTAACTTCGCGCGCAAGCTAACTTGATCGGACTTCTGTCCTGTTCCGTGCCGGTGCCTCCGACGAAAGCCAGACGATGCGTGATCCTAGCATGTATGGAGTTCGTATTAATCTACCCTCGCGCCGACTGACTGACTGACTCGCTTCATTATGGAGTTGGGGAGCAGCGTGTACGCGTTCAGCACCACGAGCCGACGGATAATTGATTTTATCGTCTGTATATCGGCCCGATAGAAATTGCTTCACTCGTTCGCGAAACTTGCCAAAAATGTTGATCGTTGGACAGCTGGAGAAACGAGCCATCATCGTGAATTTGTATTTTTACCCTGGCTGTAGACGATACGTGATTGGAACTTTTTGGAATGCGGAGATACTCGAATTTCCTGGTTCCGTGAAATTACTTTCATCCGCTATTCGACGAAACAGTGAATCTACGGAAAACCATGGGGATGCAGTAACGTCTATCTTTCTTTTCAGCAAACGAACCGGGACAAGAGGGGTTTGTACGCGGGTGGTACACGCACATAATCAAGCGTGCCCGGCAAAACGTTATCACAAAGCGTTCGGCGGTCTCTGCCGGCTCGTTGATGGCCGACATAATAATTTCATTACGCTGATTGTGCCGATATACACGCCGCTATAATGTTTGGCAGTGGTTTCCAGGGGTCGCGTGAGCGCGAGCGCGCCATACCAACGAAGCCGGTCAGACTGCTCGTTTCGTGGAAGGTAATTAATCGCGTCAGTTTAATTTCACCGGTATATGACTAAGAGGGTGGGTGTCGACGACCCTACATTCCCGGTTTCCCTTTTTTTCCACGATTCGTGCCGATATGCGCCCCTTTCGAGCCTCGGATATTTTAAATAAATGCGTGTACTACGATTTGTCTAAAATTATTTGATGAACGTTAAGCTAAGAAATAAATGTAGTGCAGTTTGAAACAATCGATATCGAATTACGTGAATTTAAGAATGTCGACGTACCGAACACATTTCACGCGCTGAAACAGTTTCTATACGCTGCTGTGTGCGTATATCATTTTGAGGGTTAAACGAAGGGGTTCCATCGAAAAAGTTTCACTTGCTTTTGGTTCGTCGGGCTGGCACCTGCGACGATATTCACACCTGCACAAAAGGTGCTTGTTCCCAGCCGATTAGAGGCGGGATGCGTCCGTCAGGGTATCAGTGGCATCTACTTTCGAGCCGGCAGCCGTCCGTTTCACAAAAATAAAGGGCTGGGGTTCTCTCGAATGCGCGGCGTCGCGCGGGCTCTTTAGTCCCGTGGAAAATTTGTCTGACAAAGGGACCTGGCGTTTCGCGCGACATTAAAACCCGCCCCCGAAGAATGGCTCCCGGGCTGCCATTGAAAATTGTTCACGCAGCCCGTCCGCCGTCGGATTGAAACGCGAACGGGCGAGAAAGGTGAACGGTTCTCGCGAAGGAGCCGTCGTCGGGCACGATGCAAAAGCCTAAGCTAAAAAAATAACATTTATCACCGTTCGTTAAGCAGGGACAACGGGGGCTGCGCGGGAAAAACGTCTTTCATCCGCGTAATCATTAACGAGGCGGCACAGCCGCGCTCCGCTCCGACTCTGCTCCATTCTGTTCTGTTCTGGTGCGTGTAGCGTTGAACGAGGGCCATAGTCGAATTTAGGAAAGCAAACAGTCTCTGTGTCAGGGCAGAGACGTTGCTCGCGCTTCGGTGGATGCGGTTGAGTGGAAGCAAATTTACACATCTCTACACGAAAAACGAAATTGCGTTCCGACCGATCTAACACTTTATGTCAATTCCTGCAAATGTTACTAGAAAGAACTAAAAATAAATGTCACCGTGCGTGCTCGACGTGGCGGTTAACATATTTAATGCAACCCTATCCACTTCGGTGTATCCACTCCCGATTTAATTATCGCGGCTGCAATTGCGGGGTAGCTGATAAAAAATGAAGATCTCTACCACTGGAAGGTGTCTGGCGTGTTTACGAGCGAGACTCCCGACGTTTCACGGTTGGCATCTAATTACCCGATCGGCGGAGACGATAAAGGAAGAAAGTCGGGGCTCGTTCACGTTTGGTTAGGGGTTGTCACCCTTGCGGCGGCTGAGTTTACCTCGGCGCGGCTCGGAATAATCGTCGCGACCCCCGAAAAAGGAGGAGAAAGAGGGAGAAACTAAAAAAATGAACAAGAAAAAAAGAATAACGTTGCCAGTTATTTTCTCCCCTGCTGCCACCCCCACACCCCTTTCTCGTTCATCTCGTTCATCCTCGTGTAAACTACCCTCCCGACTGCGTGGGCGGCACTGGTCCCGCGGGGGTTGCCGCTGGTTCGGGACCCGCACAAATGCCGTAGGCTTTGTTTTAATTGCGACGTTTGTTCGCTCGCGCTTTTATAAATGCCTCTCGACGAGGTCCTACCATCCCCTCTCTGCAAACGGGGGGTGACCTTCTACTTCTTCCGGAAGGTTCCACGGACCGAAAAACCGCACCACCTTCTGCTCAACCACCACCTTCGAGCGCTACAAGAGTGGGAGCAAGTGGAAACCGAAAACGACGATGGGGCGTCGTCCAGGCGGACACGAGAGGTAATCCAGCGTTTGCGGAAATTTCGTGGGATCTCGAGTACCGTTTCTCACCCCTTTGACGGGAATTCAATGAAGGGACAGCCTTCCTTTTCTCTCTCGCTCTCTTCCTTTTTTTCGTCTTCTCTCTCTCTCTCTAGCTCTCGCTCGACGTTTAAACGCCTCGCCACGATTGCTTCGGCACACTGTTGAATCGGGCAAGGATTTCTCCAAGGTTTCTTCTCCCCCGATCCGTTTGGCAAATGTTTTTCCACCCGGCAACAAGTTATTCTAACCCTAATTGTAAAATAGCGACGCCGTGGATCAATTCGTAGAGACCGTGACCGTGTTCCACCGAAACTGTCACTCTACTTCGTGTCGCCAGCAATTTTCGGACACAGATGTCAAACGAGAATGTATTTCAACGATATTAGTATCCGATAATTTTCAACATCATTTGAAGTGAAAGAATTCAATATTTTGCCGCAGTAGGCGGCAGCTTAACTCTTTGAACAATCAAGAACATCCATCCGCCGACTCGCCGCGCCAGTTCCAATACTCGATCGAAACAGTCGAGCAATATCGCAGACGCGATTTCCAAGCCTTGATTCGTATCGAACGAGGGTAATACGGAACGTAACCTATTTTCTTAAGTGAAACATGCGATAACTGCGATCGCGTCGATTCTCTGCCAGTGGAATGGCCCGCAACGAACGTTGTATTTTTAATGTATGCAAAGTACGGTAATGCGGCGAGTCGAATACAGTACCGGTGGCCCCTGTAAAAGGGTGTAAAACTGTGTAAAACTGTGTAAAACGCGAGAGACCCCGGCTGATTCGAAGTTACCGCCCTTTTCGCGTTCCCGACAGCTATTCACCTGGGAGGAAAGGTAAACGGTGGAAAGGTAACGACTGGCTTCGAGTAGCGCACGGGACTTCGGGTAATTCTCGTTATAGATCGGCCCGTCGCGTTGAAATGCTCATTATTTACGATGCAGCACGCAACTATCCAATTACCCTCAAAGAGCGAGAGCGAGTTGTGCGCAAAATGAGCTACAACTACGAAACAATGTAATTTCAGAGGCCCTGGCCCCCTGTTCGCGGGTGTTCCTGTCGCATTAAGCTTCTCCAACAGATTTTTTCGCGTTCTTTTTCTTCTCTCTTATTTTTTCGTTTTCTTTATCATTCTTTTCGGTGTAATTTCGACGTTGTTTCTTTTGTAATACGGAGCACCGATGTCTCTTTGTCGCCTTATTAGCTCTGTTATCGTATTATCTTTTCACCGGCGAAGCGAAGTCAAAGACAAAAGACATATTCGACTCCGGGTGTCTGTTTCTCTGTGGTCGTATAAATCCGTCGTTCTTTCCCTTTCTTGTTCACTTTTCCTTTTGCTTTTTAATATCTTCGTTTCGTTTGCAAGCCCCAGCGAAAGAGAAGAAACGCAATTATTCTTTCCTACGGGATATATTGCTTTTCTTGGGAACGAATAAGTTCCGCTGGCTAATAATCTTGCGCGGGGTTATTAATTGTAGTCATTCGTTGTATCTTCGCTCGCTACGTGGCTTTTTATTCCTGGCTAGGTTATATTACCACCGCCGCGAAAATAAAGGGTAACGAATGGATTTGTTCATCGGATTCCGAGATTAACCCCTGTGCTGCACGATTCTACTATTTCCCTTACTTCTCACAATATTGTTTCTTCGTCCTTTACAGACTAAAATTTTCTCCAAAAATATATGATAAATAAAAGAGCATCGATTATAAGCATTATTAACCCCTTGCCCAATAATGTCGTGCCAGATTCGTGATGAATATTCTGAACAGAGTCTAATAAATATGTATGTTATCAATAAACTGACCATTGAAAAAGAAGATTTTATTTTGTTTCGCTGTCTTTAACTTCGTCTAAAAAAATTGCAAATATCACTGAGAAATGTAGAATAAATCATGGGCTAACGGGTTAACATGGTCACGGTTAGGTAATGTAAATCACCGCACTACGCTCACCAGCACTACAATATTGAGACCATTGCACACCATGAAATTTCGGAACGAAACAGCGAAATGTTTCAGACACTTTCGGCCGAAATTCCGCGATCGTCTGGTCGCTTGTTGTTTTTCGCATTTCGCGGACGAACGAGTGGTCCGCGCGACGAGGTAATCTGCCAGGACGTGATAAGCTGCCTAATTAGAACGACGACAGATGTTGCTTAGGGGGTGTGGGACGAATCAGCCTTGGAGAGCATGTCCCGAGCGAACTTGTCGAGACCCGTGTCCATCGTGGAACAACATGGAAACGTACTGAACCGTAACGAGCCATAAGCAAAACGTAACGAGTTCCCAAATAGCTCTCGTTATCCCGCTTACCGTCGCGCGACGTCCGCTGGCTCTTCGGTTGTTCGGAATTTTCGTAGTGTCCGCCCCGACGAGGGAAACACCACGGTTCGTTAACGATGCGATCAGGAAGTTACGATTAATTTGCTTTGTTAAAACTACTGACGCTGCTGCCGGCGTGGCGCTATGCTGTTCGAAGAAATATTAGCTAACGGGAATGACGGCGCTGATAATAAGAACATAAACGGCGAAATGCTCGATGATAAGGTGTCGAATTATGCGAGTTGTTTTTGGACGCTTAATTAGAACCGTCTACAGGCATCTCGGATTTTAAGTACAGTTCCATACTTTAAGTAGCGAATCTTTGTGGAAAATAAAAATTGTCTGCAAGGAAGGCTGTAACGAATATTTTTACCTGGGATATTTTAATTTTTATTAAAACATAGAGTTTTATGCATTTCCGAGAAAAATAAACAATACGAATCATTAATAAATTTTCGCTAAAATGAACGCGAGTACAATATAATTCTGTTCCGTTTCGACCCAGTAATTTCACAGGAATTAAATAAATACATATACGAGACGAGGAATCAGGAAGTAGAGGTACACAGGAAGGTATATAAAACACACAGAATGAAATAATAAATCTTGTACGCTATTTGGCTAAATGTATTTCTATGGGATTCAATAATTTTCCCGAGATGTTCTACGGTCGCCGGTCAGAGAAGAATGTATTATTCCGAGACCTATTTGCTCACCCTCGACCCTTCGCACGTCCACTAGGAAATAGAAAATCAACGATAAATGGAATACTCTCTTCCCCATCAATCTCTCTTTCGAAATAACATTCTCCTCCCAAGAGTTTTTTCACGGTCCGACGCGTTCTTTCTTTTAGAACAGGTCTGATCTGAATAAAACAGGGAAAAGTCCTTAATCCTCCGACGATTTTATAAAATCATCGTCTAAACTTGCGCATGCCATAAATAAAGGTATTTTCACATGTCTCGGGTGACTCACAGCGTCTATCTCGAACAGCGCAGCTAATGCCTGAATTACAAATGGCCGGGTCCCCCTCTTGCAGCAGTTAAACGTCACGCTGTCGCCATATGCACGCTCTCTGGCACAGGTCACCGAAAATAGGTGAACCGCGTCGATCAATCCGAAAACCAGCAGGAAACGAGGACAAGGAGCAACGACTCCCAAACGACCCAGGAGCATTTTTCGCCGGTAGTATTTTTTTATAAGACCTAATGCGCCGTTTCCACCCCCTCGACCAGAGTAGGGTGATCCAGGGCGAAGGGAGCGGCCACGCGTTTTATTCGCCACAAGCATGCGAGCCGTGTGTATCCATATACATATGTATATGTATATAGATATATGAGTGCACGTATGTATGCGTGTACACGCCGAGTTATGAATATACATTATTTTTCAGTAACATTTTCGCGCGAGAGTCTCTCGCTCTCTGCCTTCGGGGAGCCACGCACCCGACCTGGTAATACTTTCTCATCCCGTAATTAGGAAACGACCACCCTTTCTCACCCCTTGCGCGCCGACGCGAGCGTATAAATCACGCGAGGACTGAATTAACTGAAAAATAAAACGGTGACGCGAAGGATCTGGATAAAGACGATGTGCTCGAGAATCACTCGAAACCCTGTCCAAAATTCAATTTCAGGAGCAGCCTTTTGCTTTAAAACTTGATCGTCTTTAATGTGTCAAATAATTGACGTAAGCAGAAACCTAAAATTTTTAATAAATCGTCGGAAGTTTCTCGGAGAATGGAGATTAACACATTACCGACCGGTGATTATTGCATAATTTTTAAAAATCTATAATGTATGGTTAAACACTTTTTAATGGAACCTTCAATAGCAATTTACATTGTGACTTAACACAGACCTTCGATAATAGCTAATAGTTTCATGTAAGATTGCAATGTAAAAGGAAAATTTGTAAAAGGAAGTGTTAAATAGAAATCAGTTGCCTGGTTCTGGTTAGCGTAGTATTCTCTTGCAGCGATGCAAGGCCCGAAGATCTCTCGGAAGCGTTTCGCTTGTCGGCGATCCCCGTTTCTCCCGGAACCGGACGTTCGGCAGCGTCATCGAAGTTCCCGGTGTCGAATCCGTGTTTCTCGTCGATCTTCCGTCAACGTTTTCCCAGCGAGAAACGCGGAGAATCCCGAAGACACCGATATCGACTGCCATCCCGGTGACACACGCCATAATGTTTGCGAAACGTTGACATAAAATCGACACGATACGCGAACCCATCTCGAGAAGCCAATACCGTCGCGGAACGGAGCAGTGACGAGAGAGAGAGGCAGACCTTGTTCGAAGTATTCTTCTGCTCTTCAAGGAGCGGTTCTCGGTACAGTATCTGAACGCAATACCCTGGCCTCGTCATCCACATCAAATTTTCAGCCCGCGACAACTAATCCGCCGCAACGTTTCATCCCCTGTGGCTCACTCTCTATTTCAAGGGTGGTCATATTTTTTCATAAACAACAGGTGACTTTTATTTAAATGACCCTCTGATCTCTGACGAATTTTTTAAACAACATCGTGTGCAGCACGATATAATACGAAATAGGTAGACAACAATACAGAAAAAGAAATTGAAATATACAGAAAAATCTGCATTAGTGAAATTGCATTTTCCTCAAACGTCGAGGCACCAGTTTCGCCAAAAAATCTCGTGTCTCATACATTTCGAAGGAAGAATTCCGTCGAAATATTCGTGGAGGATCTCCTGAGAGGATCCCCCGGCCATTCAGAATCCAAGAACGTCTCGGGGACCCAGTTACATCAATACTTCGAAACTGCAGGGACGGGGGCCGTCGCGGCGCGCCGCGCCGGTGTAACAGCGTCGCAGCGAATTGAAACATCAAACGACCCGAGGAATTGTCACGGAGCGCCGGCAAAAAGACGTGTCGGCCCGTAAAAAGCGGCGGTCGTAAAGCAAAGCTCGAAGGGTTCTTGCGGGTTCGCGGGGACGATTTTTGTCAGAAGTTGCTCGCGCTGCCCGTAAATCAACCTTTAAACGGTCCCCGGGTCCTCTCTGTTCCCCGTTCACGTTCAAATCGACGCCCCGAACCTCGAGAAACAGGGCGAACTTCTCGCAAACAAACGCCAACGCGTCGAGTGACGTTTTCTTCAAAAATGAACTTTCTCATATTGACATGAGTACAAAGTTTCTATTGCTTCCGAAACATCCATTTACCATGAAAATAAAGAAATTAACCCTTAGCACTTGGAGCTGTTTTTACTGGAAAATTAAACATTTCTTCCGATCTAGAATATTTCCATCCCCTACGATTTTTTAAAATTTATGGATATGAAATTGGTACAATACCTCATACAATACGTAAACGTTGAGTAATTGATTACATACCGATATATTTAATAATGTAAACAATATTTTGAATCATGTTATAGCAATTTTTAGAGATAGTGATAATTTAGTGATTTCCCCTCTCAGAGGGGACAACCAAGTGCAAAGGATTAATCATGCAAAAATTTTTATTTTGCACTGACATCGTGAAAACTAATCGACAAAAATGACCAAAGCAGAAGATCTTTATCTTCAAGGAAGATGAGTCGCAAGTGTGATTTTTGTTATAAACATACATATTTAATCAGTAGCACGCAAAGCAAGTTACCAAGAGGAAGTTCCGGCTAATATTATACATTATACATAAGATATAAAACCGTGTTCTTGTTTATTTATTGGATCTCGAGAATAGGATACCTCCTCAGGATTTAGCTCTCTCAGATTTCAGAAGCACAGTGCGTTGCCAAGCGAGACTCGATTTCGAGGGGAATTACCGAACGGCCTGCCGGTTAATCAAACCCTCTATGAGAGAAGAATACAGATAAGTGGGGAGGAATAATGACTTTAGCTGGCTTTCGTTATAGTTAACACTTAGGCGACTGGTGGAGAGGTTCTGTCCCCTGATGATGCGCCACCGAATGATCCGGGGACCTGAATAATTTATTCTGCGAACTTGTTTTCAGCTTTGATTGTTAATCTTGTTTTATAATGTCGTGAAGGCTGGTAATGATTTTTCTCTTCGATAGTAGAGGTTCGTGAAAATACACGTGACTGTATAAAACAAATACTGAAACATGTTAGATAGTCCCCGTTCTTGTCGATGATTGGGAATAAAAATGAAGGGTTGTCCATCGTTCGCAAAAATATTGAATAACTAGATGGTGAAATTTCGTATACTGTACCCGTGCGATTTTCTGTCGCTGTATTCATATTCATGTTTATTGGAAAATTCATTCCATATTCATCGGGACCTGTTCATTTCTGTTTACAAATTCTGCCGTCTAGTTAATCTTGGATCTACATTTTCAGCGCACTGTAATCAACTTTTCATGAACGTACTTGTTATTAAAATACCGTCGTGGAATAATCATGTCAATGATGACGAGGGAGTGGAATCAACCTAAATGAGGACGTTTAGGGTTGGAGCAATCGCGTATAGCAGGAAGGGATGGAATAAACGTTGAAAAACAAAGAGTGTGTTATTATTCGCATCTCTCGACGGAATCGACCACCTAGGATGCTCGAATCAAGACGATCGCGGGATTATTCTCGACGAAGCCAATTACCCTAAATCGACCGGGTGTTTTCGGCGGCTGCCACCGGCGAAGACGCTGGAATTCGTGGCCTCGCTAACATGTTCAAGTGCACTAAAAGAAGCAGTTAAGGGGGAGGAATGACGGCGAAAAAAAATGTACACGGAGAAAAGAGGGTACCACTCGTGTTTCGAGTGTGTACTCCGTTACAATGAGCTTCAAGGAAGAAAGAAAAAAAGAGAGAGCCCGAAAGCGAGGAGGAACCGCGATAGAGTGATGAAGAGAGGGAGAGAGAGAAAAAGAGGAAGGGGTAACAAGAAGACGGTTTAATGTTCACTCTCCCGCGAGCTATGGTAATCTACTTACACGGACGTACAAAACATAATTACAGTTTTCACGCGGGACTCGTTAATCCCGGATTTCGTCCCATGGAATTTCCAAAAAACACCGCCCCGCGCGCGCGTGAAACTTCACCGACTATAATAACCTGTTTCCTTCTTTTTTTTAATTAACGAGTCCCGCGCGCGAGTTTTGCCGGTTCCCACGCGGCCATTGTTTATTCCGGTCACGGCGTTGTCGAATAATGAAATGGCACCTTGACGATTTCAAAAAATGAGAAATTCACGAATTTAGTAGAATCGAGTACAGTTCTATTTTATCCTCTTTAATTTAATCGTGGAACGTTGACCCTCGCATTTCATCGTGATTTGCAATTTTTAATTGTCCACTGCCCAATTTTAATAAAACCAGAAGCATCCGGAACGTCCAATTAATTTTCCTCGTCCGTGCAGTTGTAAAAGGAGCGAGTCCCGCGATGATTGGACAGTTAAAATGTCAGCAGACCGAGCGATAAAAATGGCAGTCTCGTAAAGAAACACGATTAACACGTTAATGAAGCAATCAAGGGCAAGGCGGAGTGGTATAAAGCGCGATATAAAGCACACGACTTCAAACAGGGAAGAAAGTCGGCGCGATTAACGCTTCGACTTCAGCCACCCTTTCTTTCTCTCTCTTCCTCTCTCTTGGGCAAGGGTTACTACCCCTTGATTCGTGTCTGAGCACAGTAGGAACGAATTCGAAGAATCGGCCGGCGTTCCCCAAGGGGCGACGCCCATTCCAAACTTTTCTCCGCTTAATTTGTACCGGGTGAACGTGCACTTGCAACGGTTCGACTCAGGTGAGGGTTGCAGAAACGGGATCGCGAATTCACAGGAAACCGGGCCGAAACGAAAGGGGTGAGCCTCAACGAAATTCTAGTAGCCGCGTTAGAGCCTTTCAACTTCCACTCGAATCCCCGAAAATACTTTGGCAAATTCCTTCTTTGCGGAATCATTTTCTTAGCCTTCCCACGCGATGCACTCTTCTGCCGCTGAAAACTTTTACACTAAATTATGAATGAATACTTTGGCGTAGATCATGATCGCTGTGGAACAGTAGAAGAAGAACACCACAGTCGGGTGACACAGGCTTGCTAGCCATTCTATCGCGGCAAAATCACCAAGGCCTTTCCATTAACCCGAAGCAAATCCACTAGAAGCCGCTACAAGTGCCCTCGACGGTACGTTACAACCCCTATTAGCGGAGACTCGTCGTATCCGAGGCCCGGGTCGGCAAATGTTGATGCGGCGGAATCGATGTCCCTAGGTATACAGGGTGTCTGGTAACCGGTAGCTAATACAGCTGGAGAGGGGATGATTCTACATCTAAAACCAGATAAAAATCTAAGAATACAGTTCTTAATTACTAGACTGCGGATGTGTATGCAATTTTGAATTTTTATTGACGAATTTTAGATGTGAAATAAATTAAAATCGTACTCAATTCTGTCATATTTCATATCCTAGCATTTGAAAATTTTCATAAGCCGTAACTTCATAAAGATGCGCAGTCTATTAATTAGAAACACTCGTTTCTGAGAAAATTGGGCTCTAAAATTGTGTGCATGTCCACGTTTTTCTAATCCAAGCTCTTGGATGCAATTATTCATTACATACTAACTTCTAAGCAAACACAATTTCATATAGAAAAGATACCGTTGAATTTCTCCCTCTATTGAACCATGCGAATAGCACCCTCCAGAAGAAAAATGTTATTCTGCCGCAGCGAGCAACGTGATCATCCAAAGCGATTCACAGGCCAGTTGTGCGATCGGTTATCAGACACCCAGTATACTTTAGTCTAGGTGGCGAACGATCGACGATCGGCGGCGTGCAGAAGTCACGGGGGTGCGCGTGAGTCATTGTTGCGCCAGACAGGGTGGTTACCGGGGGTGGTCCCCGCACTCGTTAGGGGATATTTTAATGGGCCGCCGCTTTGGATTTGCCGGTGTTTAATTACAGGGGTTCTCAACCGACCTCCATGCTGCTTCGGGTGCCGTTGGTCGAGACCCTCCTGTGTCTGTATGTCGCTTTTACTGTCTCTCTCTCTCTCTCTCTCTCACTCTTTCTCTCTGCCAATTCGCGAGAACCAGTCGAGTTTCCCAAACGAATCCCGCTGATTCGGCGAAACGTTATGGGGGGTGATTTCGGACTCGGGGCTCTTATCCGATAGAATAGAATTTGATTCCGTGCGGGAAACTACCGCGAAATACTGCCCCCGCGACTTCTCATCTCGGTCTCGTCGTCGGAGTTTTTACTCCATCGTCCGGAAGATTGTTCTTCAGTTTTCCCGCGCGCCGTATTTATATTCCGTCCTCGCCGTGGAGTCACGGCCGATCCTGGACCACCCGGAAACTTCTATTCGCGGGGACCACCTAAGCGACTAACAACCCGCGCGCTCTTTCGCCAACTGCCGGGTGACGGGTTTTCATGAAACCTCGCAGACTTCGGCGGAAAGTCGAACTTATGGGGTAAAAACGGGGCTGTCGAGCTCGGGCGAACAAGGGTGCGACACTTACCCTGATACTTTCGAATCGGATTTTCGGGACGTAAAACCCGAAGATGAAAAAATCGGGATCGACTTCGAACGGTCCGATGATACTAGAGAATACTATTTCTTCCTCTTCTGCAAAAAAATGATGAACAACGAGGAAGTTCTAATCGCAAAGGGTTGAGAAAATCCTCATTCAAAAAAGTTGCCTATGACAAGTATGAATCGCGATAGGAAAAGTACCACGAACGATGATTCGATGATAAAAGACGAACATTGACAGCGTCGCTGTGCTAAAAAGAGAGAGAGAGAGTTACGTAAAAAGAGACTCTGTCTGTGAAGGGGTAGAAGGGGTATGCAGGGTAACCTAGGCACGCTTTTGTGCGTGTGCCACGCAAGGTAACGCAACCCAACGCAACGTAACGAAATAACGCAGGGCGCAATGTAAACGCACCGTACTCCACCCTGTGCGTTCTACCCCTCCGTGTGCGAATCGGGCGAAGAGGGGCAAGCATAGCCGAGTGGAGAGGGCCAGAAGGGAAAGTAGAGGAGAGAAGAGAGGAGAGGAAGGAGAAGGGACACGGCGAGAGAGAAAGAGAGAGAGCAAGGAGAGAGGGGCACTTTACCACTCCATAAAAAGGGGGGTGTGAGTGTTGTGTCTGGAGCTGGACCCACCCTTGGGTGAACGCCCTGGAACCCCTGCGCGCAGACGATTTTTCATCTCTCTCAGCTCTCTTCCTTTCCCCATGCACCCTCTCCCTTCTCTTTCCTGCCACCCCGTTCCCTTTCTAGTTTTCTCCGCGCGTCTCTGTCCCGGACTCGCCGATTCTCAGATCTTGCTCACCCTCTCTCTCTCTCTCCCTTAGTCTGGTGATTATTCTGTCTCTTTCTGCCGCCCGTCGATGCCCGGCGTCGCTCACTCGCTCTAACGGAGCCGCACACCAGACTCCACAAGGTGTCTACGCTCCTGGACCTAAATGGAACGCCACGGTGGGGTGTAGGCCCGAGTTCTACGGGGATTTTCTATTCCCACAGGCACGTCTGCGATGTGGCTTAGAGAGCCTCCACCTTTCTCCCTCCCTTTCGCTCTTTCGATCTATCCACCTCTCTCTTTCTCTTTCTCGCTTTCTCGTCCTCGCTATCAGGGTTCACTCTTTTCATCTTGCTTCATGCTCCTCTCGCCCTTCGACATCCGCCGACAGTCTCCGCTCGCCCTTTTGTTCCTCCTCCGGCGCAATACGTTTAGATTTATTCGCACTCTCTTCCTCTCTCTCTCTTTCTCTCTCTCTTTCAAAAGCAGCTAATGGCTCCTACCAAGAGTTTCCTAGACCTTAGGGTCACCGATTCGATTCAAACTTTGTTGACTTACAATTAGAGATTTTGTTAGAGAAACGTTTCAGCGAATACTACTGCGAAAAAGCGTCCCGATAAATATGTACTACTTTCACAAGGGCGTCAGCAACGTTGGAAGGGCTCCTATCCGCACAGAGACCGTGAAAACGTAAAAATATATAAACCCGTCGGGTTTTCAAGGGTTGTAAAAGCTGGAGGTCATCGGGCACCGCGAATGATACACGGGATTAATCTGCTTTCCCATCTATATTCATGCGTCTCCTCCAGCATGAACCAGCCCTCCGTGTTTCCCTACCACCATGGTGCGGCCCTTCTCGCGTTTCGGCCCTCTACCTTAGCGCGGATCCCACTTTTCTCGTAAATTCCGGGCTTTTTGCGTTAAGGGCCCCGTTAAAATGTAATGCCGCGGCACGCTCGGGATTTTCGAAGTGGAACACGGCTGATGTTGTATTTAATAATGCCGGGGGTAGTTCGCCGGGGAAAAAGGGAGCCCTTCGCCGACGAGTGCTTGTTTCGGCTGCGATGAAGTTTTGGGTCTCTCAGCTGATACCTCCGGAAGTACAATAATTTTGTTGATTTTGTAGAATTCTGAGAAAAATTCATTCAGGTACTTAAGGGTTAATAAAAATTTGTTCTCACTACATTTGATTCCGATCCTACCCCACTGCTAATGCTGAATCGTCAAGAAACTAATGAACTCATACAATAATCATTCTTTCGTGCACCCTAATGAATCCTGGTCCTCGAGGCCGCTCGCCACCGGAAGTACGCCTTGACGCGCCCCATAAGCTCTTAATCGTGCCGTCGTCGTCGTCGGCGGGAACAACGATTCTTCGAGAGAGGCCATTCACCCGAAAACGCGTCTAAATTCAAACGTATTGTAGCGAAAAAGACGCGAAAGCTAAGGAGTGAGAGCGGTGCCCATACAAAAGAGGCTGCTTTCGGCAGGCGTACCTGTGCGAATAAAACCCGCCAAACCAAACAAGTTTTTGTCTATGGCGTTTGGCACCCGAATGTGTTCAACAATATTTTCCAACCTCTTGTCAAGTCAAACCAGAGTGATGAGTATGACTGTGGATTTTATGCACTTATAACAAAAATGGGTAAGTCCAATTTAAAATAGTTTATAGGTTAGGAGAACTTCGAAACGACAATGTATTATTTTCAATCCACTAAAGTTATTAAAGAGCGAAAGAACTTTTCCCTTGGCTCCTGTTTCTTAAAATCGATTCAGAAAATTTTTATTTTGCATGAACATCCGCAGTCTAGAGACGAGGCTAGGAAAATTGAAATGTTCAATATGTTAATCATTAAAAAAGCCTTCTAAAACATAAGTGAGCATCGGGAGGACTGAAAAGAGACTCGTGGAATGGTTTGCGTTGTTGAGGGCAGCACCAAGCGGAAAGGAGGCTATTCTATCGGATGCTGGGCTCTGGTTGAACCCCTCTGGAGCCAATGTCCTCAAGAAAAGCTCGTTGTTCCCGGAGAATTTCCTCTCGCGGCGCAGATCATCTGTAAGGATCGCGGGGGCGCGAACAGGAGGCCGTGGACATCAACTAGAGGAGCTGCAGGGGGTTAGCACGGCTCATGAGAGAGGAGAGAAAGAGAGAGTGAGAAGGGAAGGTTGTAGCTCGGAGGAAAAGTTTCGAACACGGTCGGAGTGTTCTTCCGTGTTACAGAAACCAGATCCCGGGAAAGAGTTTCCTAGTGCGCCACCCCAGGAGAGAAAGAAGTGGAGCGGAGAGCGGTGCGGAAGCGTTGCGGAGCGGCCGCGAGAAGCGTATAAGAGCGTGTAACCGTGATCCCGAGGAGGAAAAGTTCCGGCAACTGCTAATTAACGGGCCACGCCACCGGAAGCTGGAACAGGGACGGCGTTTAGAGCCGAACAGGCACGCGGCGCGGCCGGAAAACGACGCGATTTATGAAACCGCTGCGGTAACGCAAACGCGGAAACGTGAGATGCAATAAGAGGCGACGAGCAGCTATTCGAATCGTTGCAAAATGGCGCGAAGCGATTCGAAGAGCGTTGTGCCTCGATGCGAAGAGATGGGAAACGATTTGAACCGATGCCGAAGCTCCACAGCAAGTTTCGCATGGGGCGCGTAAGCCAAACGAATAACCCCCCATAAATATCGCGGAATTCCACCGGCCCGCAGTCCCGGAACCTTCGATTTATTGTTGCCCGCGTTGTCGTCCGCTCACTTCCCCCCGTGCTCTCTCGCGTGCTTTATCCTATTTTTTGGTTTTATTCGTTCGTTGGTTGTACGCCTTTTTCTCTGTTTGTCGGTAGCTGCTCCTCTTTAGCGGAATAAATTGAACAGGACAAAGTAAATGACCTCTTTAATGAATATTTCAGGTCTCAAAATTATGTTGACAGTAGTGGAACAGGTTGGAACTGGACATCTCGATCGAGCTTATGAAAGAGGAAGACGGTCTATCGGTATCGCGATGTCTCGAGACGACAATCGACGAATCGCGCCGATTGCACTCGCATCAATGGGCATTAAAAAAGACCGGCGCGGCGGCGCCTCGAGATTTTTTTAATAGCATTAGCGCGATAAAGGGGTAGCTCTGACGAGAGGTCAGGAATCGGGTGCGCCGAGGACCCAATATAGAACATGAAAGGGCAGACAGATAGATGGTCCAGGAGGGTTGACGGAAAGGGTCCAGGGACAATCACCCCTGTTTGCAACAATGTGTGTAAACGGAAAACGGCCGCGTACTTGCACAAAGGACACAGCTTCGACTATCGATCGACCGGTGATAAAATAAAGAAGAAATTCAATTGAAGAACGCAGACCGTGCGGCGATAACCCACTGGCATCGTGAATCCCATATAATGATTGATTTCATCGACCATGCCAATTCGATGTCCCTCGAGAGGATCCCGAGCTTCGATCTTTTTGACAAATCAATTATTTCTCGACGGGGAATCGAATGTTTTATCATTGATTGCTCGACGTTGAGAACCTGATAGAAATGTTCAAGAATAATTGATTCTTCCGATCGACGGGAAATGTTCGCATAATTATGAAACTGGTCTAAACATGGAAATTAAAAGAAAATTGGTTTATCAGTTATTTCACATAAATTAATTCAATATAATTTTTACAATATTTCGTTATTTCGTGGAAGCGTGTGCTAGAGACAATTAAAAACGAAGATCAATGCTACGATTGGATAGAAACCGAAAGGTGAAACCGCTTCAGAGAACGTTAAAGCAAAAGTCAGTGGAACAAAGACATTGAGAGAAGGGACGGTTCGTATTTAAATCGAGTTTCCATGGGAGAATTTTTCCGGGAGAAGGATGGTCGTCGCTCGAACGCTAATCTACTGGTTCTCATCGTCGCGACGGGCGATTTCTCAGCGAGTAAAACGCGTCGATTTTTGTCAGACGGATCCGCGGGCGGCAGCCCCGAAGGGATAAGTAATACGAACCCGTTAGTCTCGTTGAAATTAAAATTCAACATTCCGACGGCCGGCTGGCTCGTTCTTAATCCCGTGGAATAAGCGTCGACTAGGCGAGGCAGTTTGCGAGGCGTTCGGATCATGGTTTTCAACGTGTAAACGAAATGCACGTGTACGCGTGTGCAGTACGTGCACGTGTTCGCTTACACGTACGTCGATACGTATGATTGTAAGTACACGAACACGCGTGCACTTAATATTATTATTTCATGTGAATTTAAATATACGTGAAGTAGGGATCTCTTGGCTGCGAGGGAGGGGAAAAATAATCCGCGCTCTTATGTTTCGGTTCCGCGTCCCCTTCGGTTCTTCTTCCAGGTAGCCCGAAGCACAGGTGCATCGAGAGCCATCGGTAACAAATCGCTAGATTAGCCTGCCAGCCGGAACTGGTTTTCTGTGTACATCTAAGCCGAACAGGGAGAGGGGGACAAGAGGGGTAGGTTAGAGAAGCCGTAAGTCTATTTAATAATTCAAACGCACTGTTAAGAGGGTGCATAGGAGAGGCTGCGCTCGAGAAACCGACGCGGGTCAACGATACATACGTCGTCGCGCGACACCGTGGCGTAAACTATCGATTTTACGGTGAATTTACTTTTCCACGCGGCGACCCGCACGATGCTCGCGCGTAAAACGATGCTTTACGCAGATTACCGTGTCACCGGCTGAGGTGTGTACTTTTCAGTCATTTCGTTTTCCCTAATGTTAAAAAATCAGAGGGTTAAGAAAGTGTAATATAAGTTGAGGATTGAGAAGAGTGAAAAATTTGGACAGCCGGGGGTTAAACTGTTGCAGAACGAAGACGGTGGCGCGAACGGTGGATCGAGGCGGTGACCGAGCATTGAACTTCGAAAGGGGTAGGAATTGAGGGTTGGGGGTAGCCGGGGTTGCTGGACGCGACAGATAGTCCGGTGGGGAGGGTTTTTGGCGTGGCGCGTCGAACGAAGAACGGGACAATAAACGATACGGTGGTGCGTAGGCCGTGGAACCCGGCCGGCTTTCGCGCCCCTCTTTGTCCCTCAACCCCCTTTAGCGCGCGTCCTCCTCTTCCCCTCACCACGGTTGTCCCCAGTCTCTCGGTAACGTCCCCCTTTTCCGGCGCCCCTCGTCCACCTCTTCACTGTTTGTAAACACGGCCGTGCTACTTTCCAATGCGGCTCCATTTCAGTGCACACAGGCCGCGCGTACCCGACGCGTATAACGCGGATATGATGCGCGCGTATGCACGCGTATGCACGCACGCTCTGTGCGAAGCCTGCCTGCCTGCATGCCTGCCTGCATGCGTCGGCAGATGAGCGGGACGCGACGGCTGGAAACAATGGGAAACGCTTCTCCCGCGAAAATTGGAATTCGAGAAATCGATCCGGATGTGCCCCGTTCCCACCTAAAACGCGCGCCCACCCACGCGTTTAATCAAAACCGCCTTCTTCTGGTCATGCATGCACGTGCGCGTCTTCTTGACGTTATTCGCTCGCTGTACTTTCGTTTACAGTTTCCAAAATCCTCTCCTCTATAAAACAGTTAAAACAGAATGACGCAGGATTTGACGATCTCGAAATTTCAATTTCTTTTCCGAAACCGGCCAAGCTTCTTTGACTCTCGAGAAATTCCGCTCGCCGCAGAGAGAATCCCCGTTCTCTGCGACGATAAAGTTTCCAGGAATTTCTAATTAATTCGTTTAATAATTTTAGTTTGCGAATTAGAGAGATCCGAGGCCAAAGTGGCCCCCTCGAGATCGCAAGTACGCTTTCCAACACCGAATTCATTTCCGGTAGCTACTCGCTTTCTGGTGTCTGCTTTAATTCCCGCATTAGTTTACTTTGAATTTCAAAAACTGACTGAAAACGTGTTCCTCGGGTCACTCCTTTTGACTTGGGATCTACCAGGAAAGCAAAAAGTGGATTAAACCAGTAAATATGATCCGAATTGGATCGTGTTTTCAAATAGTATTTTTTAAATTTCCAATATTGAGCCCTGCATAAAAAAGTTGTAAAATTGAACTTTTAGTATTTTTCTACGATGAATTGCCAATTTTTGAAAAAATTTCTTTTCACATCCTGTAGTAGATTAATTGCTCTAGCTTCCCAAAAAAGCTAGTTTCAAATCTTTCGGTACAATATTTAAAAAGTTATCGTCAGTTTTAGAACGTCCGAATAGTAATTCGAGTCACTCTATGTATTTGTCGGGGCACATATCGAGCCACAGTAGAAGATGCAGGTCCCGGACTTGCTCGCGGTATCGGTCCGCGGCGCCTAACGTGAGAAAAAGGGTAATTAAAAAGTTTCAGCGCGGCGTGAATGGCTAGTTACTTGAATCGCAGCAGCAGCCTTGATAAGACCGGCATTTCGAGGCAACGGCAGCCGCGCGCCGAGAGACTCCTGTAATTTATACCTTCCTTAATGGAGACAAGTCATCGCAATTTAAGGCAAAAACTTTCCGCGCGCGTCTTTCTGTTTCTCCACCTCCCTCTCATTCCCTCTCGCTCTCTAGCTCCCTCTGTTTTTCTCTCGGCACCACTGTATCCTATTTCTCTCTCGTCTGTTCGCGCGTCCCATCGCGAGAGTCCGCGGGATACATTGAAAAAGCGCTAAGGCAATTAAGCGTAGCTTCTTCCCGACAACGGTTAATCCATGGGGACGATTGTAATTTCGCGCCGGCAAATAATGTCTCCCGGTTGAATGTTTGACGCGTACACACATACCTGATATTTTCCCAGCGAGATCAAACAGCCGCGTCACAGACGCGCACTCTACTATTTGTCGTCCGAGTTATTAAGTTTTCCTGCCTTCGTTCCGCGTTACTAAATGCAAATATTACCTGCACGGCTAGCCGATCGTTGCACATTGCGCCCACCAAAAAATCGGCCGTCTCTTTGTCAACGGGAAACTGCAGCGTTCAAGAATATTAGCATTCGGTTGCAGTCGCGCGATCGTTGCTTTCGAATGTCAAAAGAATGCGTGAAATTATTTAAATGAGAAGAAATTGAAAATGTTTATTTTGCACGAAGAACCTCAGTCTAGTTGTGAAGATTGTATTTCCCACGGGGTAAATTTAAAGAAACAGGAGATTTATAAGAAGAACTGGATGTCTTTAGAACAACCAACGAAGATGAACTTGTCAAAACATTTACGAACAGTTTGTTTAACATTTTGCATTATTATTTTTATCAAGGAATGCGTGTTTTTCTTCAAATTGCTCTTTCATTAAAAATCCACCTTTATTTTTAACGACAGCCTGACATATTCAGGGCATCCTGGTAATTAGTTTTTAAAGATGTCCCTTCAGAAAAGTGTATTACGAACATTGTCTTACACAGGCTGTATAAACTATACAAGAACGTTATGGACATAAGAAAATGCTGAAATCCGTTTAGCAATATTATTCAACTAGTTAAGATGAAAATGAAAATAGAAAATGAAAAGAATTTGATATAATGTTGTCAGGATTGATGTCTACGGAGTTGATTTTGACATCATTGTTCCAGATGGTCGCCGCACGGAAGAAAGAGAGGGAGAAAATTAGAGAATGTTGATGACCACGTGACAGAAAGTATGAAGGAACAGGAGAGTCGGGTGCGTGTCGAAGCAACGCTTTCGTCGAGCGACACCGGAACGATTTACTCCCGATAATAAATTCATTGGTTAGCGCGGACTGTGGCTGCATCGATGCGCCGGACGAGTTGAACGTATTTGCGACTTAACTCGCCTTGAACTTTACGACGTGCCTCGGCTTGCCTCGCACCGTCACCGAACCCCACCCCCGGGGAAGTCGAAAGGTTTCGAGAGACGTCGAACGACGTGGGACGTCGTTTGTCGTTTCGCCCCCCTCGGATCGATTCGAAAATTTCCAACGGTGCTCGATCGGCCGGAAAAGTCGCGAGCTGCTCGCGAGTTCACTGCTTGGAACTCGATTACCGGAGCTAATCTCCCGAATCTGACGCTTCTGCCCCGAGCAAGACCCGGGGAAATTGTGGAATGAGCTTCGGGAAACTGTATCCTTTGTTCTAGAAGCCCAACACGCTCGAAGCTGTGTCCAAAAGATATTTCTTGCGACTTGGAATATTTTCATTGTTCACGATTTGCTTCGTTTTATTTTTATGCAATTCGATCGCCAATCGTATTTTGATCGTAAGTTGGCGCCTTTGATTTGTATTCCGTAGATTCTCATCGGATCGAGGGCTCGGGATCCGCGAAAGTTCACCGGATCCGGCTGAGTCGGCGTGATTCGAGCTTAAGGCATCGGCCTCTATCGAACGGGGACGGGGCGTAGGAGGCGGGGGTGTCGGTATTGAGGGAGATGAGGGGGTCGCGACCGCCGTCGTGGAAGACGAACGTCGGCCGACGTCGCGACGTGGGGCGGCGTGGCTTGGCGGAAGAGTGCGACCAGGACAGAGGAAAAACGGCGGAAGAGGACGCGCGCGCGAACGAGCGGCTCGAGCGGACGAGGGACGTCGCGAGGCATGGCGTGGCGGAGCGGGCCGACGCGGACGGAAACGGAACGGCTGGTGAACGGGGCAGAGAGTCGCGGTGGAACCCTGTCGGATAGACAGGGAACCGCCACCGCCACCGGCTCCGCCGCACCGTGCACCGAGCAGAGTCGAGCGGTGCGGTGCGGAGCCGCGATGGTTGGAGGAGAGACGGGCTGCTAGGAATTACGCGTAAATGGAGGAAACGAGAGAGTGCCCACCGGCTGGATAGAGTACGCTGGCAGGAACGAAGGCCTCGGTTGTGGGGCGGGGAACGGGCGGAGGTACGCGCGGCGTGTAGGTACGAGGGAAAGAAAGAAAGCCCAGCATAAATGGACGGACAGAGAGGAACAGGTTGGCGGGACCGAGAAGGACGTATCAATAGAGGCAGAAACGAAGAGTCTGTTAAAGCGAGCGACAGAGAGACTGTCGGCCCGGTTGGCAGAACGGAGAACGAACCGCCGAGAGAAGTGGATCGGGAACGACGGAAGCCACCGGAGTCTGAGAGAGAACGACTCGAAAGCAAGAGGGTTACGCGAGCGCGAGAGGGGAAGCGAGGCGAAGCGGGACAGGCGCGAGAGAGCGCGCGGATTGTAGCCAGGAGCGAGGGAGAGGCAGACAGGCCGGGGGATCAATGGACGCAACCCCGCGGGGCGCTACACTCTCTCGGATACTACGTAGTATCTCGCCGCTGCGTAGTAATACTATGCCCAAGCTACGTACTACGCCCGCCACTATCGTTCGCCCGCCACGCTTCCCCTCCGTCGCTCCCCCTCTCTCCATAATCCCTCCTTTCCCCGCCGAACAGACCTGCCCGCACTATTCCCCTCCAACAGACCGAGACGCTCGCGACCTTCCCCTCCAACCCCACCGCGGAACCACCCGACGCCAACCAACGATCCCCACCATTACACCGTCCCCACTGAGTTCTACCGTCTACCTCATCCCCACTCAATTTCTCCTGCCGCCCCTCCAACGAGCACGAGGGCTAACGGCCTCCCGCGCTAACTTCGATCCGCCAATCGCGCCGCGACGACGGTTGGCGCGCGCGGGAAAACGCGTCACGCATACACGCAGCCCGATCCCTTGCAGGGATAGAGACGCGGCCGACAAGTATACAGGGTGTGTCCGATGCACGCCGGGAAACGCTCGCGTGGGAAAGCCCGGGATGATGGGCTCTGCGAGCTGCCGATTTTTAGCTGAGAGTACGCGGGCTTCGGCGCGGTCGGTCCTCTAGCTTCTCGAACCAAGGATTCCCGAGTGAAGCATCAGCTTCGATGGATCTCTTTTAGGGCGGGTCCGGAAACGATATGGCCGAGTCCTTTTTCATCCGACATTTTTTTAAACCGATTTTGCCTCGGATTTCTTGCTCTTGTTTCAGTGAACGAATAAGGGGTGAATTGTTAATGTTTCGTGCTGGATACTTCTTGATAGGGGTGAACGGATGGATCAGGGTGGATATGAGCGTGGAAAGCTATTTTGTCTGTCCCAATGTCTTACCTTCAACCTCTATATACATTCTGAAAATCACAATGACATGAAACGACATTGTAAACATTCGACTTCATAACAGGTCGATAAGTCGCCACGTTTTCGTTGCAGAAGAGACACTGTTTACATCGGCTGTTTGTATATGTTGTTGCTAAACTATCGCAAAGCACAGCAATTATTGCGAGTTTCGGTAATAGCGAGGCGACAACCGAAACCAGTCTGTTCCCCTGGATTGCTTGGTTACGAATTAATTCATCGCGGAGTGAATCGCAGTGCAGGAAAGTGGTCGTGAATCGCGGCGCGTCTCGGTGCGCGGGAAGAGCTAAGCAGGGCGTGGTTCGCATAATTTTCCGGCGGGCTTGCGATCTGTTTGCCCGTTGCTCGTTGTTCGACGTCGTTTACACGTTACATTGTTAATCGCGCTTTCTCGAGCCACAAAGTACTCCCAAAAATAATAACAATGAAATATGTTCTATTGGTAACTCAACCCTTTAAAAGTTTTATTTCAGTCAATGAAATATACTGATATCAAAAATCATTTTTTAGGAAAATCGAACGAACAATGACAATAACCAACGCAACTGCAAATGTTTTAATTAACAAATTTTTCCCAGAATGTTTTTAACGAAAGCTACTGCTTTTAAAAATCACAGACGGCTGTTTACAAATATTATTTGTTGTTGCTTGCCCGATGTCTTTCCGAAATTCGGTTATTAATTCAGAAGCCGGAAACGCGAGCACAATTTAACGCAGCAACATTGTAAACACGGGGCTGAACCGTAAACATTTCGCCGTGGTCTCGGCATTGGTTGCAAAAATTTATCGGTGCCGCGTTACACTATAACGCCACGCCCAATCCACGCGCAAACAAATCGACCGCCGAAACCGGGCAACGAAAATTAAAATTTTTGCCCGTCTTCGACTCGATCCGACATCGCTAATTAATCAAATTGTCCGGTTATAGGGCAACGAGAACATTTCTCGAAAAATTTCACCCTCAACGCTTCCAGAGAATTTCATTTCTCGGAACTATTGTTTAATTATATTTTCAATCGTTTAAGAGGAAGGATCCTCCTGATATAAAACGCACAATTTCATCTCCATTCAAAAATAGAGAACTGTGATTCTTTGAGTACATAGATGGTTAGAACATCCTTTTAGCTTTTTAATTTTCATCGTAAAAAAATCGTGAGTTGCCCAATTGCAGAATTTTCAATGTTTTTCTCGATTGTTCCGTCGAAACAATAACGGTCACGCCATCTATTAAGAACACGGCGAAACACGTGCGCCCGATTTGCCCGTATTATTCTGCGAATGTTTAGTCGTAAACCAGGCACAGTTTAATACTTTCCAAGCACTCTTTCATTTATCTAATACATTTCCTGTTTTCTAACACGAAACTTCTAACATAAATTTTCTCAAATTCTGCAAGCGTTTTTTTCATTTCCAGTTCGAAAACATCAAAGTACGTGATTGGTATGCATTGAAAGATACGAAACCAGCCATTTCACCGGTAGATCAAGCGTTAATAATCAGGAGCCACGAACTTGAAAGAAGAACGCAGTAGAGCAATAGCTCTCGCGCTGCGCGTCCGCGGCAAGTAGAAACGGCGCGTCATAGACAGACACGTTGCCGTGTCATAAAGGTGCACGCGTGCGATGCAGCAATTATCCAAGATATGCAGCACAGGCGAATTTACTTATCTCGGTTGTCCCCGTTAAAACTCCTTTATTTCCAAGTAATAAAACGAGAGCAAAAGAAAGACAGAAAGAACGACAACTGGCGAAACAATTCGCGGGGACATTTAAACCGCGACCGGTTTCTGTGTATGAACCGGCCACAAGAATGGCGAGCGCGAAGGGAACGATAACCGCGGAAGAAAAATGAACACAGCACCGTTGTACACGCGTTCCAACTTCCTATGCCCGGGACAGAGATCCATATCGCTAATTAACGCGAATAATTCACCGTGTTCCTGTGTTAGACGGTAATGTATGAATTTCGTGCAAGCTTTGCGACCATCTCGATTACTGGTAAGTACTTGAGAAGCATTACCCGGGGGCCCCGTATATAGGCTCCCATAGATACATAACGGTGCAGATTGGTAGTCCCGCCAGCTCAAGACAAACGATACGTTCCTCAAGTGCGCTCGTGTAACAGGTCGTTAATCGGATTATCGTATTACCGTGGCTGGCATTCTTCCCGTGAAATGTAATTTCATCGATTGAACACCGCGCGCCGCGTTAATAATAACTACGTCTGTTTCGAATGGCGAAAGATTATCTCGTCCGTGGATCCCGCCGATTTTTCGCGATCCTGCCGATTCCAATCGATCGGTCATCGGTAACGCGAGAGCTAAGTCACGATCTTGAATCTCTGGATTCTAAAAGCCGGGTGAGAACTCTTTGGAATTAGTTATGAAAACTGCGAATTTGATGCATTTATGACAAAAATGGGTGCATACGATTTAAAGTTGTGGACATGTTAAAAATATTTAAGAGCATCAATGTATTAGTTTCAGCTTAATAGGATAATTAAAAGATTAATATAATTTTCATTTGGCCCTCGTGTCCTGCAATCAATGCAAACATTTTTTTATTTTGGAAAGAATTTATAATTTGTAATCTATTCGATCGAAGTATAATTTCGGGTGGTCGGACCGCGGCTTTAAAACAAAAGCGTGGGGCGTGCGAGAAAAAGGGAAAGAGACGAAGAGAGAGAGAGAAAGAGGGGGGAGAGACGAGAGGAAGATTGAGAGGCGAAAGGAGTAGAAAAAGGACGAAGAGGTAGCGGAAACTCATCGAGGAAAGGACGCCGGAGGAAGAAGGGTGGTCTCGTGTCGCTTTACGGAATTAAGGGCCGAAGGACATAAAACCCGAAGCACTCGACTCCGAGCGGCCCTCTGCCCGCCCTTCCTCGCCTCTCGATTCCTTTTCCCTTTCATCGTTTCTGTCGCTCTCTCGCGGCGTGTGCGCGCCGACAAAAGCACGAACCGCACTGAAAATGTCATTATATGCCATCTGCCCCCCTCGCGCGAGCGCGCGCACGTTTTATGTTTTTCTTTTTCGAGAAAGAATAAGCGCGCACTCGCGTTTTTCGTTCCCCTCCACCGGCGATGCGTGCGTGCGTGCGTACGTGCGTGTACACGTGCATTTGCGTGCATACGTGCATTGCCTGGTACATGGCGTGGCACGTTGCACGGCCGTGTGCGTCACGTCGAGTGCATGCTGCGGGAAAAGACGAAAAGATTCGAGACCACTCTCGCGAACGAAAAGTACCGAATAATCGAGCGATGTACCCGCCGGAGCGATCGCGAGCATCATTTTCGAGGGCTCGGCGCGGCGTGTGCATTTAGAATGATTTTTGCCGGATGACTTTCACACGCGTTCGCAGCCACGCAAGAATTTTAAACTCGAAAGCTTTCAACTTTGATCGAAACTTTCTTCGCTTTTGAACCGTGTTGGATTATAGGTAAGTTACCAGCGCAATAAATTTATTGCTCGTTGTCAAAAAAGAATAACCTATTTCAAAGTCTCCATCTATCAAACAATGCAACAAAAATTACAACCCTGTGGAAATGGATAGACATGAAAGGGCAGGTGGAACGGGATGCGGAGAATAAAAATGGGAACGAAACGGAACGACCAGTTTCGAGACACCCAGTAGATTTGTTGTCTCTCGTTACGCGGAAGAACGAGGACAAGCAGCACGCGGATCGTCCTTCTTCCGCCTTGGTCCCCGGTGACTGGCCCTTTGTATCTCGACGGGAAATCTGCGAAAAACTTGGACCGTTCTCACGGAAGTTGATTAAACTCGCGTGACCCCTCGTTTGATCTCCTCTCCGTGGTACGATACCCGCGGAATGCCACCGTATCACGCGTTTCCATGCGTTTTCAATCGTTTCCTGATCGGCGCTTTCCGTCGCATCGCCTCGTTCAGGATAGTCATGTGATTTCCTAGGGTGTTATCTAAACGTGTGTCAGAGCTCTCTACTGCAACGTGAAAACTCCCGACCTCGAGAGAAAGTTATTCAATTTGCGTTCGAACCCCATCCAAAAACATGTGCAGGTATCCTGAACACTTTCCGAAGACCGATGTCTCAAACATACATCAATCAAAATAAAATATAGTAAGAATTTCGAAACTCCTGTTTAACCCTTTGAACTCGAAGCAATTTTAATTCAAAAATTAAGATATTCTATCAACCCAGATCATTCTTATTCCATGTAATCTGTTTCCTCATACAATAATTGAGATTTTCATAATTTATAAAACGCAGACGAATTGAACAATATTGAAAGCGTTTCGAAGGATAAATAAATTTAGTGTAAGCAAGCGATTCTGTGAGGAAGACTGCGTGGGGCACCAGAATAAACAAATACGAAACCCGGCGTATACTTTTCGTTCCCCGGTTGTAGATCCAGTTACGCGTCGTTTCTTCTTCTGGCGGTAGACAATGCGACAACCGTAGAAGAGTAAGAAGAGGACGCCGGAGTAGGAAACAGGAAGTAGAAGAAGAAGCCATTCGATTTAAGGATCCCCTCTGCATCTCATAACGGAGGCTCGTTCGCCAGAAAAACGAAGTTTTATTACTTATAGCCGGGCGATTCGCGTTTACGTTTTCCCGGGCCCTAATTCCGGAAACCGCGGCCATCCACTTCCTGCCTGGCTCCACGCTCCTTTTTTTCACATAGTTATTTCCCGGCGAGTTGCGCATCGGGTCGCTTCTTCTTCTAGGGACGAGCTAGCCGAAACTATGACCCCGGCGAAGAAATTAACGAAGCGACGATAATTAAGAAAAGAAACTTTATGCCGGTCGCACGCGCGTCCTACGAAATTTTATTACGCGGATAGAGTGGAGCGAGCGGAACGTATAAAACCGGACTTCAGTTTTCTTGGTTGCGTTTTTCCATTCGTTTTCAACTCTTTCTCTCTCTCTCTCTCAATCTCTCACTCTCCCTCTCTTTCTCTCTTCTTCTTTTGGCACGGACACGTCGCGCTGGTCCACGTGAAAAAGAACAAGAGCAACGTCGCGGAATAAAACGTTTGTCTTTCGTTCTAGAAAACTTACGATCCCATCCTCGTATTGCTCCCTTTAAGATGGCGAAACGATGAGCGCTGTCGCATCGTGAAAGCAAAGCTACAATGTTGAGGAATTGCCGGCGCTCCTGTGGTCCCGAGTCGTTCCAGAAGCCGTTCTTTTTTGTGCCGATACTTTTATTGCGTGTTCGCGATTGGTACGTGATTTCAGCAAATTTTTCTCTCTTGGTAGACTCTTTTGAGCTTGAATTCCTCTCTGCCAGAAAATTTCAACAACCGAAACACGTCCAAGAACGCGAATGCTGAGAAGGGCGACAAAACAAAAGGTAGCAAAGAGGATTATCATAGCGCACGCAAAAAGAAACGATTCCCGATGCTCCGGCACAAAGGGCTTGATAATCGGCGAGGACGCCGGAGGTCCGACTAAATTGCGGGGAATCGCCGATCGAAATGCGGCAAAGGAGCCGATCCGTCGTCGCAGGGATCGGCTCGCGAATCGGGAAGCTTTAATCCAACATCAATTTCCTGCGAAAAGGCAATCAGGAACAAATCCTTGTTCCCTGGCCCTCTCTCTCTCTCGCCTTTTGCTCCCCGTGCGGCGGGGGCGGACCCTTGCTCGTTCGGATCCTCTCCAACGGCATTTACCCTCTCAACAAGCACTTATCGAAACCAAACGCGAGCCACTTCCGGTCGGGCGACCGTGTTCCGAGCATCGATGAAATTTTCTTTGACGTTCTCTTATCCGACCGAACAGTGATTTACACTCTGATGTAGCCAACTCAATTTAAGAAGAACAACTGGACAAGAATCGTCGAAACTTTTTGATCGCGCCTTATTAATTCGAACCAAGTGCCCGTCGGTATTAATTAATCCGGTTACGGTCCAGAGGCGAAATTTTGATCGTCTGGACGGCGACGCGATAAAAGCTGACTCACGGCGAGCAGAACGAGGGGCACAGAGGGGGCCAAGCTGAAAGCCGGCTTTGATAATCGAAATTCAATTGCGGGGGCCGTCCTCCGGCACAGATGTCGTGTCCTCCGCGTCCCAACGTCGATCCTCCTCGCGATAAAACGGTTTCCCCGATGGAACCCTGTTTTTTTCGCGGTATCGCCCCGATTTGTATAAAAGTCGGTGAAAAATCAGTGTCCATTGAAAATTTTATTTATTCGCGAGTAATACTATTGAATACACCTGTTACAACCTTGAGGAAAAAATGACGGGTCCCCTCCACCCAAATAGTTCTTTTCAGTTTTTCACCGAATAGTTTGAACTAATTCTTTTCTTTGCATTTTTGTACCATAGCTCATAGTTATCGACCACCGTGCGTCCTCGCGTGAATGGGACTAATTACCTGGGGAGACTGGTTTACTTTGCTGCCTCGCGCCTCGTCCCAAGGGAGGGCCGGCCAGAGACGATAATTGCACGCCCCGGCACCGATCCCAGTTAGCGTTCGATGTTGCTCCGCGATTATTAAGTAACGAGGCTTGTGCACCGATTAAAAATTGTTCCGCCGCCGCGCTCCGTTTTACGGGGGCGTATTACGCGCGCGTTTGTTCAACGATATATCTCCGGAGAATTATGTTGTGTGTAGATTAGCGTCGCATGTATTTGCGTATTAGAGCGCGGCGCGAAACGGAGTTGGAAATTGATGGTTTTCAACGGCGCAGATACTGGCGTTGAATTAAATAATGGAAATGTTAGAACAGATTGAAATCTTTAGATAGAAATCGCGTGGCTTGCGGGAATGAACTAATTAAACGACGCCGATTGGAGGCCACGAGGATTTATTCAGCACATTCATTTATTAGCTTGTTGTATGCAGAAAATGGAAATTCGCACAAAGAGCCCTGCTCAGGAGCCATAAAAATATAGCAATATGTTGTAAATTGTCCTCAAGGGAGGTTCAGAATGAAAGTGATCGGATGAGTGTATTGCCGTATCCGCAAACGAGTAATCACTTTAGGAAAACGATTCTACCGTTGAAATCCCGATCGAAATTTCATATTAAAAAATAAACTTATTTTATGAAAATTCCGCGAAACCCGAAGAATTCCTTCTCGGCGCGAGCCTCGTTCCCAACCCCCATAGGCCCACTCGAGAAACTGTAAAGGGTGGTAGACGGAGATTCGATGTGCATAAATTTCATTTCCATACCGTTAAAATTTTTAGATAAAAGGGGCGGATCGAATGCGCGATCGGTGTTATGATAATGAGTAGCTTCTTTGCCGGAGTGTTCGAGCCGTTCCGAGGACTACGCTGTTCTCTTGAAAGCACCAGCGGTTCTCATCCCTGAAATTACCAGTTTAGTATCCGAAGAATTAACAACAGCCAGCCACTGGTCTCTACAATTATAATTACAATGATCCAGAGAACTATAGCAATCAAAGAACCTCGGATATGCTTATTCTTGCGTATCCATTAAACAAGAGGAGGTCAGGATTCCTGAGAAAATGGAGGACGCTAGGGAACCACGAGAAGTGGAAGGAGGGGCACAAATTGTCTAGAGATAGGAGTCAGGTCGATCTCTTAGAAAATAAGCGAGAGAAAACGGGCGAGAGAGAGAGGGAAAACGTTGAAGACGGAAAAGGACGGAGCACCTGGTGACGGGTGGGCAGGTGGGGTTGTGTGGGGGTGCGAGACCTCGACTTCCTCTATTACCAATTCATGCCCCTCCACGGGCTGCCGATATATTCAAACCTCGCCGAGAAAAGGCCAGTCATTGTGTCGGCCTCTTTGTCGTCCTCCCGGGCTCTCTCCCGCTCCTCTCGTTATCCTCCCCCTGGGCTCCCCCTCCTCTCTTCGTCCCCTCATCTTCTCCTTCACACCTCCTTGGCTCCTTGGTCTCGTTTCTCTTCGTCGAAGGCAGAGGAGGGGAGGGGGGTTGGGCCGCATACCTTTGTCAATAGGAGACCGAGTAGTCAGGAGGAAGTTAAAGGAGAGGAAAAAGGTGGAAAAAGGAGAGGAACGGGAGACGGAATGAGCGAGAAGTCTGTTATGAGGTCTTTGAATACCAACGCGGCTCCCGCGGACGAGAGGGTGTCGAAAGCAGAGAGAAAGAGCGAGGGAGAGCGGAACAGAGAAAGGAGAAATGGAGGGAGAGCGAAGAGAGACGGCGAAGAAAAGCGAGACGAAAAAGAACAGAAGTGAAGAGACGATAGAGCAGCCCCAGCGACGCGATGGAGAGGAGTTCAATGGATCGGAGAGGGTGAGAGCCTCCCAAGGAGTTCTCGACTCGGAAGGAATTAGCGATCGGACCGTCCCATCGACGATTCGTTTCCTGCCACGCGAGAATCTTGAATTTCCAACGCCACCCTGCCCCTTCTGCTAGTGGGGTAGCTAGCCCCCGAGCCTCTCCCCTAACCTTATCAGGGCTTCTTCACCATTCCACGCAAACTCGCGAACAGATCATTAGCCCTGCGCGGCGAAATATGTTTAACGCGTTTGTTTATCCCGGCAAGAGGATCCGTTTTCATTCTACGCTTCTCTCTCTATCTCTGTCCCTTTCTTGTGCTCGCTTGGGTTGTCTCTCATTCTCGACGAGTTTGACGGATTCTTCTTCTCTTTCTTGCTTCGTCGATTCCACAGACTTTTTAAGACGCACCCCTGGGAACTTCACGCGCGGTTCGTTCACTGGCGAATCAGATCTTCCTCGCGGGACTCTAGTTAGGCGTTAAATCGAAAACGAATAGCCTGGATGCTTGAGAATGATCGGAGTGCGGGAGCCATGGACGTGTAAACACATGTGTTCTTATTGAAAGCCAGTTGTTCCTGTATACTGTTTGTCCCATTTTTATTGAACCAAAAATCTGCCATAAAAATTTATAGTGTTCCGTAAAAAGTAGGACAGATAACAAGGAAAAAATCGCGTCCGATACTGAGAACCACCGTCCAAAGCCATTTTCCTCATCCCCGGCGAGCCGCGGCGCGACGTTCGCTGTCGCGGAATGCTGAAAATGTTGGCGGTACGCGTTTCGTCGCGTCGGCCGTCGTCGGGGCTGGTTCTTTTTCGTTTTGGGATCTCGCATGTCGGTCTTGGTCGAAGAAAAACGGTTTCTCGAACGCGTGGTTCGCCGTTCGGTCGTCGAATCGCACCGGGTTCATGACCCGGCGCGTCTACAGCCACTGATTCACTCTGCCGCGCGGCCTCATCCCTGTGTTTCCTTTTGTCAGCCGTGCCACGCGTTTCGAGAGGCCAGACGATGATTTCACACGCTGGATCCATCTCCCTCTCCCTCTGCCGTTTCCTCCGCTTGTCACGAAGAGAGAATATTGCCGACGAAATTCGCATAGAGAAAAGAGAGAGAGAGAGAGAGTCAGAGAGGGAACACGGGAACGAGCGTCTTCTGCGTTTCCATTTGACGGCGCCGGGGACACGTGTAATTACGGGCTTCCAGTTGTTGTTTCCTGCCCTAGATAAATTTCCTGCGGCTGACGCGACGGTTAATAAGTTCGAATCCGGGCCGTCAAAGCGACGGGAATAATCCTTTGTTGCCGTTCCGACGGGGCTTTGTCGTAACGCGTGTGTCACCGCGCCGAGAGAACGGCGCGCGATGCGCACTACTGAGAGATCATTTCTCTCAGCCGTCTAGAGAAATTCAATTTTTTGCGCATAGTCATAGCAAGGACATTCTTGATGGTCCGCCCCAGTTACCAGACACGTTTCAATAAGAGCGACAATTTTTTTCTGATTTCTAGAGCGAGTATTGCGAGAATCGTTTTCAGAGGTTTCTCACTTTAACACCTTGCCCTACGATATCGTACCAAACTCGTGATGAAGATTCTGAACTTCCTTTAAACCGAGATGAAATTCTATTTTGGTTTCGTTAATGTATAAAGCTGATTTCTCGTAATTCGGCAACAGGTGTGGTACAGTCTAATTTATTAATTCAACAAAATTGCGTGCATAAAACATTTATTGTTCATGGACCATAGTCCAGAACCGAATAACGGAGACATCAGCAGGACGTCCGATCCTCCGCCCACGGCTGTTTCTCCCTTTCTGTTCGAAACAATTTGAAAGCCGGTCATCGATGAGCCAGCGTGTTTTCGTGGTATGTCGAGTGTCTGCGGCAATCAATCAAAAACCGAGGTATCCACTCGAGCAGGCATTAAGAGTCGGCTGCCCACGGCGCGGCGTGGTTTCGCGAAAACACGGTACCGATAAATATTCACGAGCGGCAAGAAACCGGACGGGGCGCATTGTCCGTGCAATAAAGTGCGTCAAGAATATGGGGCCACCGTTTAAAAACACTCTGCCATGGGTTCGCGTAGAGGACTCTTCAGGAAAATCGGTGGTTGAAAGATAAATCTGCCGGTAACTGTTCCGACTATCGCCGGCTAAGCAGACCGAGACCCTCGGACCAAACGTCCCGTGACCACAGAGGATTCCGAGGCCCGGGGACTTCTAGCCCGGTCAAAAATTACGACTGTCGCTAATTAAACCTCTCGTCGAGCCGGTTGGACAAAAGCAGGAACGCTCGTTTCCTTGGTTTCCGCGTTTTAAGCGAGTCGACGCGACGTCTCGAAAAACCGAGCTCGACATAGGGACTCGCATGGCTGCGCAAGATATAAGTTCTCTTGCTCGGCGAATAGGGGATGCTGGAGACGTAAGAGAGAAGAAGAGAGACGAGGGAATTTATCGCGAAAGAATTCGCAGTCATAACACGGGACTTAAGTCGCGAATCGACGGCACCCACCGAAAGACGCTCGTCGTCTAAAGTTAGACCCAGGACTGCGAGCAGAAACCTCTCTCTTACTCTTACACTCTCTTTGTGTCTCTCTATCTTGTTCGTACTTGTTCGCTCTTTCCCTCCGAAGCTGTTTCTCGAGCCCTCCTCCAGGTAGTATTCCTCGAGGGAAGCCCACCACAACAACAAGCTCGACCGGCAAGTTTTAATCGCGCCAATTCATCTCCGCGGCTCGACTAATTAAGTGGAATACACGGCCATAACGTAACCAAACGTTGCCGGCACGACCGGTTGCTTGGCTGATCGATCGATCGTGTCTAGTTCGCGTTCCTTCTCGTGAAACAGGAAGATTTTCAACCCTTGTAATATCCACAAGCGGAATCGATGAAACACAGAATAAAATGCGAAGGTGTCATTTATATTGGCTGTACGATTCAACCGATGATTGTATTAACGCGCATGAGGGTTGAAAACCCTATCATCGCTCTTCCAGATCCAAACGAATTAAAAAAGAGAGACCGACAGACTGATAAAAGAATGGCCGTCGAGCAAACGGTGGTCGGACATCGTTAGCTACCAAGTTCAAGTATAGCCGGGGACAGGAGACGTCGCGGTAAACATCGTTCCAGCAAATTGCCAGCTGGTGTGACCCTGAACATCCCCCGAACATCCCCGAACGAGGCGCAATAACTCTTGCGAGCTGACAGGGAAGCGCAGGTAATCATTTCCAGGGGAATCGCGAAAAGGGAACTCCGATTCGCGGGAGTCGGTGGTGTCCCCTGTTCGGGAACGGTTGCCAGCAATTAACAACCATTTGTCTCGTTATCTGGAAGGCTTTTTTTCCTTGGCTGGTCCCCGACAATTTACACACCACCGTCGCGATTATTCGCCGCTGCGCTGCGCTGTGCGTCACCTCGTCGACACCAGATGCTAAACGCCGATTGTCGTCATCGGCTCGGTGTGCGGTGCCGCAGCCGAAACGATATCAATCTACCTGTTCGCGTGGCCGCGATGATTACGCATCGGAACCCGATATGAAGCACCGGCCGTAAACATCCGGCAGCCGGTGCATTAGAGCCTCGTGAAAAAGGGTATAGCAGGATAAGCATGGGCCAGCGGCCCCCGCTTCGATTTTCCTGATTTCTGTCTTAAAACATAGTTTTATGTCTAAAACAACATTGTGTAAAATTTCAAATGTCTATCCCCACCGATAAGGGTGATATTGGGGTAAATTCCCCCGCACTTAAATGCAATTTACTACAAAACGCGAAAAGATATCGACATGGGATAAACGGCAAACAAAAGATATAGATACACTCTACATTTCAGATTTTTTTCAGAATTTTTTGCTAATTATTTATAGTTGAAAATAATTAATTAATTTTTTGGGAATTTTTTTAACTATGTTCCCCTGGGTTGACACCTACCAAAAAATTCTAAAATATTGCTATGATACTAACCTATTTTGTAAAAAAATCTCAGAAGTGTCCATTTGGTGGAACAGTGTCAAAAAAAATAAAGTATGCCGGCGAACGCCCGGTTTGATCAGTAACGGCGCAGCGACCGAATTCCCTTGCGGTGGCGAGTGATGGGAGCGAACGGGAAGTCTGCGCGTGTACGGAAATGCTGATACATGTAAACATGCGACTAAATCTTCTAATATATGATTACAGTGGGAAGTCTAAACAATTATTTTTTAGGAAATAGCTTACATTGAAGAAGAAAAATACGTGTAAAGCTAGTTTGTTGCTGTCAAGTAAAAGAATGAAGAAGCTTCTCACAAGTATGTTGTGTGGTCACGGTGTTAGAGGTTCTGCTCGATGCTACGGAGGGCTCGAGTTCGAATCCTCCTCAACTCAACTTTTTTTTTGTGTGCATTTATAAACTAAACGATTTTTATTGTTTGCACTTCAATATTCTACAAATCAAACATAATTATTAATTTGTAATTATCATATAGATTAAAATGTTTTATATGTTTCTAATTTTGCGGAAATATAAATCAAGTTTTTATTATTTACACCTATACAATGGTTTTATTCTTTTTCTTTTTACTCCTCATTACTTTACTATAATGCAATATGCTGCATAATGCAATTTTGCGGTAAGATTATTAATTTGTAATTATCATATAGATTAAAATGTTTTATATGTTTCTAATTTTGCGGAAATATAAATCAAGTGGATTGCAATAATAAAAGAAAAAATCATTGTTGTTACGCAATCTTCCCATCGCGAACTTGGTACATGCGTGAGATATTAATATTTCAGTGTTCAGAATTTGAGCGCAGAAATACGCAGCAGCATATTGCATTATAGTAAAGTAATGAGGAGTAAAAAGAAAAAGAATAAAACCATTGTATAGGTGTAAATAATAAAAACTTGATTTATATTTCCGCAAAATTAGAAACATATAAAACATTTTAATCTATATGATAATTACAAATTAATAATTATGTTTGATTTGTAGAATATTGAAGTGCAAACAATAAAAATCGTTTAGTTTATAAATGCACACAAAAAAAAAGTTGAGTTGAGGAGGATTCGAACTCGAGCCCTCCGTAGCATCGAGCAGAACCTTTTTTTTTTTTTTTTTTAAAAAGCGCGTTTATTGTGCCAAAAAATAAAAGTCTGTTACATTATATGTCTTAAACTTTTACGCACACAAGTTTGTCGGGATGACTAATCTAGGTAATCTTAAACTAAAGGCCCGTACGGACGGGCTCGCGCAGTTTTACAGTGTGTCTTTTGTTGCACTTAATGCAGGTGTGTCGGTTTATAGCTAAGGGTTGCTTATTCTAAGATTTTATTATTATTGGGTACAGAAAGGCACGGGGAAACAAAAACTGTACATCTGTTCGTTGGGTTTGGGTTTTTTGTTATATGTGAGTTGGTTCAAGCCACCAGTATTTTTCGTTGTTTGATCTGTGTACTTTTTCGCTGTCGTGTTCTGTTAATCTGTATTGGAATCTCATTTCTGTGTCGTGAATGCTTTGGTTGTTATTATAAGTTATTGTTTTGTTGAAGTTTTTGCGATTGTAGTGGTAAATTATTGGGTAACCGTGAGTGTTTTGTATTAGGCCTTCTGCGTCGAAATGTATGAATGATTCAGGTGGTGTGAAACCTGTGTGTCTCGTATTTTCAAAGTATTGTGGGTTTGGGTAAGTGGAGCTATGTATTAGGCTGTTGTTTGTTACATTTCTGGTGTTTGCCCAGTGGTTTCGAGTTATTTTTAGCATGTAAAGGTCTATTCGCATTAGTTTTGCTTTATTTAATAATTTGTCATTTCTGTAATATTTAGTGTAATTAGATTCCGGTGTTTTGTATGCGTTTAGGCATGATCGAGCAGAACCTCTAACACCGTGACCACACAACATACTTGTGAGAAGCTTCTTCATTCTTTTACTTGACAGCAACAAACTAGCTTTACACGTATTTTTCTTCTTCAATGTAAGCTATTTCCTAAAAAATAATTGTTTAGACTTCCCACTGTAATCATATATTAGAAGATTTAGTCGCATGTTTACATGTATCAGCATTTCCGTACACGCGCAGACTTCCCGTTCGCTCCCATCACTCGCCACCGCAAGGGAATTCGGTCGCTGCGCCGTTACTGATCAAACCGGGCGTTCGCCGGCATACTTTATTTTTTTTGACACTGTTCCACCAAATGGACACTTCTGAGATTTTTTTACAAAATAGGTTAGTATCATAGCAATATTTTAGAATTTTTTGGTAGGTGTCAACCCAGGGGAACATAGTTAAAAAAATTCCCAAAAAATTAATTAATTATTTTCAACTATAAATAATTAGCAAAAAATTCTGAAAAAAATCTGAAATGTAGAGTGTATCTATATCTTTTGTTTGCCGTTTATCCCATGTCGATATCTTTTCGCGTTTTGTAGTAAATTGCATTTAAGTGCGGGGGAATTTACCCCAATATCACCCTTATCGGTGGGGATAGACATTTGAAATTTTACACAATGTTGTTTTAGACATAAAACTATGTTTTAAGACAGAAATCAGGAAAATCGAAGCGGGGGCCGCTGGCCCATGCTTATCCTGCTATACCCTTTAGAGGATCGCTGGCGCGCGCTACGCCGCCATCTACGGGGTGTATCTGAATATCACACAATCCGCCGCTTCGCCAACACCTTCAACTTAACTCTGTCTCGCTATCTTTTTACTAATTGTTTTTGCTGAAATTTTATGGACCGACGATTGCATAATTTTGAAAAATCTATGTTCATGGCTAAATACTTTTTAATGAAACCCACAAGAGTGATAGTAATTTTCATTCTGAACTAACGAGTCACCTCAAAAACGTTATCTAGTACTCTCATTTTGGTACAGCTGAATTATTGAAAATCCTGTTCACAGGCTTTCGGTAGGTAAAGTGTTAATTAAGAAAACAATTAAGGGTTGCAATCTTAAATTGTACGCTCGGTGCAATATCCTGACTGCGCTCGCGTGCCCTGAATACCGTGAAATTTACGTAAAACCCGTTCTGGATCGTAAGATCGTAAATTCTCAGCTATACTCGTATCACCCCCACCCTCGAACGCGACCAGCCCCCTCTCCCTTTGTCTCTTTTTCACGATACGGTATCACTTTCCGATGAGGAACTTCATAAAACGCACCCCCGTGGATATACCTCGCGATATGTTTTTCTGTTTTCCCGTTCTTTTCATTTTACTGCGAGCGTCATGGATAGGATGAACGTGACTGGCGTTAAAGAAACAGGGAGGCGGAGAGAAAAAGAGGGAAACTACCACCGAGCCAGCCGGATGGAAATATTTCCCGTTTCGCAGGTGAGACGGAAATGGGACGGTGATCTGATCGCTCGATACCGAGTTAATGGAACGTGTGTGCTTTAAGGGGTGATTTAGTCGGGGGTGGCTCGCGAGTGCCGCCATTCATCGACGAATTTCGGGGATGCTGCACTCGACGCGAACAGGTAAGGCACTATTTCATCATTAATTCGACTAACCAGCTTCATCCTCGCTTTTTGGAATTCTAAAATTTTCCGAAGATTATCCTGTCTTTGGAGCAATTATCAACAAGAATAACAATCCTGCCGTTTCACCCTTCTGCAAATCAAATTCAACCTTTCCAAAATAAAATTTTAAAATATGTTTTTGTAAAAAAATAATAAAATCATGTCGTAAATTAATAGCTAAGAAGTACAAAATTCCGTAGAAGTCCTAAAAACCGTGAAATAAATCGTAGGGCAAGGGGTTAATGGGTGGAATTGTACGAAAAAGGTTGAATTCGATTTGCACAGGGGTGAGACTGATTTGCAGAAGGATGAAATTGATTTACAAAACGGTGCATTTTGGAGTACAAAACCTGTAAAAGAAGTCGCACAACAAATTAACAATCTGGATTCCAAACTGATGACGCGTAGCTTGCGTTGTCGACCCGGCCAGCTCCGAGAGCTGCATCAGTCCTGTGAAAGTCCCAGGAGAAAATGTAACAATTCCTTGTAATTAAACTCGCGTGTAATCATGCAGCGTCGAAGAGTGGTTAGCATCCCCGGAGCCAAGAATAACAATCGCAGTCGTTCCGACTGACCGACATCGTAAAGACTTTGTCCGGCCATATGTGCGCGGTGTTGAAACTCGGGAAGAAAGACGGTCTCTATATCCCAGTGTGTAAGAACGAGCTGTCCGAAGGCGCGATCGCAGGAAAACGGGCAACCGAAACGGCGCTTAAAACTAGAAACACTGTGGTATTCCTCGGGGAGGTTGGCGGACCAAAGAGGGGTGAGGATGGCTATTCGCAGACGGTGATGCCTGTCGGATCGTAATGCCCGTGGAATGGTACCCTTCGTTCTTCTTTCCAAGCGACGGCGGCCAGGCATAAAGGGTAGCCTGCATAAAGGCGACGCAGCGCAGTAAAACGTGACACACTCGAGGATTTTATTCCGGCTGGATTCTACTCACGAGCGATTCTACCGCGGGATGGAAACTGTTCGGGGCTCTAACCGGTCGAACTTTTCCGTCAGACACGCTGTAATGCGCGTGTTGTACAAGACGCGAGATCTGGCAACTGTTTTTGTAGGGTGAAATGCTCTGCGAAGGAATATAACATGATTTTTGTGGACCTCGTGGGAATGAATTTACAACACCAAGTAAAACCGTGAAAACAGATCTCCATAAATTCAATCACTTTCGAAGAACCGTCAGTGTTGGAATTCAACCATATATTGGTACAGTCTCCACTTTCATTATTTACATATTGATTAACATGGAGATTTCATGATTTCTAAACTGTTACAAATAATGATAATGAGAATTTATACTTATGAAGTATATACATAAAGACATTTCGATTCGTCAGGTTTCGCAGCAGCTTTAGAAGTTCCGGGGTGGATCATGCACGAGGCAAAATCCTACGGTTCAAGAAAGGACGTAGTTTTGCGTCACCGGCCGCCAACGGTCGGCAACGTATTTTAAGAATGTCCGCGCGATCGATTCGCCTAGATTTCACGGGGCCTTTAGCGGGGTGATCACGGGACAGGTTCCGTCCATTACCTCCTACGAGTCCGTAAATAAATGATGCAGATCGAGCTGGTTCCTGGACCCGCGAGCACATCGTGGGACCGAGAATACCCGCGGCGTCGGAAAAAGATCCGTCAATCCTTCGGGAAGTAACCTCGTTTAAGCAGGATGCACTTCTCGGGAAGAAACGTCGGACGTCTGTCACATCGATGGCCGACTGACGTCCGACGAAGGTGTTTGAATGACACTTCCTCCGTTTCCTGCAGTCTCCACTACGGACATCGATCCACCTTTCCGTTTCCTATTATTGCGACACGTTCCCCTCGCTTGTTACCGATAGAAAATAAATTGACGTCCGGGGAAAGTGATTAGGACGTTCCGGAGGATGATCGATCTGCTGCCAGGACCTCTCGCGATTTCTCGATCCGCGAGGAGCGGTTGCGAGAGACCGAGCAAGACAGAAATGCTTGGAGGCTGCACTAGGATGTTGCTGGGCGAATGAGACAGATTTCTATAATAAAACCCAATGTTTTCATTCAAGCAACGAACTTTAATCAATAAAATATTATCCATTTCCAGCTACCAGAAAGATATCAAAAGATCATCGAACGAAATGGAAAATATTTTACCGATTAAAGTTCATTACTTGAATTAAAGAATGAGGTTTTATTTCACCTTAAATTACCGGAATTACTTTCTTGTCGACTCAATAATTTCGGTTCAATTTTAATTTTCAGGCGTTAATTTGAAAAGTTCGGAATTGCAAGATCTTACCCGTCAGCTAGCAGAGGCAATAAGAGAGAGAGAGCCGTAAGCTAGTAAGTGGAGCTAATAAGATGAAACTGGTCGCATAATTCACGACGGGCGTCCTGCTACGTTTCCATCAAAATTCGCGGACGTTAGTGTTCACGAGACGAAGCGGAGGTGAGGATAAAAGATACTGCACGCGCAATTAACTCGGAAGCGATTTTGTAGCCGTCGTCGAGCGAAGCGACATTGCGTGGTCTTTAAAAGAGCGCCGGTCTTTTATAGCTCGTAAAGGACTCATAAAGAACTATTGTCTGCTGACAATATTGCTCAAAGGGAACAATGCGCAAATAAAATGAGATAAAAATTTCATTGAAATTACTGTTAGCCCTGGTGAACCACCAAGCGTGGCGCAACCACCACGGAACCGCCGCCGTCAGATGACTCAGCGACTAAGACCAACAGTGGCTCGCGAGTTTCTTTTAACGGAACGGCATCGTATAGTCTGGCCAAGCGAAGTAGATGGTCTAAGGGCGGAGTCACAGTTGGAAAGGATTGGAAAATCGGGGACGGTCAATAGACAGAGAATAGCTGGGGTATATGAGTAGAAAGGGAGGAAAGATGACTATGCGAATCGAAAGAGAGAACGGTGCACTTGCACCGGGCCAAATAAAACGTTACAAGCTGTTCCATACGATGCTACTGCCGGATATCGACTTCAATTTTGTTTACAAGAAACGGACAAATCTCTTCGGCAAACGCGAGTCTGGATCTGCAAGAACGGTCTCGAAGCAACTGAATGTTGATTGCAATGATTGCCAAACAAGATTTACCAAGGGAAAAGTTATCTTAAAAATTAAATCTCGGCGACAGTGGAAGTGCACGATGCCGAAGAAGGCAACGGAGAATCTGAAGACAAGGACGAAGGCACCGTGGGAATCCGTATCGCCCTTTCTCGTTCCGCCGGAAGAGAAATTAGATTCGGCCGGTGGCTCGCGACCGGGCCCATAATTAAAAGGCTCCGGCCGTGTTAATTCGTTCGTTCTCATTCAGCCCCTTAAATCCCGCTTAGGCGAGAAGCCTGGAGGGAGGAGGGGGTGTGAAGGAAACCCCTGCCCCTCCTGTTAGCCGTGAATTAAAGGAGTTTCCACGGTGCTCCTTCGCGGAAGGTACACCTCCGCCTCACCCCTCCGGGCCAAATCCATTATTTGCCCTAAGTGAGTTATCACTGGCATCCGGCGGGTTTCAGCAGCTTGGTCGTCGCACGGGGCCAGCGACGGAAAGTCGCAGCGTGGGATTCGTCACGTGCCTGCGCGACGGTTCGAGTAATTCCCTGCTTTCCTACCACCCCTCTGCAGCCCCTTGCACCCCCGTTACACCCCACGAATAGACGGCATCTCGTACGACGCGTTGTTTCGTCTGTTACGGATTTATTTGCGCGACCCGGATTGCGACTTCTTCCACGGTGTCGCGAGTAGACTGTCATAGTCTGAAGTAGCAGGCTTTAGAGAGGATCCGGTGGTACAAGACTGTAGCAGTTCATCCTGGATGTGTCTGTGTTCTTCACTCGCTATCTTCGAAAAATCGAAACGCGACAAATAAACTGTGAGACGCTGTTCACCGGATCCGGATTAACCCTTTACACTCCTTTATCGAGTGCGACTCAACATCACTTTTCATCACAGCAATTTTCTAGTCTTGCAGGCAAGTTTTAAGAAAGTGGATCGAATAAAATCTTATTTTCAGTGGTAGAAGCCTTTGCAGATATGAAATAAATAAATATTGAATTGAATTTTGTGAAATTCGATATTTTAACATTTTTTGAACATTTTACTTCAAGTTAGGAGTCATTGGCAATAAAATTGAACAATAATTGGGGGTGCAAAGGGTCAAGAGAAGGAAATTTTGCAGGCCCGATGCTAATTCGATGGGACGTCAGGCCCACGGTGGGCCGATTTTCCTATAACGATGGCGTCGCAAATAGACTGGTCGCCGATCCGAAGATGTATGTAGGTTCGCACTCGCCGCGGGGATGATTTACGGCCGGTGTCAGTTTTGGTAGACGAGGCGGAACCCTCCGTAAAAATTGCGCTGCAACAGGTTGCCCGTACGTACCTGGCTCTCTCTCTCTCTCTTTCTCTCTCTGCTCGTGTACACGGCCCGCGCACCGACACACGCCCACGCTCTCGACCACTGCTAAAGAATTTAGAGCATTTGTAGCAGAATATGCACCTCGTGGCTCGTAATGCTCGCGTAACTATGCGAGCTCACACCACGCGGTTCGCAACCATACAATTTCGTTCCTGGCGACTTCATTGATGACGATTAACTTCGGCCCGCGGAACGGCGAACTCGTTCCGCCTGGAATTAAGTGCAGAGAGGCATGGGAATTAACGAACTGCTCCGAAAAACGTGGATAATTTGTAATTTAGCAAACTATTTCGCAACAAAACGTTTCATCAATGATGCTGGTCGAATTCCGTTCCTGTGAACCTGTCCAATCCTTGTTTCGTTTTAAAAAAGATTGTGCTTCAATTGGTACGATCATTTCACTTGTCTGATCATTACCTGTCGTTTCTACTTACACTGACGTCCATTAATTTTCAGACAGTCTTAAAAAGATAACTTTTTCATTATTCGACCACAGGATTTCAATTTTTTTTGAGAAGTTGGATATCTAATATCTAAAAGGTTATCGATTTTTTGAGAGCGTCCGAATATATTAGTGGGAGTAACTGTTCGTGGTAATCAAGAATGCACGCGTACCAGATAAGTTTTCAATCTTAAGTAGCTTTGTTCAGCGATTACCGTAATTGTTATTAGATTACTGTGACGGTCAGCGAGTTGACCCATTAACATCCAGCACTTTGTTCCAACGGCAATTTCGTTTCGAGTGTTTTTGCGGTGCTGGTAAATATGATTGCAAAAAATCGAGTCGTGGGAACAGGACGCGGCGCGTTAATGGGTTAATGATTTTCACGGTGAAAAATATTGAGCACAGCATGCGGCGCGTGGCGTGGCGTGGCGTGGCGCGTTACTGCAAGACACGGTTAATGATTAGGCCGTTTTTATTACAGCCGGCGCCAACTTACGCAACGATTGAGAATTGAAGGTTGAACCGAAGAGACGTAGAATCGTGGGAAGGCCGGCGAAGATAATAGAACTAGGCCTCCATGTACGTGTCATTATTTTCGAGAACGTTTTATTATCTATTGTCATGTTTTATTGTTCAACACAATTCATATTTTTTTTATCTCCCCTCGGATCTCCCTCACTTTTTACCGGTTTCGTATAATGATCGAACGTAGACCATTCTCTGCGTTTTTCTACAATTGTACAGCTATTATCATTTCATCGAATATCATTTATATAATCAACAATTATTTTTTCTCACCGTTCTATGTCTGTTTTAAATCTTTTGAAATTTTGCAATCATTCGATGCAATGGATAATTCTCTAGAAAAGACATTAATGATATATTCATATCAATTTAATAATCTACACAATAATACAACAATACAAAGCAAGTGTTATTCAGGCAAATTGGGAAAATATAATTATTATCGAAAATGCAATACAATTGATAACATAAAATTCAACAACCCACTAAACGGGAAATGACTTTGTTGTCTGCACATTGTGCAGCGTTGCAATTCTTCGAACACACGATTTTGTTATTTCATTAAATCCATTAGATTATCAAAAGCAATTCAATTTTTTTCAATTTTATTCAATTTTTATGAATGGAGATTGTTGAAAACAATGAATTGTACGTTCAAAAACAATGTAAAAATATTTCCTTGAAATCTTTTCTGATCTTGGTGCTTACTTCTAACAAAACATGAAATATATCTTCCAATCGGTCGCGTTTGATTAAACTTTCCAATTACCATGATTCGGGGAGACTCGAACAAGAACTCCATGCGTTTGATGGGTAGTGGAAGCAAAATATTCGTGACAATAAACTCCCGTGCATGTTTGTCTCACGAGCAGGAACGAACCAGAGAGAAGCTGGGGCCCGGTTATTCACGTTCACAGCGTTCATTCACGAGAGCCGTGCATTCATTGAGAAATGAATGATGCGCGCACACACGGGCACGCGGGAAACACGGACACACGACCGGAAACTGACTTCCTCTTGAAGTCATCGGGACCGCGATAAAACGGATCGGGAACAGGGAAAAATCATGGCTGGCGCCACGTGATACCATGACCCTGCGAACAGACCCAACGATTGCGTGTCTTCCGGCTCGTCGTCGCTTCTGATTAGAGTTCATGGTGCTGCTATTTTTATCGCAACCATAATGCCTTCGTCGTTGCGGAATAATAAAAAAATCTCTCGGCGATATGTGACTTCGCGAACGAACATGATATTCGCGTGGCAATCCTGCAAACGCGTATAAATTAATTCGTACATCTGTCAACAGATCTTTATGGAAAATCAAAATTTTCTACCTGATTTGGAACTAACTGGGGTGAAATAGAACATTTTCTTTCTTAATATGTTTAATAGGTTGAAAATAATGTAACTGTTTTTCAATTCTTCCAATGAATTCACTGTGTCGAAATACACCTACATATTTGCTATAAATTCAAGTATTTGCGAGGAAAAGGAGTTACACAGAAAATCTTTTCAACAATTCCAACGAGTGAAGATAACGTGTGTCGATATTTCTGGATCCGTATAGTTGAATACTAGTAATTGAGACGCAGCGTAGAGAAAAAAAAGCAGAACCAACGAAGTCGGGTGGTAAAATATTCTGAAATCCGATTAGACATCAAAGGGATCTGGAATACGGTTGGTTGTCGAAAGGAGGAGCGCGAGACTCGGTATTATTCGGCTAGTAATTGCGTACGGCTCGTAAACGACTCGCGGATGGAAGGCAGACTTTTTAAGAGCCAGCCGGCTTAATATCGCGTCTTTCGAAGCAGCGCAGATCGTATGCAACTCAGAAATAGCTGGGCACGTAATGGCTCTCGAGTTCTCTACAATATACAGGCTGACTCATCGAACACGCGGAATTTATTAGCAAACCGCCTACCAGCCACCGTGCTCCCCTTTTATACTTGCACACGACCGCGTAACCGAAGCCGACTCTGTCTGAACTTGTTTTACGTTGATCTTGTCCTACATCATTCTTTGTAGAAGTAGTCCTGAAGTTATCAGAACAACTGGGTCCTCGGTCATTCAACAATCTATCGTTTTTATAATTTATATAAATGGAATTAATAACTCGACCGGTTTCAATTTTTAATATCCGATAACCTGAAGCAAACCTGTTTACCGATTTATCTAAGTGGAAGTATCATTCCTCATTGATATCAATGGTGTCTCCTTCAAATATTATCCGTTAGAAGGATCAATGGTTTCCGAACAAGAATGTGCATGTTTCTGGCAAACTTGAATGCACATCCGTTGTTCCACACGTTCGGTCATTATAACACGCGACGTTCACTTGACTCGATGCGTACAAAACTGCGTATCGTTTTAAAACGACGGCATGCAGAGATATATTGCACGAGCAGGCTACTTATTACAAGGTCGCCTCTAATCTTAACATGCACTATCCGCATTAGTTCAGTTAATAACTAAGATATAGGCAAAGGTCGAATACTTCCCAGACAGACCACGTGTATTCCTGAGATCGGTATCCCACGACTAGTATTAAAAGGATCATCGACTGTCTTCCGTCCGTTTCTGCAAATGTGGATCACGGGTCAGGGGTCGCGCGATTACCGAAAGGGCTCGTGAATGAGATTACGAGTGCGAGATTCCTGGGCCGCAGCTGACGCTCGATGAGAGAAAAACAGAGACAGAGAGAGAACCGGATACGGGCAGAAGGTTGAAGGGTAGAGGAGTGTGGGTGGGTGCAGGGAATGTCACGTGGCGAGCATTTTGCTCGTCGGCCCGTGCATTTCGCCGTCAACTTTAGTCATAAAGCGTTGCTCGCTCGAAAACGTTCGCCCCCTTCGCCTTTTTTTCCTCTCTCCACGGACCTTCTCCTACCGTCACGGAAAATTTCTCCGTCCCTCCACCACCCCATGACCACTTTTCTCCCGATCCCGGTGTGTCTCCTCGACGCTGGACACGTTCTTGCTTTCCGACACGCACGGACACAAAGCAAGCCCGGTCCTTCCCGAATACGCCCTTTCCGACCCTGTCTAGATTGAATCGGGGGTGCCGGAGGCGAGGAACGTGAATCGCATGTCTGATAACAGAAAGGGCAGAAAAAAATAAAGCAACCGGGAACGTGTGCCCCGCGCTCCCTTTTTGTTCCGAGGCCGCGTTCCCCGATCGACGGGAACTCGAACGCGACTTACGCGTTCCTAGGCGAATCCTACGACGCAGCGGTTTTCCACGGGCCATCTAGATTGACCGACGATCCTCCCCCTTCGCGTCTCACCCCCTTGTCTGGACACTCGAAGGCAGACCGTTTCAAAAGGAACGCCGCGAAACTCGAACGGAATCTTCGGCCACCCCTATTCCGACGACAATGACGCTCTCTCCATGGTCTGTGTGGACGAAGTCGATGCTTCAGGAAATTTTGATGGCTCAAGGAGCAGTCTTCTTGTCACCGAGTTTTTGGAACTCGTTAACCCCCGGACCGGGTGAGGGTGGCTCGAGGAGGCTTTAATAGAGGGTGTGTTTGACGATTCGTTTGTGTGATGGACGATTTTTAATTGGCGGGCGTGGCTGAGATAGGCTTTCGATCGTTTGTTCGTGACAGTCGCGATCTTCTGTATTATAGAAAGAGAAGCAAATTAATTTTTCAAAAGATTAAACAATTTCAGTTTCCAATACGTATAATCTACAACGAATAGCAGCAATGGACGACGCGATCGAGATCGAAGCTCGGAGAACTAGAGCGAAAGAAATAGAAACGTTTTCGTCGGAAGTAGCAGAATGGTGGCTGGTGCGACCTCCTCCACTTATCAGGCTGCTTACCCGTTCCTATAATTCCCGATCGCAGTCGAGGGAACCGCAAAGTTTACGTTATTATGCCGAGCAGCAGTATGCTCCTCGACCATGCGATGCTTCTGTATTACCATCCTCCAGGACTCGATTCCAAATGGAAATTAGAATCGATCTGGAAGACGGAGCGAAGATACTGCGAGAGAAGACTCTCATTGGCGAGGACCCCGGCTCTGCGATTTTTCCGAAAATTGCTAATAACAAGCGTCGCGTACAATCGTGATACGTGCTGAAATTCTCATATTTTCTTTCTAAGATCCTAACGCACTCGTTGTCGTCTGCTTAATAGAGCAATTAAATAGAAGTACATATCGAAGAAATTCTCTCTGCGCTGGAGAAAGCCTATTACAGGGAAGATGCTCCCAATCGGGCAGAAATTAGCGTCCCCTAATGAAGAATTGATCGTCGAACACTGTCGTTCCCCAAACGACTATTCGCTGGCCGATTCTCGCCCGCGATGCAAATCGAATCTTTTTTCGACGCTGTTCTCGCTCTTTTTTTATCGTCTGGTTGGTGTCGACACTCTTTAGGAACGTTAGCGTTAAAACGATAATTCCCCCGGGGCACCACGGAATCGTCGAAACCGAAATCCGCGTTCCGGTTCATTTACGAGGGCCGAGCTCCAGGGAGCACCGAGTCTCGACGAAGTTAAGGCGGTAACGTTATTGCTGTTATCTTCGAGCAAGGGGTTCCGGAGGTGTGGGTGCTGTGATAGGGTTACATCGATGCCAACGACGTGGGTTTCGTCGTTTTTGCAACAGGGGATTCACCTGACGAGCCCTAATTCACCCACCCCTTTTTACACGATGTCCCAGAACGTTCTGCGCGTCTAAATAAAGGGTGAACCCCGAAGATATTTTTACTTCATGATTCATAAGGTCTCCTTCATTTCTCTACAAATACACCTATCAGGTTAGAGAATTTCAAGACGAATTCGGTAAGTACGATAACATTAAAAAAATTGCTTCGTTAATTTCTTACGAAAAATTTGCTACGAAATCATTTTCTCTACTGATCACGATTCGTAGTTCACCCTGCATAGGAATGTCTCGATAAATTGCGAGTGTGCGATATTTTTCTGCGGTTCCGCATACGAATGTTTTAATTCTTGCATTCGTTGAATTTTTAAGGATGAAATTTTCTGGTTCGATCGGATTAAAATCGTCGACCGTCGTCTGAGCCCGCGGAAAAAAAACGACCGCCATCCGGTTTCTTTTTCATTAAGGCCAGATGCACGGGCCAGCTTTATGCTCGCGATTTCATTCACAAGTAGGCGTTTACGACCACCTAACCCATCCGAGACTCCCTCTCCTTCTAGCAGACTGCTTGGAACTTCGACAAAGTCAAGTTCACGCATTCGAGAGTAAAAACTGAGTCCGTCGCCGACCACCGGATGTCCCCAATAAATAGTGGCTGCTACTAGCAAATGTGCCGTCGAATACAAGACACGTTTTCGGCGAAGTTAACCGACTATGTCGCGAGAATCACGAAGGAAATTTTTATTCGCTAATCACGCAAAAAGCCGTCGTTAATTATAAATTTGTACGTGGCGAATGTTTCTGGCTGCGCATCTATTTTGTGACTACAATTTGGGCGAAGGTAGAAAAAAGATTCAGGAAACGTGTAATCTTGACTGCGAACAAGGTTGAAGACAGCCCCCAGACACCCGAATTCAAATGGTTGTATGCATCAAGCTTATCCACGATCGCAAGCAGCATTGTGTTACAAAGTTCGCCGCTTTGTTTCCACGATTTACAAATGGTGTCAATTTTTCTTGAGCTACCGGCACAATCCTCAGGATCTACTTCGTGGCAAGAAAGTAGAGGGAACGCTTATTCCGCAGGTGGAAGGAAAGTGACGAATACCATTGAGTTGCAACTTGAAACAGGTTTATTTTCCTGACGTCAAAAATATTAGGTGCCCTCCGGGCTCTGCTTTAATTTAAACTCTGTTGTGCCACTTTGACATCTCCCATGATCGCGGAAAATTCTCTATATACTGTATTCTTTATACTTCGATAATTCTTATCGTATCTCAAGATTATTAAAGTTTTACGGAACTTTCGAAGGTTTTAATTATGGATTTATCCTTAATTTAAGGACGGAATAAACGTTGTCGTTGAACTACAAGGTTTTTCGAGTTTCATGAAAAATAAAGGCCTCGCATTTACATAACAATTGTACGGAATAAAAGTTTTAGTTAATACCCGGCGTTTTATGTCGGAACAGGAAAAATAATGGAAGATAATACTTCTGACAAAAATGGGTGGATTTAAAACAGTGGGAAGATTAAATTATTTCCAGCCTATTAAAATTGCTAAAGAAAGGAAAGAAATATCTACTTGAAACTGTTCGTGAAAAGAGAATAGTGTAGTGAAACGGAAAAAAAAATAAGAAAATGTGAAGCAACGATTAGGCAGCAAATGATGCTTTACATATCGGCTATTAATCATAGTTCAGTATCGGTAACAATATATCATTAACGGCCTCTCGGTTGACTCTCGCGAGCAACGAGCCCGCGTGTATTAAACACCGTAATTCGTTATTCAAGTATGTCGTGTCGATTGCTCGAAAAGGGGCTCTCTCTATCAGCTGCGCCCGTTGGTCGCACGCTAAAACGAAACGAAACGAAACGGCGGGTCGAGGGGGTCAAGGGGGTCAAAGGGGGTAGGTCAGGGTGTAATTTTCAATTTCGCGATGTTATCCGGGCATCGATCGACGGCGGACGTGAATTTCACATTGTGGCCGCATAGACGTCGCGGCTCGCCGGCTTTATCATGCAAACGCCGTTCTCTGTTTAGGCGTTCGGACGAATAAAAACACGCAAAGGAATTTATGAACCGACGGCACGAGCTTTCGGAGCCCTTCAACCCTTTTCCTCGCACAGAGAGGACTGCAATTTTCCAATAGATTCTGGATCCCAATTTTACCCGAAAAAACTTCAGTTAAAAATTGTCGTGGACTCATAACTAGACATTGGATTTCATGCATTTACGACAACAACGAGTAGGTGTAGTTCAAACCAGTAAAATCGTTAGAAGAATTTTATCTGTTTGCGAAAATGAAACATTTTTCTTCCTACCTAGAATAACCACAATAACGGTACAGCAGTTTATTAAAGATGTTGGGAATAATTTTTGTTTAAGTTGTTACTAATGGTTGGTATGAGTGTATGAGAAAAAGACTGTAGACAAGCATACGTGGAAAGAGTGATCGGTAACGAAACCACATACGTATACAATAATTTAAATAAAAAACTTTGTGGAAACGTAAAATCCTGATAAAAAAGATACTATGAAAGAAAATAAATGTCTATTTCGCTCCAGATTATTTTGCATAAAGATCCGCTGTCTAGTGACAACAATCCGCATGCATGGCTGCGGAAAAGTAACATGTAACGCGACGATTCATAGACATTTGAACATTGTTTCTGGTTTACGCGGTGCAACAAAGGCGGGCGTGATTAGCGAACGGAATAAAAATCGAGCGTCGAGTCCTTGGGTCTCGCGTTGGTTCGCTTGCCGGCAACAAAAAAAAACTGTGAAACGATACAGAACATCTGACGCGCATTCGAATTTGATCGAACGGAATGGCGATTCGCGAAAAAAGGGGTGTGCGTCCCCGGAGGGGGTCCGACAAAAGAGGGGTATAGCGCAACACCGATTAATGCAAGGTCGCCGGCGTGTACTGTTTTCATTCGGGGGTCGATCGTGAAACGCGCGGCAAAAGCGCGTGTGACCGCGTGATTCACGGGGACAGCCTTTGACAATCGCACCGGAATCAATGGTAAATTGTTCTCCACCGGCTACACGCTCGCACAGAAAATATGTACTTGACACGACAGGAATTAATTTTACAAAAACTCTTTCTCTCTCTCTCGCAGCAACAGCGACCGCCGCTGTTTCCCCACCCCAGACCGGTCATTCCGCGGATTAGTCTGGTCCGATTTCATCCGACCCTTTTGTTTATTGGCAACGGTATTTAAACACCAATACCGCGCCCGTACAGTTTTTAGATTCAATTTACGGGGAGTGGCCCCGGGACGGTTTTTGCTGGCGAGGTGGGACGATTTGTCGCACGGGTCATCAACGTTTTTTCCCCGGAAAATGGGAGGTTGTTCTTCAAGGATCGTTAGAGACGCGAGCGTTTTTAACATTCAAATGCAGGCTGACAAAGCCGGAAATACACAATTGACGAACGGAAATGTATTCTAGTTTGGAAGAAATGTTTAATTTTCGAGTTGCAATCGCTCAATATTTCACTCTTGAGTATCGATTTCTCCAATATTCAATTTTTACCGTATTCTAACAATTCGCCGGTTCAACGATTGTATATTGAATTTTTTAGATTTGGAACAGTAAAAAATTAGTGGTAAACATCGATATTGTGTGCACCAACATCCTAGTACATTGTTTTCGCCAGTTAAGAAAACATACTGCATGCAAACAAATACGCAGGATATGAAAAGAGAAACACGAGAGAGAGAGAGAGAGGGAGACTGGCGAATTTGAAATCGAAGGCAAGAGTACGATGATTTAACGTCGCGGTGAACTGGAAACGTAATACCGGGCGAGCGAGAGCGTACGCCAAAATATGATCTTTTACAGAGATCAAATATTTTCGTAATTAGCCCTGCCCGGCCGAGTCCCGCCCTTTCTGTCGGTCGCAATTGATTTAATAAAGAGTCACCTTCCGTCCATTTCTGCGATCACGCGCAAATTGGATGGATGGTTATTGCCGGGACCAAGCTCGTTGCCCGGCCAGGTTAACGTTTTCGAAATACGATTGGATATTAATAAAATAACTTCGATACGGCTTGTTCCACGCCGATCAATAAAATTAATCAGAGGTCTACCGTGTGTGCTGCCCTTTGATGGTTAGCACAAACTGTTTGTTCTAGTGAGTCAAATGACTCACGGGCTTTCGGGATAAATAAATTCAAAAAAGATTTCTCGTAGAACCTAAAAGGCCTCTTTGACTACACCCCGCACGCGCTCACGTTAATCAGTGTAAATATCTATTAAATGTGTGCTCGCGCACCGGGGTCCAATTGGAAATTGTCCTCGGCACGCCGGTATTCGCTCATCGAGCTGCTAATGATTCAATATTCTGAAGAATTAATCACATTCGCCACGGATTCGCGCGAATGTCGTTTGTCGTGGGACCACTCCACGGCTGCAACCCCCTTTTGTTCCGCAGACCGTTATCAGACCGCCGGTATTTATACATTTATTTAGTTCACTTTATCACAGTTTGTTGAATATTTCTGCAAACCTGTTTTTTCTTTTGCTAACCGAATTACTTTCATTTTGTGGATTCTGCAAGGCTCCTGAGCCGACACGAATGTTAGGGCGCCGGTGTGAGAGATCGATTTCCGAAAGCGTTTTAAATTGCAGGATGAAGAACCGTGTAATAAAGTATAGTAAGTGGCAGACTGTTAGCGAAACGAACAGTGGTAGGAAGCGTGTTAATCACGTCTGGCAGGCTGGCAGCGGCCACGTGTCACGGTACATCCTGCATTTCGGCAAGGAAATTCCATGAACGTGTTCCGACTGATTCGCAGGATGTTCGATCCAGCCAACAAGTGCCTCTTCCTTTTCCTTTTCCCTTTTCGTCGCCTGTTCATCCTGCTAACGTGTCTTTCTCTCGATCCTTCCACCTCTCGTTCTACTATTCTTTCGAAGAAGTTTGGCAATTTGTAAACCAACAACGTCCACCAGGACGCAGGATAAACGCACGTGGCCGTGAACGCTTCCGTGTATGGCTCACGAATCATGCATATATGCATGGCACATAATATACATACACATGTGCATAAATACGAGGAACGAGAATCACTTTTACCCCGGGGAATTCTTGCGAACCCTTTGAAAGTTGCGCGAAATCGTCTTTTCGCGGAATTACGTCTCGGTGTTCGTTTCAATGTGGATTTATTAAGATGACAAAGTGAAAGAACACAGTTTTAGTATGACATTCTTATGGAGCGACCTCTGCATACCTTCCCTCCGGCACTTAATTCCATCTCGTTCCCGTCTTATTGCAAATAAATCATTTTCTGCGGTTTCCGCTAGCACACAGTTCCTCCCGAGCGAAGCTGGTAAACGGACAAATTAATTTCCACTAGGATCATGATAAATAGGCCCGGGAAAAAGCCCGGCAACTTTTTCCGCCTAATCGGACGAACTTTCTAACTTCCGGTCCCCGCGTCATTCTCCGACGAGCGGCCGGCTATTTTTCACGAACGTTTAATTGTCAGACGGGGGGACGTCGCGATAATTCATCGCACGAACCCCCGGTGACACGGCTACACGCGACCGAGACAGCCTCGCCGATTTCTGCCGCGGTCAAAATGCAAGATTCTTGCGCGACAAAACGATTTCTTTCGTCAGAAACAAGTGTATGTTGTTTACACCAAATGAACATTAAAAGATTACTCGTTAGAATTTTTGTTTGAGTTGCTGGGCGGGTAGCACTGTTCTAAACGCCATGCCCCAGCCTCTAGAGATCAAGATCAAGCTGGATCCTTATCGATCCCGAAGCTTTAAGCCCCCGCAGAAGCAACCAGAAAGGAACAATGCGTCTTTGCACGCAAACTCCTCGCTGGCCATTCGAAATTCCACTGTTCCCCGCGAAGTTCCACGGCATTTGTACATTAACTGACTTAACTACGATCAACATTGTAGTATCGGAGTTTACTTTCGCGAGAAGTTGGCCCGAGACGAAGTTTACTTTCCCTGTTCGAAGCACCGTGGGCGCTCCGCTTTTCCCTTGTTCTTAAAATGAACTTTGCAACTTGACACCGGTGATTACTTTTAATTATCGGTACACCCCCGCACCCCCGCGAGCCACTTTGTAATTTTTTAATACCTGTCCGACGGTTACTATGTTGTTCACCGAGGAACGGGGAACATTATTGTTTGCGTTTATGCGGGATGTTTTGCACGATCGAGATCAATTTCGTAACAGATAAAGTATAAAGTAGTACAATGTTACAGGCTGATCAATAGACGGATTTTATGCGTTTATGGCAAAAATGAATAGGTGTAATTGAAAACTGTGACAACGTTAGAATTGCGAAATACTGTTATACTATTTTCAACTTATTAAACGTATTCAAGTAGAATACTTTCTATTTAATTCGCGTAGTTTGATTCTGCATACAGAGCCAAGTTGTAAGAAACTTATATTGCAATTTCGCGATGTTCGTATTTTATTGCGCAAGTTTCTTGTGATTTATTTAAAGGATCAAAGAATTTGATAATAAAAACAGTATTATTTTCGAACCAGCATGAAATGTCCATGCGTAACAAAGCACAATGAAGTGCAACATTAATAAGCTTTTCCGGTGCAAATAGTTCTCGTAAAAAATTACGACTACACTTTTCTGACCCACTATATTTCCGCTGGATTAGCTGTGGTTCGAGTAGGGTTAAAGAGCGATCAAATGCAAGTAGAATGATCTAAAATGGAGGGTACATTCCATCGGTTGAATGGTCTCCCTTACAGAGATGAAAATGCCCATGGAAGAGCTCCCTCGAGGACCACATCGATGGAAGAAGAGAGAAAGAGAGAGAGAGAGATCGGTCGCGATGCAGGCGGAAATATAATTAAAAAGTGGTGGTTCGATATCGGCGCGCGCCGCGAACCGAATAAAACCGCGTAATGGATTTTTTCCATTTACTTGGTCCCCTCGAACTTTCTCTGGGCGTCATGAATTTTCACACGCGCGATACGGTCCCTCGCGTGCTACGGCCTATACAGGGTGTCCTGAAAATAAGGAACGCACCACAATATACCCTTCACTTAAATAAAAACCGAAAAGTACTCTGCCGTTAGAGAGTTACGATTAACACATTGCTGACCGGTCATGAGTGTGCTCGTGTTTTTATGCTCGAGCATTGCCCACACAAAGAAACTGTGAACAAAGCTTGATAGCAATATAGTTTTTTTAAGAGCATGTTAGGTATTCGTAGTTGTTATAGTTTAAGCGAAAATTGTTAAAATTCAAGGCTTGCATTCAAATGAAGAACAGTTTCTCTCTGCACAGACTGGTCGACTTAATCAGTGCACAGGCTGTCCAGTTGATGGAGCATCGTTAACCCTCGGGCAGGAAATTTCAGTGTCTCCGACAAAGTTCGGATGTTCATAGTTTTTGAAACATCGTTTATTCTTCCTCGACTGATCTTCGCGCGAGTCATGCTTGATCTTTAGTCATTCTCCGGGCGATCTCGCGAACAAAGTGGCCGGTAGTTAAGAGATTTTCGGAGACATAAACTCGGCCGGCTGTGCACAATGTGTACGTTCAGTATCCTGGCGCGCGAAAGGCGAAGAGCGGAATGCATGGGCATCGGATGAAGTCGTAAAACCGGGCCGAGGGTGTAGCACGGGAGTCCATAACTCCGGATCGTCGGGCAACCCCTTGCTCTTTCACCCCCTCTGATCTCGCCCGCTCTCACTCTCTTTGCCTTCCTTGCGGAAAACGACGAGTGCTCGGGTCGTTTTCTTCGCGACTGTTCACTCTGTCGTCACCTCTACAAGGTGTCTAGAGAACATGTTCTTCACACTCGGAACTATTTTAACTGCAAAACTATACATTTCTTCCTAGCTAGAACATTCCATGCTATATGATTTTTTTCAGTAGAACGTCGCAAAAATCGTAGAATGAAGACCTCGAATAATTGGGACAGGCGTTTAATCGAGCCACGGAACGTCAGCCCTGTGTTATTTGTCCAGAATAATGGGAATGGACTGTAATTTGGCCAGTTTCATGGGGGAAATGGCACCTGCTCGATTGACGCCTTCGAGGATCGTTCGAGTGCGAGTTTATTGTGTGTTATTGTTTCTGGGTCCCGTTTATGGGAAGAGAAACACTGTGGGGAGGAAATAAGAAAAGGGAGAAAATGAAGAAGGAAATAATGCTCGTTTTGGGGAATTGAGATACTTACGAACCCTTGCCACTGTCTTTAGCTACTGGATAATTGCTAGATCGTAGATTTTTCTGTATCCTGTGTGCAAATTCGTAAAATGTACAGAAATAACATTGCAAAGCAGTAAATTTGCAAAGATTTCATGTTACACTGCTCAGCTGTAAGTTCGCAAAGGTTTGCAATACATTGATAATGGCAGCGAGAAGTTTTTATACTCATATATGGTTTCTACGCAATACGTGACAAGAGTATGCGGCAAGGAATAGCTTATCAATTTTTCAAAAGATCCTATAACAGGACAATCTTGTTATAGCAGGTCATCGATTCGAAAGTTTAATAAATTCCGAGAGCTTTACTGCTTAGAGCACGTAACTCTTAAGGTCTATAAGTGATACTTACGCAACGAATAAATAACGCACTTTGTTATAAGTTTGAATGTGTACTTGTTAAAGTATTAGAATATTCCAGCAAAATTGATTGTCCCGTATCTATCAGCTTGCATGTTTGTTGGACGAAATTCGGACACTTATACTAATTTCTACAGTTTGCGCACGCTACACCAAACTGTACACTAATTTCTCCGAGTAGAACGAACGAAACGTCAAGGAAATAAACATGGTAGCATCTCGGATTATCAAACCGTTGTTCCGCCAATGAAGTTGAGGCAAGAAGACCTGCGAGTTTCAGGGTTGCGCGGTTTAATACACCGTAGCCCATAAACATGTGTACAGGGGCGTATCAAAGGAGAGGGGTAAAACGAGCGCGACAGTTCGGCGAATTTAAGGAGGAAATACAAATTGACGGGATTAAGGAGCTGACGACCGATCGTTCGCCGGGACCGACGAGACGACGGGATTCTCGAAACGTTGAACGCCGGGGCACGTTTTACAAGCCCGTTGACAAGCTGCACAGACGTAACTGGCTTCGCGGGCGGAGGCTGCACTTAGCCGGTCGGCAGTTTAAACGGAGCTAAAGAGTTTACGACTGTCGGCGGTAACTCGTGTAATTCTACCTTAAGGTTCAATAAACAGGCACGCACGTTTCTTCTCGCGCCCGTTCCCGTTCCATTATTCTGCTACGATCGCCGCACAACCAACTGTCTCCGAGGGCGACTGGGAACTCGCGGAATCGACGAATGGAATCTGGATGCACGTGTTTCTACATTTTTGCATAAATTGATCTTCTTATTTGTTTGGGACTCCAGAAAATTTTGTACAAGTATTGGGTCGTTCCTGTTAAACGTTTGGACTCGAAGCAATTTTAATTCGAAAGACATTTCTTTCAACCCAGATCATTTTTATGCTACGTAATAAAATTCACCATTATTAAAGAGATTGTTTACATACTCAATATGTTGGGGACTAACCTAAGCGTTAAAAGTTGTAGGTCCCGAAGCGTTTTGCGTAGTTGCCGTGTCTCGGGTGTTGCGACGAAGCGGCCACGAAGTAAGAAAAATGGTGTAGGAAGGAGCGAGCGTAGAAGATGAAGAAAAGACGAAGCGTTCCCGTTGTGATCGTGTTTACTCTGGCGGTGTATCGAAGGTCTCTCCGCGTCTGGAATGCTGATCGGTGGAGCTTGGGCGAGAGAGCGTACCTGGTCCGCGTGCGTTCGGGCACGCACGTCTGATTTATGCGTTGTCGCGGCAAATTTATGGGTTCGCGGCGGAACGAAGTTATGAGAAGGGCATCGTCTCCTCGCTTCCCTGAGCTCCTTTCTCCTTCCTTCTCTCTCTCTATCTCTCGCTCTCTTAGTTGGTTCCTGGAGAGAAAAAGTCGGAAAGTCATTGGAGGCGAGGGTGCAAGAGAGGGCTCAAGCCCGCTTAGTATGCGCTGCCATGCTCCCGGCATTTCCATTAACTTCGCGGCTGGATGTATCGCGGGACACGTATAAAAAATACCCGTAAACGTTCCCGCCACCCTCTACTTGTTCGCAAACTTCTGCTGCCCGTATACACTTGGCCGCATTATCGCGTTACGCCGCTCTTAAAGTAACGAGTCGGCCAGGACTAACGTTCTTCGAGCGTAATCCTTTTCCTAAAGGACGAACACTTCCTCCTCACTTTATCCTTGCTGCTCCGGTTCCTGCCGGAACGTCCGCGTTCGGGGAATTTGCCGTACTGTGTGTGACCCACATATACTCCCATCCATAAGTCAACGGACACATATTCAAACATCGATACAGACGATTTTTAGTTACTAAAGGACTTATATTATGAGATAAAAATCACGCTTACTAACTTTTTCTAATGGAGAGAATGTTCAATTTTGCTTCTAGTTGTCGTATAGTACCTACATCTGATCAAAATAAAACAATAAAATCAAGCAGCAAGCTTGTACTCTTTAATTACTTTTTTAAGAATACTCCAACCTCTCGCACAAAAGTTGTTTTCAAAAATATATATGAAATCGTCTAATTCGATTAGTAAGATGATTCGCTTCCGAAGAGATCGAAGCTTCAGGATTGAAACAAAGGTCTCCCTTCAGTTTCGCGTCTCTTCAGCCTTGCTGTTCGCTCTTTCGGCCGAAAGGGGTGGCTCCGAAGAAATCATTCCGTCTGATGGACGATATCGCCGGGGGACGCCAGACAGGATCCAGGGGCGAAACTTTTTTCCCCACACGGAGGAAGAATCTCTTCAGGATCACGCGTGTGGCGTGAATCCAGTCGGCGCGGCACAGAGCCGAGAGAGTGGCGTCGACTTTCCGCGAAATGCTGCGGACGTCACGGCACCGCCATAAGTTTCCAGATTTGAGAGATACCGGCCGGGCTCCACTAAATCACCGACGATCATTCACGAGATTTCGCCAGATAAGAAGAGCGGAACGTATTCCCTCTGCCAACTTCTTTTTTACCCGTCGCTCCTCTCGCTCTTTCCTACCTCCTTCAACCACGTTGTCACTCTCTTTTCCTCTTGAGGAAACGTTCTTCGATATCAGGTTGAAAAAATCGATTTGTAAAACAAACTGAAATCTAAATTGAACGTTACTTCTTCCCTTAATGATTTTAAAGAAATCATATATTGACATCTACAATTCGAGTAATTTTTCAACAATTTTGAATTTTATCTGCTCATTTTTGCTATAGATGCATAAAGATCAGCAGTTTAATAATCAATCTTTAAAACCAAGTAAATATACAGGAACGATGCTCGCGTTAATAAGTTTTTTTCTGAATCCCTGTAACAAATTTCCAAGACACCGTAAACACCTGCGACACCGAAACAACCCTGTTAAGAAACCAAGAAGGGACTCTTCGACATGGTGGAGCACGTACCACAGTCCCCGGGAATTCTATTAACGAAGGAAAAATAAACGTTACAGGAACGTCCGACGCTGGACCTGGCTTCTTGCTGAATTAACAACGACGTCTTCCACGTTTTGTGGCCGCTCGGCGGGAAAGTAATGTCGCCCTTCGATCGTGCGATACCCTCGCGACTTCGAAGACGATCGAACTTCCTGTGCTACACCGAACTTCTTGCGGTTTTACCTCGCCCGTAGACTACGGATTTTACGCATTTCTTTTTTTTTCCTTTTTCTTTGTGGCACGGTAAAACTCTGCAGATCTTTGAGGAAGTTTAACAAGGTTTTTATCTTCTTTGAAACAAATATCGGGACACGGGAATCTGTACTTCATTCAGACCGATCGAAACGATTTTCGTGTTTGATTCAACTTGATGTGTCCTGCTTTGTCCAATCCGATCAGAACGATCTTTACTATCGAGGCGACAATAAAAATTGCCATACCATCTGTATTCTATTGTAAAAAGCTCAACTGTCGCATGAGGAAATAGGTTCAATTCGATGTGCACAATATAGAAAAGATTGCATAGAATAATACTGATCTGGGTTGAAAGAAATCTCTTGATTTTCGAATTAAAGTTGTTTCGAGTCCAAAGGGTTGAAAGACCCAACATACGTAGAATGGTTGCAAAATGAATCGAAATTATTCGAGGGAGAAAAGCCATTGCACAAGTCACCCGTATTAATGAACATTCCAGTTTATACATTTCAGAAACGAAGATCGTATCATTCTGTGAGCGAATTCGCGAGTCCGCGATTAGGCACGCGATTTTCCGAGCAAAAGGCCGACGAATCGCCGAAGAAGAAACGACAGTACTTTTCCATCGGGCCTGAGCGGTCAGACTGGCTCGTCAGGGCCGGCTAATCGACTTCGGTTCGGTCAAGGCACTGGTAAATCGTATCAGGCAGGGCACGCGCCGGTATCGATATCAACGGTAGCCCAAGAATTACGTCTTGCCGCGTAACCTCGTTAAGACTTTAAACTCAACCCTCGGCCTCACCCTCGAGCTAATTTGGCCGGTCCTCTGCGAAAGTTGCCAGGTCGTTTTGAGAATCAAATTCGCCGGCGGAATTATTTCCGGTTGTTGGCCGGTTCGATTCTCGAGCACGAGTCGATATTTTATTCAGAGAGGGTAATTGTCTCGAGGACTACAGTAGACGTTGACCCTCTAGCCGCCGCAGAATTAACCGGAGTGTCTTTGAGGTATGGTGAATGATTTATTTTCGAATCGGTGCGCTGGTTTCGCCCATGTAAAAATTCCTGGACGTTATTAGGAGAGAGATCACAAAATTTTAACAAATAAAATTTCCACCAAAATAGAACCAGACGCAGTCACTCGTAAACCACAAGACGTTAAACGACGGGAGGAAGTAAACCACACACCTCCATCGTAGGGTGTATCAGGACCACCCTTAAAATTTATGTATAGAGGAGAACTAAGGGAGGTACGAGAGGGCGCAATTTATAACCGCGACACCCTTCTTCGAGGAATTCGCGTCGCAGCGCTAACTCCGTCGAAGAATTTAAGAAATAACCGGCTGTATAGGGTCGCGACACCGGATCTTCCGAGTCAGGAATTCGAAAAGACTTGTATTTTCGGAAAGGCTCGTAGCCTATCGCCGGAAGCGAACGGAAAAGAAAGAGGAAGCGAAAGAAAAGAGGAAGTTTGATCGTGGGGTGCGATACCGGCAGAGTTTTCGGTCAGAGGCGCGATGCTGATGCGACGAGTCGCTCGAATAGAGAGGAAAAGAGAACGAGAGACAAGGGATGGAGCGGAGAGTCTCTCGGTTGGGCGACGGAGCAACGTCCAGAGCGGGTGCCGGATCTATATATATATATAAAATAATCCCCAGAAATGGAGGGAATAAATCACTCGAGTCGTGAGAGGCATTCCTGATCAGATAGGGGGTTGGGAACGGGATAAAAACCTTCTGTCTCCCTTGGATCGCAAGGAACTTTGCTTCTGACCGTTCGTCACCCTCTCGAGCCGACCCCTGTCTCCCCCCATCTCCCGTTCTGGACCCTGAAACCCTCTTGGGTTTTCAGAAGGCCGCGCGGCCAGGCTTCGCCCTTTGTGCCCATCGGCAGCAATCCATTATTCGACCACGTCAATTACACCCTCTCCGCACCTAACGACTGAAGAATTCGACGTGCCGCGAGACACTGGCCCTTACGTTTCTCTCTCTCTCTCTCTTCTCTGCCCTGTCAGGACAGTCGAGGGCTCTCGAGGGCGCTCGCTGTGCGGAATTGATAGGCGGAAGGGTTCGTTTCGATTCGCAAAGTCCTGGACGATCGTCCAACCTCCCCCACCATCGTAGACGTGTCCTATCCTGTCAAACGACCGGCGACGCTCATTTCATTTTCGACGTGTTTGTACGACCAATAGCACAGCGCTTTTCATATTACCCGGCCAGGTAAATATTTAGACGGTGCCCGCTCTCGAAATTTCCGTACCGTTAAGTACTTCGACGCTCTGTTTCGACGTCTAGCCCTTTTCGAGGATGTTTGGGAAGGGATGAGAGAGGAGAGAGATGCAACGCATCCCCGAAACGATGGAATACGTACAACTATTGTGTCTCGTTCACGCGCTAATGAATTTTTCCACGCACGTACGCCACAGAAGAATTTATTAACCCCCGAATTCTCGTGGAGAGGGTGAGGAAAGAATTCGTCGCAACCGAGGGTCGAACGCGTCAAGAAATAAGCACTTTTTGACTTCTCCTCGACCAAGCGGAAAATGTTTAGGCTCCCGGAGAGACTCGACTAAAGGGGAGGTGGGGGTGCACGGTTCCCCGGGGAGAACAGGGGCGGCAGATAATTCCGACGTTTTTCATTTCGACGCTCACGCGCGATTTGTTTAATCTCGCCGCCTAATGAAGCCGATCGTGAGCGTGGATCCGCCATCCTTCGATTTTAATCCGAGGAAAATTACGTCCACCGATTTTACTCCGTCGAATTAAGCTTCGCCGAGCTTCCCACGACCCTCTTGCCGCCCCTTTCGGCTACGACGCCATGGAGTTTCGATTATGTTCGTTGCGCCGACCTATGTTCTTGCTGGATGACAATTAAAAAATTTCTTTTACGAATAAATGAATCAATATATTTAATTATTATTCATTAACGTATCTTCGTTCATCTTCGTGATTGAATAAAACATGTATTTATAGTAATAACATGTTCGATGTAACAGTACGAGCTTTATATGAACGAAATGCTGTTATTAATTAATTAATATGGACTGAGGAATAATCGAAGGAAAACCAACCTCAACCGTGATTGTGTGCACAGTGAACGACAACGCAATTACGATCTCCACCACTTATATAACTGCCTATACTTCGCTAATAAATAGGCTTGGATCAAATCATTTGCTTCAATCATCCCCTGCAGGCGATTCCATCAGCTTCGTCAGAGTCGGAGGAGTGGTTCGAAATTAACGGAAACCGCCTGGAATATTCATCCGGCGAACGAGAAGCGAGAACAGCACGCTTTCGCGAAAAGTACTGGCAAAGAATCGTAAAACGTCTTTTTCTCTTCCGAACTAGTCTATTCACCGTTTCTCTCTCGATTCGGCCCGCGAGTCCCGTCACCCTCTGATTGATGCGTCGAAAGTCCTCGTAAAAAAGCTGCTGCGTGCAAAATAAACGCGTACGTGCCTCTATCCTGCTCTCTAAGCTACTATATATACATACACATATGTATATATTTATATTATATACATATGTATGTATAGCGTCTACATACAGATCCGTCAGTCGTTAAGTAGAAATTTGTTGGAGTGACATCAGAGGCGTGACATCTCCAGCGCGTTGGAAAAAGGTTGCGCCGGCGCCCATTATGGGAGCAAGCTGGCGGATATGCTACTCCATATGTCGCTACCAATATCGGCCGGTCATCGATCATTTCGAGCTTCTTTTCCAAGTACCGCCACCCATCAGCCAACAAGGACGAGAGGCGATTCGTGATCGCTTGTAGACGCGACGACGCGTGGTCCGATCGGCGATCATTCCCTTTCTTCCTCGTTCTCGTTCTCTTTCCTTTCGTTCATCCTCTTGCTTTCCGGGGAGAAAGTTTGCGGAAGGGTTGCCCACTTGCTAGAATAATTACATCGTCCAACATCAATTCCGTGCTCCAGCAAACAGTGGTTGTTCAAGATTTCGGTGAGATCAACGCGATATTGAAAGTTCCTGAGAAGTTTCCGCAGAAGGTAGATGAACGCTTAAGCACGTAGAAGACAAAAAATGTTCGAGTTTGAGAAAAGGGTCAAGGTGAGTTTTACGATCCTATTCTTCACCTTTAATTTTGAAACACCCTGTACAGTGGTGACTCGAAGATTCGAGGAAGCTTCCGGTGTTGCAAAATCAGCGAAGTACAGAGCGCGAATTGTTCGAAAATCCCGTTCAGTCTGGCGACACGGTTTTTAAAGGGTGGAAAGGCGAGCGCGTGCAGTCGCTTTCACGTAAATTAATCGAACCGAACTCGCCCGGCGTCGAGTAATGCAAATTTTTGCACGGGTCTCTCCCTCTTCCACTCTCACTCTCTACCCATCTCTGTCTCTCCGTTTCTCTCTGTTGCTCCCGGTGTTCTCTCGTTAATAGATTTCCCTGATGAGATCGTAACGAACGCGCTCGATAACTCGATTCCTATATTTCACGCTTTTACCCGGCCGCGTATCTCTCCTCGCGCGTAATTTCGTTGCCGGTGATAAATAGACTCGGTCGAAGCTTCATCGAACGTCGAACGCCGGTAACAGGATATCGGAACGCTTCTTCCTCTTCGGCTCGTCCTGGAAAGAAGACGACAGCCCATCGGGAAAACGCGCAGGAGGAAGAAGAGGATCTTTCCCAGGAAAAGAAGAAGTATCCGGGGCTGCGTCGTAAATAGTATCGTTTTCAAGTTCATTTCGTTCACTTCGAATACCGGGACTACTTTTGATCACTGCTCTGCCTCTTTGCAATCTTCCAGTTCCATTTTCCACGAGATCCTTGCATCCTTTCTTGCTAAATACCGATAGATATTAAGACTACCCATAAATAATATAGTTTCTTAATATTTCTAAGGAAAAAATGCAGAACAGCTTTTGTAAGTAATTATTAAATATTTTTACGTTAACATCAAAGGCGTTGATTGTTAGACAAACAGTGTTACGGGATCATTTGCCTCACAGTAGAGCGAAAGTACTATGGCTCTGAGAGTGGCAAGAGAGAGAGAGCGATTTCGGTCTGGCTTTGGTGATCTTACTCTACTGTGGCGCTAACGCGAGTACTCCAGCTAGCAATTCGACTTCAGAGTGATCGAATCAATTTGGCGAGGTAATTTGTAATTTCTCTGCATTTTCATTGATTTATCAGAAAATTGTTGAATCCATTTCTATAATTTTTCATTCACATTTCCCTGTACAAATACGAAGAGCATTTTCAGTGAGTTTTCATTTGTTCTGTATTGTAATATGCATAAATATGAATCACGTTTGGTGTAACAGTACAAGCTTTATGCGGACCAAACGCTATTATTAATTAATTAATACAGACTGAGGAATAATTAAAGGAATTGATACGTCGAACGAACATTAACGTGTTGTATCGTATCTCCAAAACATCGTATGAAATGAGAGTGAATTATTCATTGAAACTAAAGAGCTGGAAAGATGATATCTAATCTAAAAAATCACTCGATGTACGAGTGAAATTCCGGTCGCATAAGAAGACAGAATTTCCCCGGAGCGCAACATGCAAAAGAAGCGTAGAAAAATGATTTCAGGTTGAACAGCTTATTACGCGAAGGAAAAGCATTTCGCGACTCGCAGCTCCGCGGAATATTTCGCCATCGACGATCCGCGCAAGGTCTATATTCCTTGCAGGAACAAAAACAGCGGGAGATACGAACCGGCGAGGGAAAATATGTCGGCGGGACATTTCTCGCATCGATTTCTGATCAACGTCCACGTCGAGCGGGAAACAAGCAACGGTAGAGCGATAATGCTCGTCACAACGTTTCGCATCGTATTAATTTTTTCACCCTGGCAGGCCAGCAATATTTCGCCGATGATGGACGTTTAACGGTAAATTTATCCGGGAGCATGTAACAAATGGACGGGGCAGATTGAAACAAATACGATCGTTTTCTGCAGAAGCCCGGGCGAACGCGTGTACACGCTGGATCGATTTCTCGCGTGATTATCGTCGATTGAAATCGGCGACGATCGATAATCGGTTCGGGAATAAAACAAAACGAAAAAATGAGAGGGGAGAACGTTGGGAAAATCCGCCCTGTAAAATCCATAATAAATTGAGTCCTCCGCGTTCCTCCGGGTCCCACGATCTCTTGTTGTTTTTCCGCGACGGAATCACTCGAACGCATTCGTCACTCGGCCAGTAAAATTCAAATATTTGTTACGTTCGTCGCGCGTCATTGGAAAGCTTTATTTGCCGGGTGCCGTCGTATTTTTTGCAAAATACGAAAAATCCATAAATATTATGGCCGATCGAGCTTGACAGGTCCGCGTCGCGCCGGCTCGTTACATTATGGGACCGGAAATAATTTTCGATTTTTTCACCGAAGAATTATCCTAGATTTAATCGATACGCTTTAAGACAATGAATAATTGATCCCTGCAGATTCACGTGGAAGAAGCACGCGGGTGACTGTTTGAACTTTCATGAAGTCGAAGTTCACGCGTGTTACCGAATGCAAATGGTAAACTACGAGCCATAAATCAATATCCTGTCGTGCCTTTTATTTTTCGACAAGAGAACGAAGTGTATTTTTATCTTGATTCGATGGCAAAAGAGAAAATGATTTCGGTTCGAGATAGATTGGGCAAACGAATCAAACGGTTGTTTAATGTTTGTATTGTGTTTGCTCGTTGCAAGAGGAAAATTTAATTGCGATTTAAAATATTGGTTCACCAGCTGACCTGGATTCATCGTGAGCTAACCCTTTGACCTATGCAATATTTACAGAACTATCGAGGAGTTGGTGTTTCCCTGTTTCCATGCTCGTTTAGATACCATATTCATCGGCGAGCATATTGAAATCAGTTTCATTCGGTCTCGTGAATTGCTCGGGCAAATAAGTTCGCACGGGATTAGACCAACGCCACGCGGATATCGCGCGAAATGCAACAGATTACAATCGATACGCTCTCGCTCCTGTGTATCCGTTACCCTGATGATAAATATCGATTGATGCTTATTTTACCAACTAATCCAATTAACGTTATTTGCAAAATGAATCGGGCGACCGTGCACCGCCGAAATATCCGCTGTGAATGCTTTCTATTCAGCCGAACGATTGGTATTCTACGGTAGTAGAATGATAGAGGTTGTTCATTTGGTTAATTAATTGCGAGTACACTGATCGACGTTGGGAATATTGGGTATTACGGGAATGGTCGGCAATATGATAGCTGCGAGACCGCTCGTATCTCATTTCAAACTATTTTTGGAGAAATCGTGCGTTTGAAAATACTTTTGATGTATTTATTTAGTAATGCCGTAAACCATGTTTGATTTATACAGCATAGACTGGTATAACAGTTTACAATATTTGTAGATGTTAATTCCTGATCTTACAATTTTACGATTTGCAATATGTGTTCTCCGGTTGCATGTTCAAGTGACATCGCCAACTCTGACCATTTCTAACCAGCGATACACTGATATACAATTCATTCTAAAACATATCCAATACTTCGTTCCTCGGCCCCACCAAAAAACACAATTTTTATCCAGCCGAAACTGAACAAGTGGTGTACAACAAGCACACACCGTCTATCCTCCGGCATATGATCGAGGGTACCCCTGGAGCAGGCCATAAAAATCCAAGCATAGACAGTTCAAGATACGAGGGAGCATTCTTCAAAATCCGAAAGTTCGCGAGTTCCCAGCCAACATCCGTGGGACAGAGTAACCGAGAAAAATGGAACGAACAGAAAAATCCGGTAGAAAAATACATAGCACGAAAGAGACAGACAGACGTGGAGATGGAAAAGGGAAAAATAAAAAGAGAAGGAAAGAGTGAAGCGGAATCGGTATCGGGGGCCATTCCGGCGTAAAAGCGTCGCGGCGAGCTCCATTCGTGGGGCCATTAAGTCCCCTTTTAATTCGTCAACGCGCAATAACAAATATTTATCGTCCGATGCATTATTCCTGGGCTGGAAGGGGGACGGAGTAAATAATATTCGGGGTCAGGAGGGGGCCCCCGGGCGACGCCATTACCGCGTCCAAAGCACCGGAATTATCGGTGTATCGTGCCGCGGGGGTAGCTGCGCCGCTTCCGTCGCGAGTGCTCGAGCGAAAAAGAGACGGGAATCGCAACAAATCACTCGATATCTTGGAAGCCACGCGCCGAGAGAGAAGCCTCGAATACGGAGAGACAGCATGGCGAGTCGAGGAGGGAGCCATGGGGGCCAGAGGAACGGCGACCCTCCACCAGAACCGGAGAGACGCAAGAACTTTTCTTATTTACGAGCGAGCTTATTTCCTCGGGCTACTGCATATGGATATCAGCGATGCGATTCGCCACGCGGATGCCGAGAATCGGACGAGCACACCGCGCGAGCAACTTTAATGGTACCTTCGAGGACCCGTCCGCCTATTCCCCCCACAGCCACGCACTTCCGCAGGATACTTTTGGAAAAATCAGCGCAGATCAATTTTTCAGTTTTTAAACAATTCAGTCAAAGCATCTCTGTGAAAATTTTCGTAAACAGACGACGCGCTCAGCAAGAATACCGAAAATTCAATACAGTATTAGCAATAGCTTTTTGCGAATATCTCGAAAACTAAAAGCAACCCCCCTATATTGGAAAAGGAAAAAGTGGTGATGATGCACTCGCTATTAGACAATGCAAAAATAATCTGTTTTATAAAAATCGATTTTTGCCGCCTTGGCACCGCTGCGCGCAGTTGGCCGCTGGTTAAGACACCGTTAAACCACCTCGCAGTACACTTTTACGACTAGAAGAGCTCCCTCACAGCCATGAAAAAGTTCGCGCTCGGTCCGAAAGTCCTCGAATAAAGCCGAGGCGGCCCGGCGCTTCGTGTTTTAAGGCTGTTTCCAAGCGGTCGGCCGGGAACGGCCGCGACGCTGGCCCCGCGAGAACACGCTGACAGGAATTGTGTTTAAGAAAATTGCCCGGCTCCCGGAAGAAGTATGGAACGACGCCGAACGAGAGAGGATCCTTTTCACCGGGAACGAAACACGGACAAAAAGAGAAAAACGAGGGTGCAAGCCAGAGAGAGAGAGAAAGAGGATACTTGCTCGTACTCGTACGACCACGACGACGACGACGACTGTTGCTGAAATTGAATCTCCGTCGTTAATTCGACAAACACGACCGATCCGACGCTAGAAACGTTCCGAAATTCGAGGAATTCTTGTGCTACCCGGCCTGCTTGCGAATTTCAATGAGATCCTTTTGACTCCTCCGTGTTACATTATTGTTGTGCTTACTGTTCAGAATGCCGAAACGCTTCTTCCAATTATTTTTAACCGGTGTTTTCTAGACGACTCGGAGCGTGATAATTATCTTCGTTGTTGTTAAAAGTTAGTTCAGTATAATTAAGTATACTAAGAACATACAATAAAGTATATTGTAATAAAGAAACACTACTTATTTCCTGCAACATCATCGAAATTGCGACGGAATATCATTTCGCAACTTGCTTCAAAAGGTCAAGCGTGCGCGATCGCGGGACAAAACGCGATTATTCGAACCTCGAACCTCGAAGTTATCGGATCCAGGTATCGATTCCTCGCGAGGGCGAGGTCCCCGGCGATCCCCGCAGTAAATTACGGTAAAAATATTTACGACCAAGTCGAAGACGATGCGAACACAGCGCGGCGTGTCCGTTGATAACAAAAAAAAAGAATTTTCAACGAGCCGTGCGCGCGCTCGGATAAGAGAGGTATGATTTACCGTTCGTATTTTGTCGCGTAAGTAGCCGCAGAAAATAAGAATTTCGCTTCGCGAAGTTAACTTGGAAGTTCACCTTCAATTCGCACCGACACAGAGAGAGGGAGAACATTGTCCGAAGTTTGTTTCTCCGGAGAGAATATCTGCGTGCATTGTTATCGCTGATTTCCCTCGCAAGGGAATATTATTATCGGAGATTTCTTCGGGCGGAAATATTAACATTGCTGACTCCTTCCACGGAGAGATCTTATTATCGACATCACCGCGATGGAATAATATTATCCGTTCTTCTTCTTTTTTTTCTTCGAGGATATTCGCTTTACCGGGCTCTCGTCGAAAAGATACGTTATCGCGCCGATATCCTCGAACGGGAATATCGTTTTCAATATTTTCATACAGAAACTTTCAATGATATTGTTATTGCCGAAGAAGCATCGCTTATACTCTCGCGTAATCATTGGCTTTGCCGAGTTCTCGAGGAGCTGTCTGCGAGAGAATGTATTCTCAGCGAGAGAACAATGTTCTTGGCTTTCCAGCAATTGCAGTGATTCGAGTAACTGATTAGGCATACTTTAACCTTTAGAGTCAGAGAGTCACCACTAAAAATTCCTGTGTATCATTATTCAAAATATTCTGTAAATTATTAATCGTGTTGGTATCTAGTCAACTGCTAAACACCGAGTATTGGAGGAGTTGCTGCATCAATTCCATATCCATAAAATGATGTTCATGAATTAAAATGAAATAATAAAAACTCGCAATTGATAAAACGCCGCATTTCCAACATTTCGAATGAAGTACTCCGCGTTAGGCTATCGCGTCCCCGAAAATCGACGGCGGCCATTCGTTCTTGTCTTAACAACTTCTTGCCGAAGAAACCAGCTCCGACGAAATCTTCGGTAAAAGTCCTCTGCGCGGCGAGATTTCGACTTCTCTCGACTGACAGAGAAAAAGTGAATTCGATTTGAAAAACGAAATCTGGGTGAACATCTACTATTCGACGGTGTGTGGAATGTTCGTGTTGGGTCTTGGGTAGACGACGACGACGACGACGAAGAGAGGCCATCGCATCGGCGTTCCTGATCTCCAGGGCCGAGAAAACGAAAATTCGTTTCGCGGTTAGCGATGGACAAGATTTGTTTGAATTCTGTACGAAATCCCCAATCGTTCTTTGCGGCGAAAAGGGACAGGCCGAGAAAGGCCCTTCGTTCGAAATTGGATGCAGGATTTGAGGATCGGACGCCGGGAATCCGAAAAGAGAGCGAAAAATAGGGGCCACGGTCAACCGCGATCAGTATAATAAGCGAGAGCCTGCATCCCCCACCCCTACGTTTTTTTTCCATTTCCCTCGGAAGGTTCGAGTTTCGTATACATAGACGAGGGACACCGTAATTTCCCGTAAATCTCGACGATATTGCTATTTAGGTGACACGATGATTATCGTCCGGGGAAATATTCTGATCACGGAATTTCTGTAACGAGAACTTTCCTATATTCTCGATATAGCGAATCGTATCCTCGGCTCAAGTTTCCACCATTCTATACGGAAATCTTTGGCCTCGTCTTCGAAATAGACGATCGTGAATTTTGGTTTTGGAAAGGGTGAATGGCAATTTTTATTTTACGATTCGCATCCGAGATACGAGTACCGAGTTTCCCGGTCGAGAAACTTCACTCGTGAGAATAGACAATTAGAAATTTCAATTTAGCAGAGGAATATCTGCAGCTATCGAGGTTATTTTATACGATGTTTTCTCTCGAACATTAATTATGTTAATTAATTTCGTTGATTATGGTAACTTTAAAACTATTGAAAGCGTATATTCGAGATTTTATATACATTTTCTTGTTTATTGTTGATTCGAAAAAGTGTGCAGTCGAAGTGTATGTTTATTTGAGGAATGAATTTCGAGTTTCACTGTGATGAATAAATGTAGCAATTCCCGCTCTAGAGAATAGACAATTTTAGTTTCAGAAGGGGAATATATAGAAGCTATTTCACGTTATGTTATTGACTTCAATTTTTTGGGATATATTCGAGTGTCTATGTATCTATCCATTTCAACAAAATTATGCCTTGAACTGACTCACCTTGTCCTTCTGGGTAGGATCGTCGTCGATCTGCAAAGAAAAGAATTTCCATCAGTAGGCACACAAGAACAAGCCAATAAATAGCCTGCGGATCTTTATGTAAAACAAATTGAATGTTATTTCTTCCCTTCATGAATTTAAAGACAAGAATAACAGTTTTGTATTTCATCTACTCAGTTTTGCTATGAACCCATAAAGACCCGCAATGTACCAATAAGATTATCCAGTTCGTAACTTGCACAACGGCAAAAAACAGAGATAAATTATTTCGCTCGATTCATTGAACGGTTAAATACCGGACCACACAATATTAAACTACCGCGTCAAAAATCGAGCGCTTCAACGCATCTAGCGGAAAAATCCCCGCAATTCCAATAACCGTATAAACAGAAAAACGGCAGATAAATTATCCCAACCGGGTCGATTAATTCGCCGGTTAAATAGTGCACGGAAGAATGTTAAACTGTCCCGACGAAAATCGAGCGAGCCCATATTTTTCGGCGGTGCCGTAAATCGGCCGAACGAGCAATCGCTCCTCAAACGGTGTTTGAAAATAATCCGCGGACCATAAAGAGGGTACATAGAGCGGGTCGAATAAAGCGGGTTCCCGTTACTAAATATCGGCCGGGTCATACCGGGTACACACCGGGTACCCAGAAAATCACGGGTGATATCATGGAATCCGCGTTATCAGTTCGCTGGTGGCATTATCGGAATCCCGCGTGCTATTTTTACCGCGCGGATTTATATTTAACCATTATCTGGCACGCGATCCCCCGGTTTTGTAAACAACCCCGGGAACGGGCCGTACGAAATGTTTTTTCGATAGATAAAATTCCCCTCCTTTTTCAGACCCCCTCTCCGAACACCCCACTCTGTTGGAAACCGCCACGAAATCGGCCGATTAACCGGGCGTCAAGATAACAGTTCATCGGGATCCAATTACTAGCGGATCTCTCTCGACGGGGGGTAATTAATCGGCCAGCAACGCGACCGACGACCTAGTAATTATTAAACAAAGACACGGATTACCGATATCTCGAAGCCTCCTGCTCTGCCGAACGGGGGAGTCGCAAGGGGTTGGTCAGGCTGGTTGCACTCGACGGCGCAGAGGTTATCGAGCCGATTTCGAGTCACGCGACCGAAGAATGAAAGACTTCGGAGGCTTCCATAATCAATAACGATAACCGAGTCATTTAAATTCTTCCATCACTCCACTGGAGAGACTCCGCTGGTTACAACATCTTTGTTTTCGACGCGGTTCTGTTTTTACTTCTCTGCTGGCGGCGACAATGAACTTGTTGCCGATAAGGGGCGACCTATCGCCAGTGTTCGGTATTTTATTTATTTAATTTTCCAAACATTTATTTACACGCTTCATCGTTATTTCAATTTCCCGGAACAGAGGAAACCAGCGCAAGACAAGAGATCTTTCAATAAAAAAGCTGCGATAAAAAGGGCAGGAGATTGTCCGGACGGAAGAAAGACAAAATGAAAGACACTTCGGTTGCTGTCCAAGAAAAGATGCAAGAATGTTTTGATAAAAACAAGATCAAGAAAAAGGTACGACTGAGGAAGAGAAGAGACGTTCTGCGCAAGAAAACTGGAGCCGCGTGGCGGAGAAAATCGTGCGACGGGACATTAGTTGCATCGAGGAACCTTCATTTTGAAAAATGGCTTCCTAACGAAACCAGGTTCCGATTTCCGGCCGGCTTGCGCCCATATTTCGGACACCACGCGATTACAAATGTCGACCATTTCCTCGGCACGTGAGTTACGCGCAATATCGTCGGGCATCCTGCGGAAAATTAAAAAAAAAAGAGAAAGGGAAAGAGAGAGAGAGCAAAAGGGGAGGGGAGGGAAAGGAGAGCAGAAAAGAAAAAAAAGGAAAATAGGAAACCGATAATAAATAACTGCGGAGGCGATCGTGACTTCGCGTTCGATGTATCGCAACAAATCACGGGGCCCGCGGAAATTAAACTCGTATCGGCGGATCGAGGCGATCGAGACGCGTCGTTGATATTGAAATAAATGTCTCTTGGCGCCCCCGACGCCGACGCCAACGCACGGCGTCCTTGTTCAATCGTTTGCTACCGTTAACTGCATAATACTGAATTCATAATGGTTAGAGTAGAATCTGAGGGGATTGATGCGTTGGTTATGATCGTTGAAACTTTCTTCGCGGCTGACTGCAGCTATTAGGTAATTGAAAATCACGTTGCTCGGCCACTCAATTACTGCTAATTAAAGAGAGTATACAAGAGATCTGCCACCCCCAAACAATTCTTTCTCGCACAGAAAAAGCCAGACACAAAGAACGGAAGAATATTAATAAAACAGTGCTTATGACACCTCGTTAACACCGAACGATTTTTCATTCAGCTGCGGCTCCTTTTTTCACCCTTAGTATGTTTACATGGGCTATTTAACCTATTGTACGAAGTGAAGGGGCACGAGACGGGGGTCCGAGCGCACCCCCATGAATATTAATAATATCATCGCGGCCTCCCTGGTAAAGCAAATTTTAGAATAACAATGGCCTTGTCGTTTTTCTTTCTCCCTCGGACGATCCGGCCACGCGATATTAGGTTCGGCGACATAATTTCGTAAGTTCCGGCGCGCCGGGCCAGATTACGGCCCCGGTCGCTCGGATATTACAGCTGTTTCAGCCACGACATTAACGAACACGTCCGTCGTTCTTAACTTCGCCGGCCTGTTCCCGCAAAGAAAACCAATATCCACCGGTAGTTCGAGGGGAGAGTTAAGGCGAGCTCACACTAAATCGCCCCTGCAACGTTCTCCTAGGGGCCAGGGCCGTTCACGTCAATTTTAGCGCGTTTCGCATCTGCAAGTATTGCTTCAAGTCGCTGCATTCTGTTCTGCAACCGAGCTGATCATTGCGTCGCTCTGTGCCCCACTTTTAACTTAAAATTACATTAAAAATTTTGACTCATTAGTCAAAATATCAGGTCGTTAAGTATGAAACTTGTCAAAGAAAACGCAGAACTCTTAACATTTGTCAAGTTTCATACTTAACGATACGATACTAGATTTTTTGCTAGCGTGTTAAAAGAACAAAAAATGAAAAATGCGTGGTCACAAATGTTTGCGGATGATTCGCCGAGAGACATCACTCGCGAGTATAAAACAGGGCAAATGAATGCAGCAGCCGATTGTTAACGCGGCGATTTGTCGCGAGGTGTCTCAGCGATTGTTCATCCCCTAAACGCGTCGACTGCACATTCGTGCGTTGTTTGCCAGCAGACCCTCCTAAAAGGAGAAGAAAAATGAAAACCGAATGAATCCTGCAGCAGCAGCAGCATAGAAGTCGCGACGGTCACCGCAACAAAGTGGCGCTTTATCACAGCCATATTTAACATCCCTGGAATCTCCGGTTGGCCATTCGCGGGCAAATAGAAAATCTCTTTAACGTAGCGCCGCGCACGGAGCAGACGAAACGTATTCAACGTTCTGTCAACAACCACCGGAAGAATCCATTAAAACTGTTCTTCTACGCTGACGAGTCGAACCTGGGGATTACTCTTTCCCTTTGTTTCCTGCTTGTACGTCTAACAATGTTTTCGAAGACGTTTCATATTGTTGAAATAAAACAGATCTGGAAAAAGCTAAAAATCCAAGAATTTTTGCGTCGCTAGAGAAAATGGGTTTTAATGAACACCACCCAGTCTTACATCAGGCGAAACATTTCAACGTGTCTAAATATGAATCGTTCCCCTTAAGGAATCAGGATCCAAGCAGCAGCTTAAAGGCAATCCTTTCGCAGTCGTCTGCAGTCCTGCGTCGTGGATCTGTATCGCCTCTAATTAACCGTGTTCTGTTAACGCGCCTGATACTTACGAGGGTCGTGTGCCTCGATTACGAAACGAATCGCGTCTACGGAATATTGAAACAGGCGGAGGAAGAAGAAGAAGGAACTTGTACTGTGCACAGAGCAACAGAGCTCCTCCTCTCTTTCTAGATGGTGGTGCGGGGTTGGTAGTCGGGCGACGGGTTAAATTAAGTGTTTCGCCGGCGACTAAATGTTTCATATGGCACTTGTACCGTTCCTGTGCGTCACGGCACACGGCGGGAGCACAATAGGCCCGCAATAAAGTGTTAAGAAAACTTAGCCGGCTGACGGGAGGCTGCACTCGTTGCTCCTCGAGCATACGAATATCCGCATCAGCCCGTCGTATCCTCTTTCTCCCTCTTCCTCTTCTTCCTTCCTCTTCTTCTTCGGTCTCCCAGCTCTCTTCCGCTATCTCTATTTACACGGTACGTGTGTGGCCTGTGATACGACCTGTTCTTTTACACGTTCCTCCTCGGCCACCCTAGCCACCTTGATCCTCCTCTCCTTTCCTCGGCTTTCCTCGCCGAGCCGTTACCACGCGCTTCTCTCTTCTTCTTCTGCTCTATCCTCTGGTTCTCTCGCCACTCTTCATCCTATCCCCCTCGACCATGAACGCCGCTACCACGACAGGATATCGCCAAGTAAGTTCCCGCTCGTTCGAGCAGGGTCTCAATCCAATAACCATTTAAGAGTCTTACACTCGTACCTTACACGTCGAGGAAGCCGCTTTTACACCGCACACCGACCTCGGCTCTTCCCCCTCTACCATCCCCCAGATCCATCTCTGTCTCCTACTTTCTCTTCTCTCTCTCTCTGTCTCTATTATTGGCTATCGTCTCGCTCCCTCTCTTTTTCTCTAGGCGGTCGTTTTCTACGTAGCACCGTACCTTGCTTGTTGTCTCTCTCTGACGGGTTTGCCACCCTGTCTTTTTTGCGTTACGGCAGAGAGATAGAGACAGTTGGAGAGTCTCTTTATTCCCTCTGCATCCCTCTGGACACGTCAGTAGATGGTAATGGGGTTAGCCAGGCCATGTAAACGTACTTAAGCGGCTCCGAGAGGAGAGACAGCAGAGGACACCGCGCCGTTCGCCGAGGATTAAAAACCGTTTGTTTCTGTATCGGTTACGCGTTTACGGCGATTAACGTCCGTACAACACTCCGACGAGTCTCTTTATTAATCCGCAAATGGACTTTGGAAATGTACTTTAAAGATACAACGGTTCGATGAATTTATTTAATATACCTACGGCCATGTCGAATTAGTAAGTAGAGCGAGGTGATCGAATTTCGTCGAAACTTTGTAAAAGTTTTAGCGGGGCCGTATCGCCCTAACAGCCACGAAGATTTTAAACAAAGTCTAACAAACATGAATGCTACGCTAAGCATTGAAATAAAGGTAGCTATACAAAAATATAAACTTTCTTTTCTCTTCTATATTTTTGGAGATAAAGACATTCTAATCGCTGGGGATATATCTCGTTGATCGTAGTAAAAGGGTGAAGAAACAAATCGAGATCGAAAAACGAATGAATTTACAGCATTCTCATCCAGGAAGAAAATCCACGAGCCTTGCAATCCGCTAATGAGACAAAGTTGCAATTTCCGCGGGTTCCTCGCGAGTCGGCGCGGCGCCGCGCGGCGTCGATTCACGATTACACGATCCGCGTAATGTTCGAGGCCCGAGGTGTAAAACATAGGTTTCGCGAATGGAGGCGTACACGGGCGCCGATAACGAGGTTAAACCTCGCTTTCACCAAGTTCCCCTGTTTCGCGGCGAGTCAAGGTTTCCCCGTGGCGCCGACCGAAAGTTCCCTGGTCGCCGGTGACGAGAAAATCCGCGCCGGAACGACATTAATTCACGAAAAGTTCCTCGTCAACTTCTTTTCCCTTGGCTGTGTTCCCCGCAACTCTCCCTCTACCAGAAGAAATTCCACGGCGTTTCATTACGGGCCGCGTGTTACCCCCGGGTCTTACCGTTTTAAACTCGCGCGTTACCAGCCAGACGCATTTTTCCATACGAATCCGCCGGGTCTGGGCCAAAGGGGGAGCTAACAACCGCTGAGAAACTCTTCGACGAGTTATAAAACCCACCCCTTCGTGTCCTTGACTCGAGTTTTTACGTGGGGAAAAAAAAGGATTACGCGGTGGATCGACCTTCGCATGCGCGATGCTCTAATTTAACAAGTTGGTTAAAGCAGTTCATTTCGTGAAACATTTAAGAAGGTCTCGACGAAGAGTACACAGAAGGGTACTCTTCAACAGTCCTTGGAGATACACCGATAGAGCCGGCATAAATAATAAACACAAAAAAAGTACGTTTGTAAGTAAAAACTCTTCTAAAAAATAAACGCTGCTTTCAAACGGGTAAGTTATACGAACACTTGAACCTCGAATCCCACAGTCTCATCTCCGAAACCATTTACACAAGGACTCGCGGATCCAGCCATCGCGAATGAAGTAATTAAGGGTTCCACGACCTCCCCGAAACGAACGTTAACCGCACAAATGAACTGCAGCGATCTCTCCGGCAGTGTCTTCTGAAAAGTGAACGAGGAGCATCTAAGCGTCGAGAGGTCCCGAAAAAATGAAATGTCTGTTGGGTTCCCCACGTCGTCGCTCGACTCTCGAAAATATGAAATCGTTTCGCGAGTAACGTCGTCGTCGTCTGCGTCTCCATTTTCATAAGCAAGTCTCTCGAGCCTGTGGCTTGTCCCACGAAAATGGTCCCGAGCCAAAGCGACAAACACGCACGCACTCATATTTTCCGCATTCATCTTTGAAAACGTTATCGCCGACAAAGTATCTCTCGAAACGAGCATAAAAGATGGTGGGGGAACCGCTTAAACCGTCGTCCCCTGAAAAACATTCCCTCCCTCGCCTAACTCTCATCCTTCGGAACGGTTTATCTCATCGAACCACCCGCGGAATATTATTTCTGATATAATTCTCAGTCGTCGGGTTTCTTCCCTCTACACACCCCTTTTTCGTCGTTACGATTCCAACCGCCCCGCAACCCCCTGTTTGGCAACCCCTTTCCCGTCTTTCTCTATTTAACTCTCGCTACACGCTTCGGGCTTCCCTTGAACGACCGCAGAACCTAACTCTCACTCTTTCTGTATTTCTCTATTTCACTCGTTCTCGTCCTGTCCTCGTTTCATTAATTTTATCTGCACGTTTTACGAGCGGCATCCGCAGCCCGAAACAAATTAATTGCGCCACGCCACTCGAATTAATTGGCGAGCTTCGCGAGTCGCGATCCTAACCGTGGACCGGACCCTCGGGGTTTAACTCTTCGATCTTGAGGACCCTTCGGCCCTAGGAAACACCGAACTTCTGCGGTTCTTATCGGACTCATCGTATTCTTTCGCGGGGAGACAAGCAACCCCTTCGCGAACGAGGATCCTTTCGAATCGATCGAATAGACATTTTTATCGATTATTAGGTTGGAGGAAAAGTTCTTTCTTAAACAAAAAATATATGTTTAATGATATTCAATGACATAATTTCACATTATTTGTAACAACTTGCCATCTTTCAGGTAATCTGTCGATTCCTGTTTCCCTTGTTACAAGCAAGATTACCTGTTTGTGTATGTGAAAATAGTAAATAGGTGAATTTTCATCCAGTCGAATGGGAAAACCGTCTATCGGAGGATAAAAAATTTCGAGGAAGCGATCCACGGGCGCCATTAAACGGTGATCCACTCCGTTCGAAGATCGTCGGTAGCGAGGAACGAGTTAATTGCGACGCACACTCGACGGGGACAATTAATTTGTCCTTACGCGACACACTGTAAACCGATAAAAGCGGATCCTCCCGCCGTCAAAGGCTGAAGGAACACGGCGCGACGCGGCGGTGGGAGTTGAGAAGGGTTCCGGAGGAAGAGAGGCAGAGTGAGTGAGTGATAGAGGGGGTTGAAAGGAGGGAAACCGTCGCTAGCTGCAGCGGCCCTCCTCGAGCAGAGTGTACACTCGATTCCAATTGTTTTATCGTCGGTACGCGAAATGATAAAATCGCTACGATTGCGGCACGAGATCTCGTCTCCCGATGAGAGAGAGAGAGAGAGAAAGAGTAAAGGGTGCACAAGTGTCCTTCTGGGGTAGCGAATTTAAGGGACGAAGAAGAGAGAGAGAGAGAGAAACCGCACGCTCGAAGAAAGTCGATGGAATCTCTTTTGTTTCCCGATGACAAGGGCGAACGAGAACTAAAGGGGGGCAGGGTTAGGCCAAGGTGGTGGGTGCGGGGCGTTTATTCCGATAGCAGCACCGTCGCCTCTAAACGATCCAATTAAATTTCGCGCTATTGTAATTCGAATGGGCCAAGTTGTATTGCATAAATAAATTTATAACGTTCCATCTGCGCCTTTCCGCGGATCTCATTTCCTTTGTCTACATCACAATTCGCCCCGTCTCTTTCTCTCTCTGTCTCTTACCCCTTTCGCGTTCTCGCCCCTTCTGTCCTTTTCCCACCAGGAGAAAAAGAGAAGACCGCAATTTATTTATCTCTCACAGCCTCCTTGAAACTCGAACGAGAATGCCACGCCGAGGAGAAGGCCTCTTCGAATTTCTTCGGATACCAAACCAAACCCCCACCCCCGAGAACCCCTCTACAACCCCTTCAACCCACCACAATCGTTGAAGGGTTGTCGTTGCTAAGAACTGTTTCGCGGGAGACCGCCGAGATATATGTTGCACGGATGACGGCGCGGAAAGTATCAAAAGCCAGGTGATTTATGAATAAAGGATTTATGCGAGCTGTCGGCCGTAATGGAGGGGCTACGAGCGCCGCTTCGAGAAGACGGAGATCGACGTCGATGGGCTCTCCACGGGAAATAAGGAATACGGGGTTTTAATTAACGCGACGGCGTTTTCACCGCAGAACGAGTAAGTAATGCGAAAATATTATATACAGTTAGCACAAGAAGTTTATTTACAAATGTGTTAGTAAAAACGTAACAGTTCAATTCGGGCCGAAAGTCACTGCACGGCACGCGACCCAAACCTTGAACTATTTTAATCGAAAAAGCGACTGCACCTAATAAACAATGATTAAAATAGCAAGGGCAGTGGTAGCAATTCATCGAGCGTCAAAATCAAAGTTCAAGGTTCGACCCAAGCCTAGCGATCAAGCGGAAAAAGGTCAAGGTTAACGACAGCGACCCTAAATCGAATAATCGCCGATAATGTCTCGAAGGAGTACATTAGCGGAATCGCGGGTGCCATTAATGAGCCACGCAGTACCATTATTTCGATCCGCATTTACACGCGTTGTAAATTTACGAGGGTTTACTAATGGCGGCGCGGCCCTTCAAAAATTTACACTAGTCTCGCGGTGTCATATTATCAAAGGGCGTAGTAAAACACAGCTCTCGCCGCGGACACGGTTTAATAGGCAAATTAGTAAGCAGCGGTGGCCGTTGCCCGTTTAGCGTATAATCCGCGGGGGTCGCGATCGATTGTGACAAGGATTTTATTCGTGTCTGTCAATAATGTTTATTTGTACCGATGCGACTCGCCGCAACGCGCGATGCTCTCGCGCGCATCGGTTACATTAAACAGCCCGCTTTCAGAAAGAAAGAGCCGCTCTGTTTGGCCACCGATGTTCATCAATTTGTCAATCACGTAAATGAAAGGGCGGATTCCTATCATTTATATTCGTTTCCGCGGGCCCGGGCCAACCAAAAATCCGATGGTTTTGCTTAGGATTATTATATGAAATATTTTTAACCCTCGTCCGTCGTTCATTTCGCGAACTGAATCTGTCTCCCAGTATCAAATTGACACAACGATGTTCTTTAATTGAAATTGATAAGTTAACCCTGTGCACTCGGAGCTATTCTGATTTGAAAACCGAATTTTTCTTCCGGCTTGGAATATTTCCATTTTACATGATTTTCTTAATTTCATTTGAATAGAAAATCTATTAACAGAGGCTTCCGGAGGAAACGTTTTTGATGGTCCCTGTATAATTTATTAACCAGATAGAATAGATGAAAAGTAGAACTGTGAGGATTCGAATTGAAGAACGTTACCGTATCGCCAAACATTATTGTAATCGCGTTGAAACAAGCAGCATCGTGCCAGAGCGTTTCTCCGTTCCGAAGATCGATTTAAGAGCGAACCCGTGGAGCGTGTAAACGGGACCGGAAATAACGAGATCGCGTGGCTCATTAATGGTCACGCGCCTAACACGATTACCCTAATGCAACAACGGTACGGTAAATATTTCACCTGGTACATGGCCGAAGGAAAATCGAACACAGGACTGCCGTAGTAGAACCGCGCGCTACTGGCTCGTATCCTATTCGCTCGTTTTCTCGAATTTAATTTTCCGCCCTCGCGGTCCTCTGGAGCGCGGCACGTCATAGTTGTAAAACATTTTATTGAACTGCTTCGGGTTCAGGGGTTCGACAACGGAAAGGGGCCAGAGGGGTTGTGGAAATACTCAAAGCCTCGAATAATAGTGTCTTCCCACGGTGCGGCGCGATGGAGTGAAATTTATAGGCACCGGCATAAAAAGTCGTGATGAATTCTAATAAGACACCCCTTCCTTTCCCCTTGCTGCGCGACTGATTGTTCATCGAATTTTTATACGTCGTATACAAAGATGTACATAGAAAAAATTTTTGTCCACAAAGGGTTCGCTGTTTAGAACTTCGAGCAGACTTTTGCGACCGACTGTAGATCGAGTATTACCGATCCGATTAAAGCCGACGGAAAGAAGCAAGATGGCAGAAAGGAAGCGTGCACACGCGTCAATCGTGATACAGATGATCGTGACACGCAATCTCTAAGAGGATCGACGGGCAAACGAAAAAAGAGACACGCACGTCAATTTCATTAATATTCATTAAAGGATTCAATTTCGACTAGATCGTATATCAGAAAATCGTGTGGACGAATCAATCGAACTCGATCCCGAAATTTGCCACTTTTCACGCCATTTGACGCCTCCGGTAAAGCGATTGGAATCGCAGTATTTTTACCTTTGTTTTTGAAATTGATAACCGCGCGCCCGCCACGTTGGGAGACAGAGAGAATCGAACGGGGGTTTGTTGCTAGGGGGTTAGAGGGTGCTCGGCAACCTTTGAAGGCGCGGGATTTCGAGTATCGGGGAGATATTGAATTGCGAAATGTTGTCGCTGCGACCGCGTAGATACCGATCGAACGAAATGAACAGTCGTCCCGGGAAAATTGTGTGCGGTGTGCTTAAACCGAAATGGTCCTATGATCGGGAGTAAATATTATTCGGTGGACCGAGCTGAAATCGATGCCGTTATACAGTGTAAAGGCTGCTCGTGTTAGAAGTAATTGTTATTGTTTTAATCGGAGACCGCGTCCATACGAAATCTTAGCCCTTAGCGCTCGAGTGATGACTCGGAGTCACTGGTAAAAATTGCTGTGCCAGTATTCGATATACATATTATTTACACGATTAAATACGTTGCTGAGTAATGTATGAGATATTGTTTCAATTCCATATCCATAAATCGAAAAAGATCATATAGAATTGAATTATTCTAGGTCGGAAGAAATGTTTAATCTCTGAGTTAAAATAGCTTCGAATGCGTAGTATTTTTTCAAATCATCAATGTTCTAAGCTAGCATGTATTTCACGTGTCTCTGCGTTGATCGAATTACCAGGTTTCGGAATACGGTAAGAGGGGGATGAAATTTGATGAGCCGTAATCTTTGTCAGCTGTAATTGCATTGAAATCTGTAGTCTGCCAGTAACACGGGATTACATGCAATACTTTCTTCCAGCTACAATCACTTTAACATTTCGTGTTCCCGACCTACCCCATACAGTATCCAGAGGGTTAGAACCCTCTCTTTAATCAAATGAAACCTGTATAAATCAGCCTTCGTCATAGGCCTCGTTTCTCCAACTTCGTCGCCCTCTTCGTGGTCCTCCGACCGGTTTCGTTCTACGCTTCGTTACAAATACTCAATTTTTAAACATTAGTAACGGAATGAAAAATCAAACATCGGTAGGTGTAATTTAAAACAGTGAAAACAAAAAATTTCAAGATTCACATTACTTTTTTCTGCTAACAAAAAAATTGTCGAGTCACCCAGTGCATTTTTGTTCCGACGCGGCAGCCTCGGATTTGATTGGCGGACGGCAATCGCAAAGAAGAAGAAGAAGAACAAACGGAAGAAGAAGAAGACAGAAGGAGAGGGAGGGGAAAAAATGAAAAACAAGTGGACTGGCCAAGCAGGAACAGGTTGTTGAGGGTGGGGGGTTGCAGAGGGTGACGAGGAGAACAGTTTTCCGGGGGAAAGTAGAGTTTCCGTGGGCGGCTAGACAGCCGTTTTAAGGGCCACCTGACCCGTTAGGAACGCCTAGAGAAAATTGAATCGGCTCCCGGGACAGTTATTTATGCAAAACACCCGCTCTTTGGGCGATATATATACCGCAGCGAGCGGGCCCGTATCCCGCAGGGTGCTCGTTACCGGCTGCGGAAGAGAAAAATATGTGTGCGCGCACGGCTAAACGGCCGGCGGCTGTTATTTTTTCGTTGAAGCACCGAGAGTAAAACTCCAGGCCGCGTTCGTCATGCAAATTTCATTTGGACACCTTAAGTGCTTCCGTCTAAATCGCCCACCCCGTAGAAAAACTCGCGACCACTCCCTGCACACCCCTTTGTACACCCTCGGATCGCAACGATAGCGACTACTTTGGCAATTCTGAAAGATTATGGCGATGACGGACTATTTACTATGTTAATCTGTTGTATGAAATAAAATTAATATATATGCATATATGCGAAGGGAATGATACAATAGTGAGCTGCCTGAGTAATTCTTTCGCAATTGGGACGGTCAGGGTCAAAGCACGTTAATTAAGTTAGACAGCGGTGCACTCTGGGTTAGAGCGTGCTAATTGAATTGCGTTTATTATGTTAGGTTATGCTCGGATTAGCTTATTTACATTAGCTGCGTTACTTGGTCCGCGTTAGTTGGATTGTGTTATGTCCGGGTTAGTTAGTCAGCGTTAGTTAGGTTGTGTTAAGTCTTAGAGAATCGTCGAATTATCCAGTATCCTCTAATTATCTTATATTAAATCAGATTCGATTAATTTGCACGAGAATCTAAAATATCGAACCTCTATTTCGTACGGAGGTTAATTAAATTTCAACAGGACGTTCGCACGCAAAAATCATCAGACAAACACGAGTAGAAACTGCATCTTTAATTAGTCCGTAGAATTGAATATTTCCAACGTAACATGTGCTACATTGTTATTGAAATGCGAGATTCAAGAGAAGTTAGTTGAGCGTAATAGTGTACGTATATTTTATCCATCTGCCGCACACGATTGTTGAAATTTGTTTCAACCCCTCCGTGCACCGACTGAATTTCATCCGAGAGCAAACCTTTGTCTTTAATCAGATTGTTTGTTATACATATATGTGTAATGTATACATTAATATCCGTAGCAACGGTTCGTACAATTACAATAGACTTGCCGACAAGCTTCTTCCCGTAATGAAATGTCAACTTTCATCCAATTTAATACCAAGAAATATTAATGTAACTGTTTCGTGAAACCTAACTACAAATACACGAACCGTGGCGAGGATGGAGAGTCTAGTGGTAGCAAAGATGGGTTCTATTGGGAATTTCATTGCAAGTTTCTCAAACCGGCCTTGTATACTTTCGAAACAATGTTTGTAAACACGGTTTCTTGGGTCGAGCACCATCCGGCTCCTCGTTCCTGCCTAATGGAAATATAAGAGGCAGAATTCGCGCGGCAGCTAACCAACTAGTTTCTTTACAACCATAAATGTCCATTTAAGTATTCCGAATCTCTCATCCTTGGAGCGGGCCATTAACCCTTAGCAGCTCGAATGCTGACTCTGGGACGCCACTAAAAATTGGTGTAGCATTATTCGCAATATCGTTTACATTATTAAATATACAAGGTATTATACCAATTTCATGTCCACCAAATTTGAAATGCGAAATTTCCACAGCGAATGGAAATACTCTAGGTCTGACGAAGTTAACTGAGGATAAAGATGGTGGTGAACACGCTTCGAAAATGTTGCACGCTAAAATTTTCTTTACAACCTGTTCTAATTTCTTGAAAAACAATCGGAATAGACGGAATCTCGTCCGGAAAACGGGCTTTCCGCTGCGCTGGGGTGTCGGGGATATGGCGGAGTACGTCAAGGTTTGTAAAATTAAATGGGCGTCATTAATTGCAGCCATCCAGGGCTGGCCTTGACCCATTCTTAGCCGAAAGGTTACGCAATTCAGAGCGCAGAGCCCTCGTGCAGCCACTGACAGAAAGTTAGGCCTCGATACGGGAAAATAAATTCGCTCGTGTCGTAAAGTCAGATTGCATCTACGCGTAGTCAGGCGAGCAGGGCCGTAGTAAAATAAAAAATGAAGCGTGGGTGGAGCCCTGCGATTTGCATATCGGCGTGTTCCTAAGCACGGGGACAGCGAGTACACGAGCAAGAGAGAGAGAGAGAGCGAGAGAGAAAGGGAGAGAGGGAGTCATAAAAGTTGCTCGAAACATTTTGACAGGCCCTCTCGTGCCCCGGCCCCTATCTGCATCTCTGGGCTCTCTCGCATGCAGCCATCGATGCGAAAATCGCGTTCCTCGGCCCGATCGGGGTCATCGACTCCAGTTTCGCCACAGTCGAGAGCCGACTCGAGAAATGGCGCAGCTGTAAATTAGTCAGGATGACAGACAGCGGCAAATCTACACCATCGCGAGGGGGGCCGAAGACTGAGTCGAATATGCCGTTCTTCTAGCAATCAACCGACCCGTCGAATTATCCATAAAATCTCGAGCATACCGCTCTTAGTCGTCATTTCTCTTCGTAAACAAAATTGGCGATGTTGTGGAAAATGATCTTGCTCTTGATTCCTTGACATTTTGTCGCGGTTACCTTTTTCCGAGCGGTTTGTTTGTTGCTGGTTCAATTCGTGGCCGTTCGTCTTCGTTTTACGACAACATAGGTCGAACGCTTGCCCGTAAATATTAGGATACCTGATGCTCTCGATGAAGATGCGATGTTTCGCGCGGCTTGTGTGCTCTGGGACACTTTTATCGGCGATAAAATTGGCGCCGGCGCGCCTTTCAGGGGTCGATCGCTTCACTTCAAACGCTTATGCTAATTCGTAACTCCCGATACTAATTTGTAACGAACAGAACGGCCGACGTTTATGGTTCAATGTATCGCGTATTTTATTGCGCAACAGGGAATTTATAAGGGGCGTTCAATTTGATCGGAATCTATATTGTTTTCGCCCTCTTAGAAACATTCCAAAAGATTGTATTCATTGATATGTAGCAGCACGAGTTTTATTATACCAGACGGTGAGAGTAATTAAGTCTGTTTAATGTACAGCCATGAGTAATATCGTTTTTGATGGTCGTACAATATTTTACTTTATTCAGAATATCTGCCACGCTTTTTATTAATATTTAACAAAGCTGTAAATATACTTTCGCAGCGGATTATTAAATGCCGTTATTTATTCGTCGAGAGATCAGAAGATCACGGTCAAAGCAATCTTACCATCGTCATGTAATTCGCTCGTAATGGTTATTATTCACGCCATTGTTATTCTGTAATGTATTACTTAGCATGCGAATATATCTCGGTTGTATCTCGAGCAAACCGACCGAAAATGTTTAAAAAACATTCAGACATTTCAGAAAACCCAGAGCGAGGGACAGCAAGTCGAAACGAGGAGGATGATTTTTCAGGGGCGGCAAGAATGGTCGCAGGACACTTTTTGCGCATAGGGTGGTTCAGCAGCGTTTTCCGCGGCGTGGCGCGTCGCGTCGCTGGTTTGCACGCGTGTGCGTGTTCAGTGTGTGTGGGTCGACGATTCAGACCGAGCCTATCCCACTAACGTGGGTTGGTAGGTGGATTCTGGTGGATCAATAGCCTCTGTCTGGCCTCACCCTCTGCCGCCAGCCTCAGTGCCCTCATTCGCCGACAACTCAACTCCAAACTCACCCCTTCCAACCTACCCTTCTCTCTCTCTCTCAATCTCCCCCTCTCCTTCACTCGTGTTTTCTTTCTCTCTTTCCCACTTTCTCCCTCCCGTCGGCCGCTTTTCTCCGCCGGCTTTCTCTCTCTCTTTCTCTCTCCCTCAATCTCTCTCTCTCTTACCGACTCCTGCGCGACTGGTCCGATGTTCCTCTTTCTCCGCGAGAGAGAGTCGAGTACTCTAACCACCCTCGTGCACCCTCCCCTCGTTTCCACCCCCCGCGGTACGCAATTCCCCTCCCCCCGTTAGACGCGCACAAACACACATAAACGCGTCAAGTACAAACGGACGTATGTTCGAGCGTTCTGCGAGAGGGTGTTCGAGCTGATCCAGCGTGCGCGCGTGGGTGGCGAGTAAGCCGACGTCGAGATAGAGAAAGAGGGAGAGAGTGAGAGGGGAACACAGAGGGTGTAGAGAAGAGGAGAGAGGGTTCTAGAAGAGAACAGGGGCGAGAAGGGAGGAGGGAGAGGGGAGACGCTGACCCATTTTTTAGCGTTTCACCTGTTTTATCTTCCCACCCTTTTTACGCCAGAGCCCTACTTTGTTAATGCCTCGAGCGGCCCGCTAGACGACGCCAGACGGCTTCTCCGATCCGAGAGTAATGGCCGTCGCTAGCGCGCGCGCGTGTCTGTGCACTCTCTTTCTCTTTCTCTTCTCTCTTGCGCGTTCTGCCTTTCTCTCTCTCTGTTGCTTCTCACCCCCTGCAACCCTCCACCACCCACGGTTTTTCTTTTTCACCTTCTACGATCGTACGTACGTACGCTCGCTCGTACGTATCTGTACCCGCACCGCACCGCTCCGCTCTGCTCCGCTTTGCTCTGCTTTGCTCTCAGCTGCGTGCGAGCAGGTCGCCTAACCGAGCTCTCTGGGCTCCGATTCAACCGGGAGATGCGAGAGAGGAGAGGAGAGCCGCGTGTGCGTCGCGGGTTTCATTAATATTCTGTATCACCGAGTCACTTCCGGACGCGACGGAAACCCTCTGGAGGGGCTCGGTCTACTTCGATTTTTCCACCCTTGATAAGGGAGGGGGTGGCTCCCACGACGCCCTTTTTCTCTACAGCATTTTTTTCTCCTTTTTCGGATAGCTTTCTTTCACTTTTTCTCTTTTCACGCGAACTTTCAAGGAAAAGAGGGAGGTAACTGTGCGGTGTTCCGAAGAGAGATACAAGTTACTTTCGGTAGGATTGTACGCGATCGACGCCGACAACGATATTCTGGATTGATTCGTACGGCGAAACCAGGTCGACGTCGACGACGCGAGTAGCGAACCGTACGATTAACGATACGATACGGCAACGTACGAATACGAACACACGTGGCGATGGTGTGCTGCTGAGCTGCCGAATAGTTGAATCACTGCTGCACACGTGGTTCGAGCTTGCGAATCGTTTTTTCTTCTTTTTAAGGTCGGAGGAAATTAATCTTCTTCGTCTTTCTGGATTTTTTAAAATTGTGAATGTGTCACGATTACTCTGCGAATCTTTTGTGCAAGATAAAAAACGTTTAATATTCAATTCTGCAACGGTTGCATCCAAAGAGACACCTACTACATTTCGTATTTCATGTTTTGAAGATTGTATTATTATTTTTGAACGACGCAAGCAATTTATTCCAATATCGTCTTATATGATTCTTTCATTTTCAAACATCCTGCACCGCTCAGAGATGATCCTGCAATCTTTGCATAAAGCATTGCGTGTAAGGGATCTTGGAGAAGCATACATTTTCTAAGAAATACAGTTTCAGGAAGACAATTCGTTTCTTGTTCTACTGCATAAAATCCGCAGTCTAATAACGACACGGTGTAGCTAAAAAATTAATTATCATAAAACGAAAAATTCTTAAATGAATTTCATTTTATTTATATCAGATGTGTTGGCCAATGAAACTTCCGAATTTCCGGAACGTGCGAGTGCGTTAGGCGAAGGTGTTGGCCCATCGACGTCGCGGAAGAAGGGTGCAGAGCTCGACGAAAACCGCGAAAGAGAACACGGAGCCTCGAGTAACGAATGATTATCGTGGCAGAGACACATTCGTGACTTTGTGCCTCACCTACCGGGCTATTCCTCGGCCCGACTCGCACTTTGAACACGCTCGAGAGAAGTTTATTCCAGACTTTAACGGTCCTCGCGACGACGATGCCGCGCCGTTGATGGAGGAACACTCGGTCGAGGAGTAAATAATTTTCCAGTACTCCTTCGAACGGATTCATTTGTCGCCTGCGACGCTTTTTCACTGTGCTTACTTTCGCCTCGGCCGTCATTATACCTCCCATTGCGTTTTTAATTGTATCTTCCTGGTTAGGACAAATTTCGGTCAATTCTGTTGAATCTACTGACACACTGTTAGGCTGTAATGTAAATAAATTTGTCTGCAAAAATTGTCTGCATTTAGACAACTCTGTTGATGCTCTATTTGAACTTTAAAATTGTATCGAGTCTGAACTGTTGAATCCTGATTTCGGTGTCAGAAGGCAAAAAGGAACAGGAGAGAAGCGAGACCACGTATCCCCTTCTGCTTCTGTGTTTCCTTCCTCCGTTTTGTTCGGCACGTCATGCTCAAGCTCGCCCCGGGACGACTATGTGTTATTGCGCCCAGTTATTACCATACTTATTACCATAGTTATTACCGCGACACCGAGTTTTACGATCCGATCGTCGCTCGGTCGCGTTCCGCGTTGCTCGTGCTCGCACGTCACCGTGCACGCGCCGATCTTTTCAAGGTGCCAGTTGGATCATCGGCGAAACTTTTCCGTCATACAATTTTCCACTGGGGCGCTCGAATTTATATGAATCAACTCTTTCATCATTATCGAAAGTCTTTAGGGAAGAGACTCGAATATCTTCATTCCTACTTCAAAGTACAGTAGGAATATTTTCATTTTTGCATGACGTGGAATGCCTATCTTCATTATGGAGCATTGTTTTTAGGGACGTTTTAGCGGAGGGTAGAGTCGGTCCAGCCCGCAATTAACCCGGACTATTTTTTGGGAGCAGAAGCCCGGAGCTTAGCTGCGTCTATGTGTAAACTTTTTATCGTCCGGTGCCGATCCGGCGAGTTAAGAGAACGCGAGCAGAGTCCGCGCGTGTTTAGCCGGCAAAAATTGCTCACGTAGTTGTACGTGATCGCCGCGACGGCCGCGAACCTCGGATAAGGTTATAATCAAGCAGTTATACGCTCGCCTACGGACTCGGCGCGTTTTGTGGTTAATTATACCGCGTGCCTTATTGCCGGGACGAGTCCAGCTTTCGGATGCAAAGCAGATGCGAGCGCGAGCCGACAGACCCGGGCTCTCGTGCCACCCAGGTTTTCCTATTTGTTTTTCCAAGCTCCTAGCTGTTAGCCGAGAGTTTAGAGCCGGACTCGATGATTCTTTGCTAAGAAGTAGTTACGTTCCAAAACACCAGAGTTGTGTGACAAAAAGAAAAATGGATAAATGTCCTATCTACTCGTGTCCCCTGTGTGTAGTCTACATAAGGTAAAAGCCCTAGCCAGAATAAAAAGGACATCGCCGCAGACTCGTTGACAAAACAAGATACACCGCCAAAACAATTATTCACCGTTGTCAGCATAATGTCCGCCGCAATAGCCACAATATTCTCGTATCATTCTTTCAACATTGTTTCGAGAAACCACTTGGTTGGTAGTTGGCTCCTCTTCAAACGGGGTTACATTGTCTCGATCCGGTCTACAGATTAAGTCTTCAATTTTTTCATTTTTGTCTACTCTCCTCCGCGGAACGAGTCGTAAACAGACTGCCGCAGATGTTTATGCAACTTCACGGTTTTCTTGGTCGATCGTCTTCCATTCCGATAAACACATTTTTACGGGTACCTGTTAATCTTCTCATGCGACGACGCTGAAACACCGATTTTTATACGGAATATATTTATCTAATTATGTAAAATTGAATGTTTGTATATATACATTTTATTCTGATTAGTAGACTTCGAAACTGTTTGACCTATCAACATGAAACTTGGCACATATATGTATTTTTTCAATGAGAAGATTGTTACGCTACTAATTTTGTTGTAACTCGCCGCTGTAGATAGCGCTGCAATATATTTTTAAATAACTACATGTTGCTTACTCCAGGGTAGGGACACCAAAACGTCTATACGTTTAGAGAAGATCAACATGAGGATGTAATATAATGTCGACAGTTTTCTGTGCCGAATGCATCGAAAGCGATATTTACGGCGTAAGGTGGAGGATCGCGTAAAGAAAAAGCGCGACCATTTCCAGGTGACAGAGGTCCGGCGCATTGAACGAACCTCGCGTCTTCTTTATCTTTTCGTTCTTTTTATTGGTGGCCGGAATGCGGCCCCGGCTCGAGGAACAAGAATATAACAGGACCCGGCCGCTCGAATTCTTTCGGTTTATTTTTTTTTCTCTTTCATATCTCATTCCGTGCGTTCGTCGTTGCAGCATTACAGCAATTCGGAGCGTGTGAAACTGCGAGAGACCCGACTGGGCCCGCAATTTCACTCTTTAAAAAAGGGCAAGACACTTTCCATCGAGCCGTATCCCGCGACAAACACGGGATCCGAATCGAGTGACTGCCAACGGAGAGGAACAAAGGTGCAAAATTACGAAACGACTCGTTAATCTCAATTCCCCGGCGACGGGTACAAATCAAGCGGCGACCGAGCGTAATTCGTTGTGTTTCTCTCTTTCTCTATTCCTCTTCCTCTTTCCCTCGTGTTTTCGGGAGTATCGAGGTTACGGAAGAGAGACGGAAAAATAAAAACGACAAGAGAAAATAATGAATGGCCCCGAACGCGGGTAATATTTGGTTTCGTCCGAACGTAACCGGAAACACTCGACCGGTTTGGGATCCGTGAACATCGAAACATTGTCGCGAATTTCGGTGCAGTGATTTTTTCAAAGAAACCGGCTTCGCGTTGTGGAACGTCTACGCCACTGTGTGCGCGCTGCCCCGCGTATTATGTAAATTACAAGCTTGGCCGACGGGCCGTGCGTGTGACTTTATATGGGAACACCGGTGCCCTTGTGATTTCGACCGGGCGAACGCAGATAGCGAATCCTGTCCCGCTCTTCGAACATGATTTAACGCTTCCGGGAAATATACCGCACGAGCGGTGATCCAGTGGATCCGGGATCCGCGTCATCGGATTGGTTCTTTCGGAATATTTAGATAAACCGGCCACGCCATCTTCTTTTTCGAACGTTTCGTCTTTACGACGTCGAGGATCAATTAAATTGAGTGTTATTTTTATTAGGTCGTTCGGAAAGTAATTTCGTTTTTCGCGTACAGGTGGCATTGCTTTCGTTTTATATTACTAGACTGTAGATGAAAACAGCAAGAGATAATGATAGAAATAGTTATTTTATTATTAGGTCGTTCGACAAGTAATTTCGTTTTCGTGTACAGACGACATTGCTTCCATTTGTTATTACCAGATTGTGGATTTTTGTGCGTTTATGCAGAATCTGGCTGGGTGAAATATAGAACGGTAAAAGATTAGAGAAATCTAAAAATATCATAAAACTTCTTCGAAAACGAAAGAAATCGAAATGGCTTTGAGAACGATCTAACAAACGTCTGTAAGAACTGCGTATCGGTTATCAAAACGGGAAATCGATGTTGGACAGTGGATACTCATCCAGTTTCCTTGTAGCGAGTCTCGGGAGCGTTTCTAACGTTCCCCTATAGATAATTCGCAGCCGGCAAATCGCATCCCATAAATTCGATCGAGTGCCGCGTTACCGGTGATTTCTCCCCAAAGAAAATTCCGCGGTGATTCAACGGTATCGCGTTCAGCAGCTGCACGGAATCAGTTTATAAAGTTACGTTTAATCTCGCGGTTCGGCCGCCCGCGAAAGGGAAAGAGAGAAGAAGAGGGAGCGGGGGAAATCCGAGGGAAACAGCTGAGAGCAAGAGTGATCGATGGCCGGAGTTTCAAGATTCCACCTGAACGCTCGATAAAGGCTGCTGGAATACATTCTCCGTCGTACCGGTCACAGTTCTTCCTTTTTCCCGTTTGTAAACACACATTTTTCAGAAACGGAGCCTACATAATATATATTTATACATAATATAGTATTTGTTGAATATATATTTAACATTTCCTTGCGTCGTGTATTGTCGTTCTTCGTTCAATCCATTCCAGAAATGATTATACATGCTGACGCGTGCTATCGACCTCGAACCGGAAGTCTTGTCTCTACCACCCGAAGGTTATTGAAATAAAATGCAGATTGGGATGACGGGGAGAGAGCCGTTGTCTATCGTGCGACGCTACAATGCAACGGTGCCCCGTAACATGACGTAGCGACAATTCAAATTTTTCATTGTTCTGATCACCGGGCAACTACTTCACAAATCTCGTAATAGAATTCAACGGTGCCCCGGGAGTAATGGGCTAAACGATGACGACGTCACTTTCTCGAGCACGTGTGCACGACGTCACGAATCTTCAACGGGAGTCCATCCAATTCTACAATAAAGACAAAACAGAACTGTTCTGCATTTATCGTGGGAAGCGGGAATAAAATAAAAATTGATTTCACCTCTTGATAACTTCGTTACGTTAAAAACAACGTTACAATATTCTGAAATTTTGCGAATCTTTCCACAAAATGTCGATGCACGTTACCGTCAGGGACAAGCGAAAAGAATTCACTGGGAACGTCGGTACAATTCAATCATGATAAATAACGGGAGCAGAGCACCAGCTCCGAGCAGCCTCATCCCATTATTCGCATTTCATATTCAAACCTCCGCCATAACATTTTTATTAATCTCCAAGTGGATAGGCGCTCGACGCTACTAAAAGAAAATGGCTGCGAGCCCACGTGTCCCTTTTCTATACTCCCTTGCTCGGCCGACCCCCACGAACTCTTAATTCACGTCATAGACCATCGCGCGAACCACCCCACGGGCATAAATCCAAAATAAAAAGAAAAACTATGTGGAAGAAGGAGGAACGAAATTTCCGAACGCGGTTGCATCCCCTGATTTAATTACGTTTGGCTTCTAGGGGTGCAGACGTAAGGGTCTGAACAAAGAATTGCAGAAGTTTCGACGAAATTGCAGGTGGATCAATTTTAGAATTTACTCAATAGTGTTTACGTTAAAGAAATTTTCCTATAAAATCTGAAATAGGGGAGACAGATGACAAGGGCGGTGATTTTCCATTTTCGTTGAACTGTGCATCGTGATACTGCAAATTGCATCGAGTCGCAGCCAGAAATCAGCAGGGTTGGACGTCTGCATCGTACAAAGGGGTGGATATAGGGGGTTAGTTCTCGATTACGTTACTTGGGTACCGAACCACCCCGTTGCGTATTACATAGATATGTGCACGCATGCTTGAGATGTTTCGTGTGCAATAATCTACTAGTTATTTGGTTTGTGGGGGCGAATTCCATGATCATCGATGTCTCCTTGCCTTCGGCTCAGATTCGTCGTCCTAACGCAATAATTAGTAGGCCGTGAACTTTCCTAATCGTTTGTGGCCGGTAAAAATCCTAAAAATTCGCATATTCTAACAGTAAAATTAAATTCGATAAAATGGTCAATTTTTCAATTACACAGAGTGTAGGGAGCACTGATTCAGAGGAGTAATAAATTGTAGAATCTACACAGACATTTTTTACTACCCCCGGTGAACGCTATAAACCCTGAATATCTTGATTTAACCGTGACGACCGTCTTATTTAATTGTCAGGGACTTAACTGGTTAATCATAGTGCCAAGAACCGTCGCGTACAGCGAACAGGAACTGTTTTCAGTAATTCCAGGATTGCCGGGATGGCGTATGGGGGTTGTGACTCGCGATTATATTGCTCGGCAAGCAAACTCGGCCCCGTTGCTTATTACATATTACGGAAACACGCGTATGCACGGTTGGTATGCATTGGAAAAGCAATGCAACGGTTGGGAGTGAGGCCAACGTCAGGGTGCAGCTACGGGGGAAGGGTAGGGGTGCTGCATGGGGTAGGACGGTTGTAACCGGTCGGAACGAGGGTTGGAAGGGTTGGAACCAAGAGAGAAACGATCGGCTGGATTCCAATCAACATTTTACTGCCTGTAAAACTGCCCCATTTCGTAACATTGCTTCGTCGCTACCGGCGCCCTTAAACTTCGCGTAAGTTCCACTCTATTACCGTGCTAGCCCGGATTACGTGTTCCAAGCGACCCTTCTTCCTTTTCTCTTCTGTCCACCTACACCTACGAGACAGAATTTACCTAGAACGATTTTTCTCGCGTTCACAAACGAACCAACACATGTAGAACAAGCTGCTGACACCTACACCAACACCTTCGACGCTTCAACTTCTTAGCTACCACCCCGCACCACCCTAATCGATTCTGACGAACCACCGTCAACAACTGTTTCAGGAACGGACATCCCCTCGCTTGTTTAGCGAGGGTAATTGGACACTCGCGGACAGGTATCGTCAACCATACCCTTCGGGAGCGGACGTCGAGCAAATACGCGTTCTCAGCAAACTAGGATTCTAACGAACGCCCCTGAAGAGCTCGAGCTTCCTCAAAAAATCGTCGATTAGTCTCAGAATGACACGATTTACCAGTTAACTGCGTTAGAAATTTCCATGCAACCAGTTGTGTGGAAAGTGTCACGAACATGTCGGCAGGGAGTTCACAGAAAAATAATGGAAAATAAGGATGTTCTTCCCACAAATAACCACCGGGTTCTAAAGAACAAGACCCAAGCTCCTGCATCCGTTTAGTTGGCAAAATAGTACCATTGTAGACCGTAGTTAGGTTCGAAATGCAGCCCGACTGGACTCCAGCGAGAACCAGCGGCAAATTCAGTCCGCAATAATTCTACCGCGCGAATTCGGATCTACCGCAAACCAAATATGTATCCAACGTAGACCTAGCTAGGTGTTTATCATGGACTCTAGGTTTATCCTAGCCCGAGCTCCATCCAATCCGGCGCGTTTTCACTTTTGGAGGGCCGGTCCTCGTGGGAGTCGTGTCCGGCAAGGTCCCACGAACCGAAGCTCGTTCCGTAGAACGTTACACCGTTGCTACGTGATGGCCGAACCACCCTAATGCACATTGTTTCCCGTTACCCGGAGCACTAACTGCACACGGTTTTCGCGTGCTCCCGAGCAAAAATGTCTTTCATCCCCCGCGTGTACCCTCTACGGCCGAGCGAATCGCCGCGCCGGATCCCTCCGGTCGCATAAATTCTTGATCCCACGGAACGGAACAAGAAATGGCCTTGCATCGAGCCTACGCTCCACCATTTTAATAAACATGAGTGAATCCGTGATCCCATTACCCGGAACCATCGATACCAGTCCCCCACCGCTCTATCTCCACCCTTCCTCCCTCCCCGTGTATCAGTCGAGGATCTCCAAGGATGCTACGAGACGTTCTCGCATCGGTATTAACGATTCAACAGCGCGGTTATTAATACTGGAAGACAGCTCTTTCTTGTTCGATTTGCTACCCCAGACTTTCAATAACCTCCATCGTTTCTCGACGTTTAGTAAAATTCATAAAAATATATTCCAAAGGCTGAAAAAAGTAATGCAATTTAACCGACGTTCTATGTCAAAGCATTACCGATTAAAACTTTAAACGGCAATATCTGTCCATACAAAAATAATTAATCTCTATATAAAAATAATTCCTAAAGCCATCCTCTAAACCTCAGAGTAATTTCAGTTTCCGGTTTAAAAAGCGTAACAGGCGTATCTCTGGATGACGTTCCCGTTCAATTACCAGCGCGAAAGATCGCAAATCGGCGTGGATTGAGTCGGTTCGCGTTGTTCCGGCAAATTATCCGGCAATATAAACCCGCGCGTGAAATGGCGACCGTTCGATCCCTTATCTGCGAGCGTTTCAAACTGACATTACCGGCAATTACGATAGGCATCGTGCCTGGAGGTCGTGACGCTGGGAAAAGCGTCGGTTTTTCCGGCGTCGCGACGCGTTGTACTGTTTAGTGGAGAGAGAGAGGGAGAGAGACAATTATGTCTCTGCGTGTGCACGACACACTGAATCGTGAACCTCGGATATGTGCGTGTACATATGCATATATGTATATGTATTATATACATATATGTACACGGATGCGTGCGGACTGGACCGCGTGACATCTCTGCCATGCGTTACGCGCCTGTGGGAATGCGGATGCTCGTGGTTTCCCGCTGACTTTCATATAACCGACGCGGAATTAGCCTGTGCGTGGCGCGGCTGTCCGAAACAAATCTGGCGTCTGAAATTTCAATCGTGGTTCCGTCTTTCCCGTACATTTTCGGACGCTTTGATTCTCGTTCCAGCCCCTTAACCACCCAAGTCCCCATTGTTCGCCGCAAAATTTCCTGTGAACTGCGATCGCGCTCTACTGCAACCTCGATTTTCTCGTACAGCAAAGGTTCGGATGAATAAATATTACACCAAATGTTTTCGTTATTTCTGTCATGTATAAACATCAGACCGGAGCGAGAAAAACATTTTTTTCTAAATCGAGAACGTCCCACAAAAATTCGGAAAAAAGAAATTGTCGAGATTATTAAGAACATCAAAATCGAAGTATATTCTGTTCTAGACGGTGTAAGAGCAACCAAAAACTACGATTAAACAGGATTTAAAGACAGCGGCACAACTTTGGGATTTTGATTTGAAAAAAATGTTTTCCCGATCCGGTCTAACAATAATCATCCCCCGTTAGCAGTTCCGGCGAGGACATTTCAATTTTAGCAGGCGGCACCAGGAAGCCAAGGGGAATTAAGCACCCTCGCGGATTTTTATCGAGCCGGTACCATTCCCAGATAGCCCCAGATACATCTTCCGCCGGTGAATTGCCATCGGAGCGACCGGGAACTTTTCGAATCAATTACAATCATAAGCCTCTACCCCCGGACCGAGTACGGTAATATTCGAAAAACTTTTCACGGTAATTTCCATATCCTGTCTGTTCGAGGGATGAGAAGAGGGTGGAGGGGGGGGGGGTAGCTGGTTTCGATTGCGTCCGGTACGAACGTTTTCACGAGCCCCGGCGTACGTTCCCCGGGCCGGAATTATCTGGCCAATTAATCGAGACAACGACGTGGCCAGAAAATTGGCGAACGATACCGAGGGGTGGGTCAGGAAGGAACCGAAGAATCGTATCGTCGGTTTTCCGACCGGCAGGCTTTCCCTTCCAAACCAACGTCCCCTCTCTCTTTCTCTATCTTGTGTCCTCTTTCTCGGTTCGCCTTTAGCTCTTTCTCCTTGTCGCGTTCTCGAGTTCTTCGACGACTTCGAAGATTCGTATCTGCAGGCCGCGACGCTGGATACGATGGAAACTCACCTAACTTGGACCATTAACAGGCCATAGGGTGAATCGTTATGGCGAGTTCTCGAAGGAACCACAACGCGTTATCCGCAACGGAAGTCCGTAACCGTGCGGTCTCGCTCTAGCCCCTGGGTTCTTTCCACCCCCGACCGTCCAACCGCGAAACTTTCTGCGAATTTCTGCCCGTCGAACCCGACCCACTGACATCGACGGATGCACACAGTCTTGGCACGTGTTCCTCTTAAGCGACCCGTTTCTACCCCCCTTTTTCAACGCAATACTCTCATCGACAGACAGCGAATCTTTATGCAAAATAAACATTTTGTGTGGTAACGTTCTGCAACGTTGTACGTTCCGAGTTGATCGAAATCCAACAGAGAAAATTCGTCAGAATTGAACGACGGTGTTATTCGACCAGCGTCACTATTCTTCGGTAGTTCGAGAAATTAATTTTTCATCCAAGAAGATTGATACGCACGCCGAGAGTTACGAGCTACCAGTTGCACGGATCAGCTAGTAAACTCAATTATCCTTCACACCGACCAGCCGATTCGAATTCCTCGCGAGACCATCGCTTACAGATATTTCACGGTTATCTATATTGTTTTTCGCCTAATGGAACATACAGTTTTATCGCCAACATCATCCGGCGTTTCCCGCGACTCAGTTCAATCGGCTCAGTAAATGGCGCGTCTTTCATCCGCGAGTTACTGCTGTTCATGAATTACAGAACTGTATTCCTAATTTTGGACAATAAACGAATTTGAAAAATTTAGATGTACTACTATGGTACTACTGAATACGTTCAACCTGTTGAACGTATTCAGCCGAAACTTTATTTTCCTTACTTATTTTAGTTTGAATTTTAAAAAGCTTCCAAAATAGACCGACCGACTTATTTTTGGTTCTCGAAGGACCATGGCGAATGTATCTGTTGTTTAACTATGAAAAAGCCAATTACCTGTTTAAACAAACAACGACACCCTCGAGGAATTTCGCGTCTTTTCTTTCATATTTTATCAACACGATTACGAACAAGGGAGACGTTTAAAACGAAAATGTTAGGCGATTCATCCTGTATACTAATCGAGGCTCGATTCCATCCCCGGAAGGATGCAAGGGCCGTATAAATTACGAAGTACATGTTAAACGCTATTCAAGACATTTTTTCCGTCGTGGCGTTTTTATTTATTCGGTCCGGAGCACAGTTTGTCGTTAGGAACGAGTTATGGGGCCTGATGGGGGTTGATGCGACACGAACGAACCGTCTTTCGCCAGATACGAAAGCGGCCCGGTGCAATTTTCGGGGGGAGGACGGTTGATTTACGGTAATCGGCGGCTGGGCGCAGAATTCACTGCGGAACGGCTCATTTGAATTTCAAGAGTATCGCGCGATGAATATGATTTCACGGGCTGGGATGAGCCGCGCACGGTAATACGAGAAACAACAACCACTTCTCTCGTTACCGTGGAATTATAGTTTCTCTGTTGGAACATTGCCGCGCTGGTATCCTCCTACTAATGTAACCGTACAATTTTCTTCCGGTCGGGTCGATTATCGACCACGCTAACGGTCAAACGTTGTTCGTGTCTCTATGTACTTCTAAATTCATCGATTTTCAAGCGGGTTCGGTTTTGTGGCCGAAATGAGAAGTGCCATTTTATCATTGCGTTACTTTGACGCAAATTTATGCTGTCGAATAATGCAAATTATTCTACTCCATTCACATTAAACATGCTTCCTTATGAACGTGACACGATTAATTTGGTTTAGACTTTTTGCAGCTCCTATTGTAATACGTGCTCTATTGAAGAAGTATATATAATAATTTTTTATCAAATAATTGTTATTATTTCAATAAGTGTAAAATGAGAAATCTGGAACCGGTCATTTTGACCGGTGGTGGTAGGTTTAATGTTATCGTGAGACGAATGAGAGCTAACAGGCATAAATATTACACCGATATACCAGGAAGGAAATCAGCTGACGCAGGTTAGATAGCGTATTATTAACAAGACGCAGAACAGCTCTATAGTTAGCCGACGCGCGGCGATTATAGTCGAACTAGTTCAACTAGCCCAAAGCAATTGAATTATCAGTAATGTACTGAATCATTGATACCCGCTAGCCAGTAAATTTCTTCGGAAGTGTCGTCGGTAACACCGTTGGTCCTTCTCACGGAAACGACTTTCTAACTCGCTGCGAATCGCGCTTCGAAACTTTCGTAATAACGGGTTCTATGGCATAATGTGTGACAAGAGGCGACGCGGAATCTTTTGCTCGCTTCGTTGGATGTGTAGAGAGAATTCGCGAACTCGACATCGCGATCTACTGCGGATCTTTATGCAAAATAAAAATAGTCTGCATAGATTGCAAGAAATCATATATTCGCATGTTCATTTTCTAAAATTTAACAACAATTTCGAAAGTGGTTTAATCAATTTTGCTGTAAGTGCATACGTATCGCGCGACGGAGACGGTCCTCCGCGGAAACAATAACGACGTGTCGCGACAGCGATTTTCTTATGGACTCGCAGCGAAATATTGTCATTTCGAAATCTGATCCGATTCGCCCTCTTTGCTCAACTTGCTGCCTCGTTACTCCCACCGGCTTATTTATTACCGTGAGATTCCAAGGCGCTGTCACCGGTGCATTCTTACCGATGCACTTTCGTCGTCGTTGGTATGCGAACGGTGCAATGGGGAAATTAAAACGCAGTCGAGCGATCTAGAAGTAGGCGTCGCAGTTAAGTAGGTGTGTACGTGTGTGGAATCATTGATTTGTAGACTGCAGATCTTCATGCAGTTACGAAGGAATTGAGATTTTAAAAATCCAAAAATATTAGGGGATGAAATTAATGTTTATTTAACTTCTGCTTCTCCGATCAATGCAGAATATTCTATTCATGTACCGCACGGGTTCGTTTTTATTGATTTTTCTCTAATTTTGTGACACTCTTGCGTGTACGTCGGGCTAGAAACAACAGGTGAATCGCCGAAAGATAACGGCATGCATAAAATGGTCGGGAGAGTCTCGTATCCTTTCAATTCCACCGCTAGGAACGCTTCAGACTTTCAATTTCCTTAGAAAGGAAACATTGAATACGGTAAAAAGATACTACGCAACGCAATCGTACAGCAGATAAGAGCCAATATCCTATAGATCACTAAAATACATAGTTATTTGCTAGCGTCTCGAGAGGAAGGATCCCATAAAACGCCGGAGGATTCCCGCCTGGCGGAAGTAGTGATGTTTTCTTGGCAAGGTGTCGAATCGACGGTATCTAATCC